>OX442424.1:1304358-1867885 GCA_949361645.1 Spongilla lacustris | reverse complement strand
AGGAATACCTGGTAGCATCTGTTACTTGTGTGGCTTTTGGAGTAATGGCGTGGGATATTGATGGACTCCAGGGCTCATTCACTTTGCGGTGTGTTGTGGCATCTCATACCTGTGAGCGGCCTGCGCCTTGCTGGCAAAATATAACAAATAGAATGGCTTTCTGGGGGTGATCTTTGTCACAAGTGGTGGTTGATTGGCCCTTTGCTAATTCAATTGTAGACAATGGGTTTTGGTCACTAATTGAATTATGGTAATTCAATTAAACTACTTATTGATGTGCAGATTAAGCCTCACACTTATAGGTGGGCACAGTGTCATGGGCAACTTTACTGACAGCCAGCAGCATGGCACAGAGGTCTAAGAGGTTCACATGTATCCTATCCACGCACGTGTGTTGGTGTAACATGTTGCACAGTATGTGTGTGTGTGTGTGTGTGTGTGTGTGTGTGTGTGTGTGTGTGTGTGTGTGTGTGTGTGTGTGTGTGTGTGTGTGTGTGTGTGTGTGCATGTGTGTGTGTGTGTGTGTGTGTGTGTATATAGTTGTTGGCACTGTTGAACCTCATGGTAGTATACTGGGAACCATTGGTATACTGGGAACCATTGGTATACTGGGAACCATTGGTATACTGGGAACCATTGGTATACTGGGAACCATTGGTATACTGGGAACCATTGGTATACTGGGAACCATTGGTATACTGGGAACCATTGGTATACTGGGAACCATTGGTATACTGGGAAGGATCAATCGGATAATGCGTTACCTTTTATTGTTGAAATTATGTAGGATTGAATAAGGATGCTTTTCACAGGTACTTTGTGTTGGCAAAGACCGACCCCGATGCTCCACCAGGCAAGGCCTGCACAGCATTTGTTGTGGACAGAGACACACCTGGGATCACCCCAGGAAGGAAGGTCTGCTGGGGGGAAAGTGGGGGGGGGGGGGGGGGGGGGGTTGTGCAGTGGTCAGGTTTTTATATAGTGTGTATCATAGGAGTGGAACATGGGACAGAGAGCATCCAACACAAGTGGAGTCACCTTTGAAGATGTTGTTATTCCACAAGAGGTATTGACGTGTTGTACATGTACATTGTATGTCTGGTTTTTTTTAGCAATTTCTTCTACAGTTGGTTCATGTGTGTGAATTTAGCGATGGCTTGGTAGTAATCGCATGTGTGAAAATAGTTATACTTCCAATAACCTAGCGGTCTATAGCTGGTCTTAGACCCCCTGTTATTGTATATACGGTAGGTCAGGTACTTTGTTATGTAACTTTCTATAATCCCCAGCTCTCTCTTTTGGACTGCATCCTATAGTTTTATCTCTCTCCCTTTGGTGTGTATTACCTATTCATTCCCTGGGAAGCCTTCACCACAAATGATTTTTCCTCCCCTCCCCCTCCCAATTCTAGTGTAAAGGTGATCCCATCATTTGGCGCCACCAATCCTAGGTGCATAAATTTTATTCATATGGTTTCCCAAATACTCTATATAGATGAACAACAAAAAATTGTGGTCCCTCCAGTTACATTGTGTAAAGACCACTAAGAACTGATCAATATGTGGAATTTGAGAGCCTACAAATCCTTACTGGTCAATGTTTAAGGGGGGGGGGAGATTGGTTGCAAATAAAAGAATTAAGTATTTATCGCAGTATCACTTCTTTTATTATGCATTCTTAAGCACTTCATCATTACATTTTTCTTCGTTGAGGAAATATTGCTGAATAAAGTATGAGAGCCCATGTCAGTCAAGGCTAGCGTTTTTTTTCTTCTTCTAATAGAAGCTCTTAAATATGTCTGCGAAGAAGTTTGCACACAAAAGAACAGTGTTTCCATGAAGCTATCCTCTCACTAACCTCCACAAGAGCAACTAAAGCTTCTTTTTTTCCCCTACCAACTTTTGTGCATAACGTCATTCATTCTGTCACTGTTACAATGATCATGGGTACAATTGTACAAGGTCACATTGTAGTGGCACATTTCCTTTTTCTTTGTCTCTTTTTGACCATGGCAGACATTTTCAAAACCTGTAGCTTTGAAAAAAGTGGCACATCTATGATAAGTAACCCTATGAAATGAATGGGGTGGCCAAACTGCAGGAGAGAAGAACAGTATTTTTAATGCATACATGTAGGCAGAAGGAAGTTGCATGGTAGATGGGTGGCATATTTTTTTGGGGGGGGGGGGGGGGGGGGAAAGGTATGTAATTCTAGCTTAATGCGGTCATTTTGTTATTTTACATTGGATTAGGGTTGTTGAGTGCTGGGAACTTTGGGGCCTGGTTATGTTCCCACATTGCACACAAGTATTTGGGCAACTATGTTGCTAGGCAAGAAAACTATGGGATAGATTGAATGTTCCAGATGGGGTGAGGTCAGGTGTTCATGGTCCTGTGATGGTAGATAAAAAGGTATAATGGAACTCCACCTCTATACTGACACCACTGGAATGCGGACACCTACAGTTTCCCCTAAATGTGTTGAGAAACTTCAGTGACTTAAGTAGATTGTGACCCTCTGAAATGCAGAGGTGGGTCTCACTGGTGCTCATATTTAAGGGGTTCCACTGTACAGTATGTTCATGTTACATGTGTTCATCAATTATTTGTGTTACGACCACTTTTCAGAATGTGCTGGGAGAAGTTGGAAAAGGCTTCAAGATTGCCATGGGAGCGTTTGATATTACACGGCCATTTGTGAGTTCACTGCCACAACCATTTGTGCTGCTGTGTTTATCCTGTGGTATCTGTTGGTGACAACAGGTGGCCATAGGGGCAGTGGGTCTGGCCCAGAGGGCCCTGGATGAAGCCACAAAATATGCCAATGAGAGAAAAACATTTGGCGTTCCAATTTTTGAAGTGAGCTAATAAATATGTTGTTAACCTATGATGAATAGTTAATGAAATGTAAACTGGTTTGCCTGGTTTGTGTATGAGAATGTCCCTACAGTTGTGCTACAGTAGGGTATCACTACGTGTGTGAGGATGGCCCTACAGTTGCGTTACAGTACTGCACCACTACATGTATGAGAATGTCCCGACAGTTGTGTTACAGTAGGGTATCACTACGTGTATGAGGATGGCCCTACAGTTGCGTTACAGTACTGCACCACTACATGTATGAGAATGTCCCTACAGTTGTGTTACAGTAGGGTATCACTACGTGTATGAGGATGGCCCCAGTTGCGTTACAGTACAGTATGGTAGCACTATATGTATGAGGGTGTCCCTGTGGTGCACTAGAGTCTCTCCTTTCCTGTCTCACACCTTTTCGTGTCCTTACCCTCTCACAGTCCTTCCTCGTTGTGATGCTCAATCCCCCTCACCCTGACACCACAACACCCTTATATTGAGTGTAGGCACAAGTTGAGCACTTCACCAATCACATAGCACTGGTCCACAGCACTGGTCCACAGCACTGGTCCACAGCACTGGTCCACAGCACTGGTCCACAGCACTGGTCCACAGCACTGGTCCATAGCACTGGTCCACTGCACTGGTCCATAGCACTGGTCCATAGCACTGGTCCACAGCACTGGTCCACAGCACTGGTCCACAGCACTGGTCCATAGCACTGGTCCACAGCACTGGTCCACTGCCTAGGCTTGGCACAAACATGCATGTACAATGCATTTAAGCACACCACTATCGCCCAAAACCCCACATTATGCTGAGCAAGCCCAAAACCCCACATTATGCTGAGCAAGCCCAAAACCCCACATTATGCTGAGCAAGCCCAAAACCCCACATTATGCTGAGCAGGCCCAAAACCCAACATTATGCTGAGCAAGCCCAAAACCCCACATTATGCTGAGCAAGCCCAAAACCCCACATTATGCTGAGCAAGCCCAAAACCCCACATTATGCTGAGCAAGCCCAAAACCCCACATTATGCTGAGCAAGCCCAAAACCCCACATTATGCTGAGCAAGCCCAAAACCCCACATTATGCTGAGCAAGCCCAAAACCCAACATTATGCTGAGCAAGCCCAAAACCCCACATTATGCTGAGCAAGCCCAAAACCCCACATTATGCTGAGCAAGCCCAAAACCCAACATTATGCTGAGCAAGCCCAAAACCCCACATTATGCTGAGCAAGCCCAAAACCCAACATTATGCTGAGCAAGCCCAAAACCCCACATTATGCTGAGCAAGCCCAAAACCCCACATTATGCTGAGCAAGCCCAAAACCCCACATTATGCTGAGCAAGCCCAAAACCCCACATTATGCTGAGCAAGCCCAAAACCCCACATTATGCTGAGCAAGCCCAAAACCCAACATTATGCTGAGCAAGCCCAAAACCCCACATTATGCTGAGCAAGCCCAAAACCCCACATTATGCTGAGCAAGCCCAAAACCCCACATTATGCTGAGCAAGCCCGGTTCAAGCAAGTTTGACGCACGCTAACCTAAATTCTTACAGTTTCCAAGGGAAAACACTTGTTATGAAACCCACACGTAAGCAGGAACCCAAATAAAGCAATCATATAATGGAAAGCCTGTGTTCTGGCATGAGATACACTCACCCAAAGCCTACATGACCCACCCGCACCCAAAGCCCACATGACCCACCTGCACCCAAAGCCCACATGACCCACCTGCACCCAAAGCCCACATGACCCACCTGCACCCAAAGCCCACATGACCCACCTGCACCCAAAGCCCACATGACCCACCTGCACCCAAAGCCCACATGACCCACCTGCACCCAAAGCCCACATGACCCACCTGCACCCAAAGCCCACATGACCCACCTGCACCCAAAGCCCACATGACCCACCCACTCCCAAAGCCCACATGACCCACCCACCCACACCCAAAGCCACCCACCCACACCCAAAGCCCACATGACCCACCTGCACCCAAAGCCCACATGACCCACCTGCACCCAAAGCCCACATGACCCACCCACTCCCAAAGCCCACATGACCCACCCACACATGACCCACCTGCACCCAAAGCCCACATGACCCACCTGCACCCAAAGCCCACATGACCCACCTGCATCCAAAGCCCACATGACCCACCCACTCCCAAAGCCCACATGACCCACCCACCCACACCCAAAGCCCACATGACCCACCCACCCACACGCAAAGCCCACATGACCCACCTGCACCCAAAGCCCACATGACCCACCTGCACCCAAAGCCCACATGACCCACCCACTCCCAAAGCCCACATGACCCACCCACTCCCAAAGCCCACATGACCCACCCACATTCTATGCTCTCACATGATGATGCACACTCACTGGCCAAATAGACAGCTTCAAAACTGAACAGGGCAATAAATCAATAACTAATTTGGTTATAGCCGAGCATGCTCTTTGATTTGGCTGATGTTATGTTTGATGTGATAGCCCTACTTTGATATTATTATTGCCCAAATGTGGTTAAATAGATATGGGTTTTGACCTTTTGCATCACTGTTGGTCTTTGTGCATTAAGGCGGTGTGCAACTCAAATGAATATGAATAAAATTTCAGTAAAACTCTAGTTTACTGATACCATATTCATTTGAGTTGCATGTAACATGTTGCCAAATGTAATGATGAAAATTGAAAGTGAAATAACCATTAGGTACAATACCACAGCAAATTCTATTTCTCAACAATTTCATTTAAAAAAATTCCCATCCTTTAATAGCCAACAATGGTCAGCCTATCTGAGAAAAACCAGCGTAAAATATATAGTAGTAGTTTTTATTTTTATTTTTTATTAACACTGCTCAGTTCTGAACAACCTCTGGAACCAAAGCATGTAATTCAGTAAGTGTGTGCTTTGATAGTGTATTCATTGGTGCCAAAGTAAAGTGTAAACTGTACTGTCAAAACAAAGGGGGAGGGGGAAAACTATGAATGCAGGCCTTTAGCTAAGGTGCAGGTCTCTTGCTTTGTAAGAGTATAGGTTCTGCCAGTAGCTGTAGTTGGGTTCACCTGGGAGACAATATCAGAAATTTCCACATCTCTAGCATGTCGGTATTCATGGTGCAGGTAAATGTGGATGGAGGAATGTTACCATGGCAGAGCCGGCCTCAGCATACGTAGCCAGCAGCCCAGCCATCCATCATATTCTACAATGATGTAACCATTTATGGAGGATGGTTGGAAAGGCCCCACTGCTGGTCTCCGTTCCCAACATGAAAGGTTACACTCTGAGAACTGCTTCACCTCACCATATCAGGTCGAAAGTAGTGTAGTTTCTGAGTACCTGGAATTGTCCTGGCTGCAGCAAATCTTTCATTGAGCAGCAACTCCTCATCCTATACTCAGGCGCTACACTGCTTTCGACCAGTTCTGCTCTAAGAGCAAGACTTATGTAATCTGTAAACAGGGTGATGGGAATGTGGTTTGGATATGATGTCATATAAACTCTGTGGCTGTGTGTTATGATACTTAAAATGTTAAATCAAAATCCCAGGCCACCTGATCATTTCCCCACTAAGTTAATCAAACAATACAATATGTAAAATTAAAATGCTGTTGGCAAGTATCAAAATGATGGGATAAATCCCAGGCCACCTGATCATTTCCCCACTAAGTTAATCAAACAATACAATATGTAAAATTAAAATGCTGTTGGCAAGTATCAAAATGATGGGATAATTTTCTTTAAAAAGTTTTTGCTACACACAAACCTTAGTGACATACATAACGCATTTGTACATGTACATTGAAGGGTATGTCCTCCATAATACCTTTCTTTTTGTGCCAAAATAGCAAGCATGCCATTTGTAAGGTGCAGACGGTATTCATTCAAAACAAGCAAAGTCAAGGAAAAAGTGAACTATTCATGAGTGTGTATTGGATAAACCAAATATAATAGGTATACAAATGTATTGGGAAATTGTCTATTTCATCGAGGAAAACAACTGTGAGAAAAGGCGTGCAGATTTGAAACTAAGGGGGTACAATTTTGTTTTTGGAATGACCCTATGGATGCTGAGGCTGGCTCTGTCATGGTAACATTCCTCCATCCACATTTACCTGCACAGTGAATACCGACATGCTAGACATATTTCTCCCAGGTGACTACTGGCAGAACCTATACTCTTTCAAAGCAAGAGATGACTGAAGCAACCTGCACCTTAGCCAAACACCTTCCTTCATAGTTTCCCCCTCCCCCTTTGTTTTGGCAGTACAGTTTACAGTTTACTTTGGCACCAATGAATACACTATCAAAGCACACACTTATGGAATTAGTATGTTGCTTTGGTTCCAGAGGTTGTTCAGAACTGAGCAGTGTTAATAAAAAATAAAAATAAAAACTACTATTACATATTTTACGCTGGTTACATTGTGTAGGCTTATGGCTATTAAAGGATGGGAATTTTTTTATGATTTTGAGAAATAGTGGTATTTTACCTAATGGTTCTTTCACTTTCAATTTCATCTAAGTAGGGCTATCACGTCAAACATAACGTCAGCCAAATAAAAGGGTCACTAAGAATGACCTGACAATGCATGGAAGGAATGGCAGTGCAACAAAGCATATTATTGTTTTTTCAGTAACCTTGTGTATATGTGTAGTATAAGCTTTGATCACTGAACAGTGAAGTAAAAAAGACTTTATCAGCAGATACGTGGGTGAATAAAATAAAAAATTTAACTGAACGCAGAGCAGGCATACAGTCAAGACAACCCTACTGTACTGTACCATATGTAGTGATGTGTACCCTAGGGGTTGTAAAGGAGAGAGGGGGAGAAATCATTTTTTTTTCTTCTTTCCCTCCTTAGCACCAAGCTGTGGCCTTCATACTGGCAGACATGGCCATTGGAGTAGAGGCTGCCAGGTTGCTTACCCACCGTGCTGCATGGGAGGGTGACCAGGGCAGGAGGAACACATATTATGCATCTATTGCTAAGGCCTTTGCCAGCGATGTTGCAAACAAGAATGCAACTGATGCTGTGCAGGTGAGTCAGTGTGCTAGGAGTGTGTGCAGGTGAGTCAGTGTGCTAGGAGTGTGTGCAGGTGAGTTTGCAGGTGTGTTTGCAGGTGAGTGTGTTCTAGGAGTGTGATTGTGTGCTAGGAGTGTGTGCAGGTGAGTGTTAGGAGTATGTGCAGGTGAGTGTGTGCCGGTGAGTGTTAGGAGTGTGTGCAGGTGAGTGTTAGGAGTGTGTGCAAGTGAGTGTTAGGAGTATGTGTAGGTGAGTGTGTGCCGGTGAGTGTTAGGAGTGTGTGCAGGTGAGTGTGTGCTAGGAGTTAGTGCTAGGAGTGTGTGCAGGTACATGTATGTGCAGGTGAGTGTGTGTTAGGAGTTAGTGCTAGGAGTGTGTGCAGGTATGTGCAGGTGAGTGTGCTAGGAGTGTGTGCAGGTATGTGTGCTAGGAATGTAACATGAAGAAGTATTGAAAGTTCCATAACCATCCTAAGCTAATGAAACTAGTGGTGGTAATGTACTGTATATTGCCAACTTTCTCATGGAAAATATTTTGTTTTATTATTTGTTTAAATTAATGGAACATCAGGTCTCATGTGCAAAATTGGCCTGTGTGCTAATGCTGCATATAGCTAGTGCATCCCTGTTGTCTGAATAACCAGTAACAGCAACACTCACTGACAACATGATTTTTGAGCTCTGCACATGCCATATTGGCTTCTAATTTTGTTTTACATCATAACCCTGTTTATAGCAGTTCATCTATTCCAGATCTGCACTGTGTCTGTCACAGTTTTTCTTGGAATTACACATGTAGCTGTAGCTGTAGCTGTTGGTTCAGCCCAAGGTTACCATGGCATTCTAATGATACTTGTGCACTAATGGCCCTCAACATTATTATGTATACAAGTTTCATGCCCAATCTGAATATCTTGTCCTGGTTTGATTTAGCTTGAAGGAGGGCCCGAGGGAGGTACTAAGGAAACTCTAGCTGATGTCTAATGGGATCTAGAGGGGTGTCCAAGCACTGGCTCTAGTCTACTAATAGAGAAGCTTGATACAGAACCTGAGGGTTTAGCCTATGTGCAGGTGTGTGTGTGCACGTGTGTGTTTGTGTCATTTTTGCAATTGATATTGCCAAATCCAAATGTAACGGGTTTCCTTTGCTTATGTTGTCTGAACACTTACCGACCACATGTCTGGTCCACTGTAACATGGGAATAAACAACATGTGATGTCATGTACAATAGCACAATACTGCACATCTCATGGAATCACATGAGTGCTTTTGTAGTTCAATTGGCATCCATTTTAATTCAAGCTGTGTGGCTGCTAAAGGCCACTATATGCTAGGCAAAGAATATGAACAGGCCGCCTTGAGCTGGTACAAGATTTAACCTTTTAAGTGCAGCACAGTGCTCTGTGATTGGCCTACTTCGATAACTGGTGTGGGCATTTTGACAGGCATGGGGTAGCCATTGAACTGGTATCTTGCTATGTGGCCACCACCTCTGTCCTGAATGTGGGAAATGCACTGCAGATCTACGCACTAGTGTATGGCCTTTTTAAGGTCGGCATACACGGGGCGACTTCTTGCCAACTTGTCGCATGCAACTCGAATGAATATGGTTAAAAGTTCCGTAATTGTTTAGTTTACTGATGGTTTGTGGAACATTTGTCCATATTCATTTGAGTTGCATGTGACAAATCGACTAGAAGTCACCCTGTGTATGCAGGCCTTTAGCTAATTGCAAATTGACCTTTTTAGAAGGGGTAGTAAAACCTCCAGACACTTGGCACCTTTGGTCAGGGCAGATGTTTTTGGTTATTGTAGGTGTGAGAATGTGTGGAGTGCGTGAATGATTAGGTTACAAGTACATGTATTTTCAGCTGGGTTTTGACATTTCATAGTGGTGTTGTAAGTCTTCTTCAATAACTAGCTACCTATTGCTTCTGATGAGCTGCTTTATTGGAGCCTTTTCGTTTTCACCCCAAGCTGAAAAAAAAATACTTGGGCAATGTCCTTATATATTGTCAAACCCCTGGAGGCAAATGGCACAACTAAAAACTCTTTTCTTTTTTTTGCCTGCATATGGCTCTCGTGTCTATTTAGTTACATGTAGCTCATCTGTATGTACTGCATATACACACCCAGACTGAACCACCCTCCACACACTCAATGGAGGCAAATGGCACCTTGCCTGTATCTTTCAATTTATATGCTGTACCCTGCTGTGAATGGTGGTGATACCTGAATGCATCTCACAAATAATCTGAACTCCTGTCATAAAGAAGCCTTCGCACCTCTACTGTTGACCTACATGTATGTGTATACACCTTGCTCATAGTAGTAGTATTGCACTAAATATGCCGTTGTACTGAAAGATTATATTGTGTGTATTTGTATCACTACCATTGTTTACTTTACATGTCCTGTGTGGGACCAACATGTGCATGTGTTCTCTGCCCACGTACTTGTAAGCCAAGGGCATATGCAGCCAAGCCTGCAGCACTTATGCGGATATTTCAACTGTACTGTACTATGAATTGGTTTGTTTGTGCATCCGTTAGATATTTGGAGGAGCTGGCTTCAACTCAGAGTATCCTGTAGAGAAACTGATGAGAGATGCAAAGATCTTCCAGGTGAGAAAGGGACATTACCTGTAATGTGTGCCCCATTACCTCCATTTTAAGTTATCTTTGTGGTGTGTATTTGTTAGCTTGACGTCTATTAAACAAAAGTTTAAGATACAAATTATAATTATTATTGATTTGATGTTACTATCATGGGTGGATGGATGTCTGGGGAAGTTACTGACCAGTGGGTGGAGGTCTGGGTTTTATTGATTTGAAGTTACTGACCAGTGGGTGGAGGTCTGGGTTTTATTGATTTGAAGTTACTGACCAGTGGGTGGAGGTCTGGGTTTTATTGATTTGAAGTTACTGACCAGTGGGTAGAGGTCTGGGTTTTATTGATTTGAAGTTACTGACCAGTGGGTGGAGGTCTGGCTTTTATTGATTTGAAGTTACTAGTGTTAATTCGTGGGTGGAAGTCTGGCGTTATTGATTTGAACTTACTCGAGTTAACACTTAGCAGGAAGGCTCATTTTTAAAAAAATCGGTAGTTTCAGTATACATGTAGCAGCTTTGTTGTTACAGTAGCTGGTTTGCCCAGATATTGAGGTGGGATGCTTTGTGGCTTGCTTTTTATTGTTTTAGACTATATATGGATCATGTTGCCATAGTGAAATTTTATGTAATAAGAAGCTTATTAGTTCAGTGCTGTTATTTGCCAGGATGTTTGGCCACACATCAAACAAAAGTGTACTATCTGTGTGCAAAGCAACAACATATGCTATGCTTTGTAGTTCACTTCTGTACTAAGTACCTGTCGGCATGGTGATCACGTAGGAGGAAGTGAAGCTGTAGGTTTCGTAATGATTTTTAAACATCATCGTTGTGATGTCACAAAGTGGTCGGCAGCATTCTTAACACACACACAAGATACCAGGCCTCTAGCCAGCATTTGTTCACCTAGGGGTCACTGCACCATCACCTAGGGGGTTACATGTATAAGCATTGTCACATGTAAACTATATTTCTAAAAAACCTAAACAGAATCCCTATATCTTTGGCACCCGATATTAGCGATGGTACTGTAGCGGCTCACAAATAAGACCGCCTTAGATCTAATAAGACCGCCTTAAATCCAATAAGACCGCCTTAGATCCAATAAGACCGCCTTAGATCTAATAAGACCACCTTAAATCTAATAAGACCATTCAGTCTAGTGTGTTTCCAACCTGTTGTAATGTACGCTAATTAGCATAGGATAATTTAATAATAATAATAATAATAATTGTAATTGTAATTCAGAGAGGAAATTCTACCTCCGTCTTGGGAACATTAAGTTCCTTTGATGGTTTAGATGACTTTTAGTTCTGTGTGCGAGTGATCGAGTGTGTTAGTGTGCCAGTACATTGTATATGTTAGGTTGTGTTGTTGTTAGCCATATATGTTAGTTTATATTATTGTAATTTTTTCAATAGCACAGATATCTTTTGAGCTTTTCGCAAGCTTGAGCATTGATATCTTTTGAGCTTTTCGCAAGCTTGAGCATTTGCCTAACAAGAGCGAATGCCAGAGCCATCCTCCGTAGAATCCCATCTTAACTGTAGTGTGTTTATATATAGCAAGTGTTGTGTGTATGAGCTTATATTTAATAATAATAATAATAATATTTGGGGGTGAACAATATGTACATGGCTGGGCCACTTTCCCACTGCTTTGTCAAGTTCGTGGACATGCAACTATCCACAAACATTAAATAATTGTATTAAGCATGCTTAAATACATTCAATCGCCAAGATAATAACATTGCTATATAAAGAGTGCATTAAAGATTAAAAGTTTGTTTTAGATCAGTTAAGGAATGTAACTGCGAATAAAATGGAGTTGCAGCAATACTATTCATCCATTATCCACCTGCACAGTGTGAGCCATCATTGAGTGAGACAGCTTTCTGATTTACTACACACCTTGCAATAGCCATGCAATCCAGTTTTAAGTGGGTGGGGTATTGTATCTTTAAGAATCACAGCTAGCGTACCATGGGACAAAACTATAGTGATAAATGCATCCAAGAATCCAAAGGATAGGTGGTATTACTAGTCTATGGTCTGATTGGCAGTGGTCATATAAATGAGTGGTTAAAAGTTTGAGCTTCTACTTGTAGCCTCCAAAAACTCTTGGGATGATCCTGTAAAAAAGAGCACATTTGATAGAGATGCATGTGTTGGAAGGGGAAGTTGCTGAACTGGTTCATCACTTTGGGTACAGGTTTAAACACATGTAAGTGAAGTTATCATCAACACTGCGGTAGTGAAAGTGAATTTTGTATTATTAGCCTTACCTTTCTGTGCTATTAATAGTCATTAATAAAAATGCTGCGCATGTTTAGGAGAAAAGCTGTTTTTTTATTTTATTTTAGTAACTTTATCTGTGAAGCACCTATGCTTGTTGACACCACTTCTCTCTGTGCAGATCTATGAGGGTACCTCTCAAATCCAGCGTATCGTCATTTCACGCATCATTTCTGATATGATGAAGGCCAAGGCATGAGCAGAAGACTCCAGTATACCAGAGAACTAAAGCTATCTGTGCGTTTGTTTGTTTTGTGTTTTCTTTTTAGCTTCAGGCTGCAGTGCAAAGCTTAGAAATAGTGTTCAGTCTGATGGATGTACTGGTGAAGATAAGGACACCTGGCTGCCATAAGCTGCACCATGTGTGAGGGGGCTGCCATACAGGCACACTGTGTGTGAGAGGGCTGCCATAAGGGCACCATGTGTGAGGGGGCTGCCATAAGGGCACCATGTGTGAGGGGGCTGCCATAAGGGCACCATGTGTGAGGGGGCTGCCATAAGGGCACCATGTGTGAGGGGGCTGCCATAAGGGCACCATGTGTGAGGGGGCTGCCATAAGGGCACCATGTGTGAGGGGGCTGCCATAAGGGCACCATGTGTGAGGGGGCTGCCATAAGGGCACCATGTGTGAGGGGGCTGCCATAAGGGCACCATGTGTGAGGGGGCTGCCATAAGGGCACCATGTGTGAGGGGGCTGCCATAAGGGCACCATGTGTGAGGGGGCTGCCATAAGGGCACCATGTGTGAGGGGGCTGCCATAAGCTGCACTATACATGATGTCATAATAAAAGGAAAGAAATCAAATTGAACTTATCAAAAACACCCACATCATCTGCGTCTTCTAGCAATCCAACTTGTTGCCATCAACTTAAAAGTTCCGTAACTTTAGTTTACCGATATTCATTTGAGTTGCTGGTGCATGTGTGTAATAGAATTTGTTTCACACTATGTCTGATAATTGCATCACACAAATATTGGGCCATCCAGCTGTGCAGAGCTTTTGCCTTTGTAAGCTTCACAGCCACATAATAACTTGCTTGCAGTAGAGGTACATAACTATACCAGAGCATGCAAGCTAAGTCCCAAGGATTCTTACGAAACTAATGCTTTGTCCCGCGGCTTTAGCAATATGTTGTCATGCATGCACATATTATGGCGGTGAAGAGTGGTATATGCCATGCATGAAAATTGCTAACAACTATGTAGACTAAGTATAATACATTATACACCATTTTAAAAGCGGCGCAAGTGTGACTTAGTCGCAAGTGCTAGGGGCGGGGGGTACGTAGGAAGACACTTTCCCTTAGGAAAAACTTCCGATGGGACACTTCCCTATATAGGGAACACTGTCTGGGGGGGGGGGGGGGGCATTTTAATTTTCGATACAGCATGTAATTCCTGTAATTAAGTACTAATTAAGAATCATTACATTTGTTCATCCGATTTCAGCCAGACTTTAGAAATCTTGAAAGAAAAAAAAGCAATTGCAAATGTTTCGACCATGCTGGTGCAAGTTTTTTTTTTTAAACGCTACCACGCACACGTAGTCTCGTACCCAGACCCTGATTCCACAGCTGCGGATGGATTACATCACCACTACGTTGTAACACGTAGCGGTGATGTAATCCATCCGCAGCTGTGGGAATCTGGGTACGAAACTAACGCATAACAAGTATCCAAATTTAAGTTTGCATATAGCAAAATTTCAAAGTAACACACAGCGGAGAGAATCTAAAGACGTAAGTCTCTCATAATTAAATTTTCATGTTGACAATGGCCCGGCCAAACCCTCACATTTATATTGCTAACGCGCAGTGCGTAGTGTCGGCCCCAGACCCAACGGACGCAGCTGTGAGCACTAGTATAGTGTATTTTATATCAGCCAATACCAGCCACCATCGTCCCATTTGCATTCTTAAGCTTGTGTGCATGTAGCATGTACCGTAGAGTACCGTAAGATACCCCCCTCCGCCCCCACCGAAAAAAAATGGCCCGTTTTTAAAATAGCGTATGACTATCGACGTAATCATGAGCGCAGCTGCGTGCTATTCTGTTGGAGTACAGTTCTTTTCTGAAATGTTTAAACAGGTACGCGAAACGCTTACGAAAATACGCTTGTTTAAACACTGCCGGGCCAATTTTTTTTCGGTGGGGGCGGAGGGGGGGATATCTTGCTGTACTCGACGCAAAGAAACACTGCATGCCATTGCACGTACCGGTATTATATTATTATGGAGGTCATGATGGATTGCTGCATCGCTTCCATATTTACTGTAAGTTGACAGTTGAAAGTACATATCGGAAAGTGCTTAATTGGATTTAAGCCACCAATGATTGATGATGTTTGTATACTTCTCAAAATCAAATCAAATGATTTTTTCATGAGTCAAATAGATGCGAAGCAATAATCGGGAAATATTTGGCAGAGGATGAAGCAACAATTAGAGTTGTAATTGCATGGCATTGCACTTAATCAAGCAAATTTATATTAAGAGGGGTGCTCTTTTGACCACATCTATACGCCTGGCCAGTACTCTATAAGCTGGTTTTCGGAACTATATAGCAGTTTGGTAACTTGGTGGTAGTCTATCCTTCAATCATTGCAGACGTCAGTCATTGCATATACTTGTCAACCCTCATCTTGCCCTTACCAAGTGTGAACCTTACAATGTAAAAGGTGGGGAGATCAGTGAACTGTCATTTCTAGCACAGATCATATATACTCCAAACACTGGCTCAGATACTCCAGGTCACTCTTGCAGCAGCATCTCAACTGAACTGAATAATCCACTGGTGGTTACGTATAGGTACTGTCATCTGCATGGTGCACATGACTCAGAGCACTCCCTCTGTTGACAAGTGCCTGGAAGAATGCTCTGCAGTTGATGGAAGACATGGTCACAAGCACATCAGTGGCATACCAGACCATGCAGTAGAAACAGAATATTAAGAACTAAGCTAGTATGCTACATTGATAGCCCCACCCAGCCGGAAAAAAAAATCTGCTTTTTGGCATTCTCCGGGGGCAGATTCATTTCCCAAGCTGCTTTGTTGCACACAGCTGATATGGGTGCATGGCAAAACCTATACAGCTTTTGATATCTCCACTACAGAGGTGGAGAGAGTGAAGATCATGATGAATAAAAGTGTCATCAGATACATTTTCAGTTACATTATTTGTTGTGGGACCTCCTGAACATTGCTACTTATGTAGCAATGTTCAGAAGCAGAAATAATGCATTTCTGTTATTTTGTTGGTAAGACCTATAGAACGATATGTGCCAATCAGAGGTGGCTGGAGGAGGAAGGGGGAGGGGGCGCCAAATGCCTTGGGCCCTCCCCTCTCCCCAGGATTTTGTGCCCCTTCCCCCCACCTCCACTCCCTAAAATTACAATGATGCAAAGAGATTACAACATGTGGCTGTTAGTTGGTAGCAATGATTTTAATGTATGTATTAGCAACAATCCAGAGTCAAATGGCTGTGCATGAAATATAATATGCCACCCCTTGTTTGCTTGGCCCCTCCCCTTGGTAAATGCTGGGGTCACCTTTGCATGCCAATCATACAAACCTTCCCATGGGCAGTTCATCATGCCAACTGGTCTGTCATCTGTACAATATGTGGAAACTTCCCACTGACATTGCTTCACTCCACTGGCTTTCTTGGAATGTGCATGTGTAACTGGATATGCCCACTTGCCCATCACCTGTTCAGCAGCTCAATGAAAAGAAAAACAGGAAGTATGCGTAGCATGTTTGCTATCAAAAGATGGTCTTTCCAAGTACATGTAACCATTGACTTCACATCGAATGACACCAAGAATCTGCTCCACTGTTGTTTGGGTTCATCATTATAAAAATGTTTTTAAAGTGCGATGTGTACCCAGGACAAATAAATGTAGTTAGGCAGCATGCAAGGCAGCCATCAGGGATAGGTTTGTTAAGTGTGCTGATGCGGGAGGGAGCATACAAGAGTACATTCTGGGATGGAGGGGTGTGGCTCTGGTGATGAGTATAGGTTACATGTGGCAGTTGAGGTTAGCTGGACTGATAAGGTGGAACCATTTCATCCAATAGTTCAACTCTCAAAGCAGTAAGGCTGTTGGCACACACTGCCTCATGTCTAA
Organism: Spongilla lacustris; assembly: GCA_949361645.1. Taxonomy (NCBI): domain Eukaryota; kingdom Metazoa; phylum Porifera; class Demospongiae; order Spongillida; family Spongillidae; genus Spongilla; species Spongilla lacustris. Next base: position 1,850,954 of record OX442424.1, on the reverse strand, counting down.
CATGAGCAGTTTGCAATTCCTGTTCACACAATGTGTGACGAATAGCAACAGTTTGTATCATGCAATCATCATGGCTCATCACTTGCATACTCACATTCCCCTCCTCTCTCCCCTCCAAAACTAAGAAATAGACTTAATATAATGGCATTAACATATTGCACAGTATACAGCCAACCTGCTACATAGAACTCATGTGCATGCCGGTGCTACCAAACCTGAATGCTATTTTTAAAAGCTAACATGCACACACGTGCAAAAAAATGTCTAGTCATTTGGAAAGCCATACTAATAACTCTTGACCTTGGCAGCTGAGCATTGCACCTCATCAGTATTAGACATTTAACTTTAATCTGGCATATTACTGGCTCACCCGATGCAAAGCGATGCTCAATTGTCTTCTGTATGTATTACTATTGACAATTGCTGTGTGTTCAGAACTGCATGTGCATAATACAGCACCGATTCTTTGACCTTTTAAGTGCTACACAGTGTAACACCAGTTCTATGTTATTTCAGTGTTATTTTTCTACCTTAATTCTTTCTAATAGGATGGTTTCAATTTAGTTTTATTTGAAAGTAAAACACTGCACTCACTGAAGTTCATGCATGCACTTTGGGAAGCAGAAGGTCTTTTTAAAAGAATTACATGGTACTTCAACGTCAGTTCAAATGCCTCTCTTCCCGTTAAAAATACAGTCTTTACGCTATTAGCATACAACCTCCACAGCAGGATGTCTGCGTGGCAGTCGGCGTTACACCCCCCACATCAAAGTGAGCCAAATACTCCATTCATTATGGTGCTGGCCCATGCGAATTTTTGGATTATTTGCTAACATCTCGTACGCGCGCCGGCGCCAATTCAGTAAATGTAAGGGGACCCAGGGGGTAGTGTTGGCACGGATGTTATTCAACGAACAGTGCCTGCACTATTTAAGTTCGACCCACCAACCTGCAGGTACACAGCGGGCTTTTCACAGATTGGCTGCAATTGGAACATATATATAAAATGGAGACAGCCGCAAGAAGCGTATTCATATTAACTGTGTTCTTCGTCCTGTTTGCAGCAAGACGGGTTGAAGGTATGAGTCCTTAAATTAACACGATGATAAAATTATACATTCATTCTCCAAAACACGCAGGCTACAACGTCTCAACCTTAGCCAGCAACACAAGCGCAGTGTTCCTATTGCAATGCGTTGTGAGTGGAGTACAATCGTCTAATCTTTCAAGTCTCAAAGTAACTTGGTTTCATGGAGCCACGCCAGTTGAGTTCAACTCTCGTATCCAAATGTCCAGCCTGACTTCTACAGACAATAGCGTGTCATTCCTGCTTCAGATTCAAAATTTTACTTATCTCGATGGAGGAACGTACACTTGCATCGTTCAATCTCCAATGGCTCCATTGATAAATGGATCGTTTGTTTTTAATGTTTCGAGTACAAGTAAGTAGCGTTGATTGGCTCGCAGGTTGCTTAGGGGGGGGGGGGGGGGGGGGGGATCATGTTGTACTTGTGTGGTTCGGTGTTTCTTTAATTGCATGCTTTTCGATACCCTTAAAAACCACTGAAGATTTCCGTTCATTAGACATCACCCTGAGTCCTGACACTTCTCAGTTCAACTCGCGATCGACCTTCATAGTAGCTGTATATGATTGCTAGCTTGTACTATATACTATTACAAATGCAGCATCATCACGCCATGCAGTAATTATTTTAATTTTGGAGGCGCTATTGCAAGCTGACACCAGATAGTATAAATGTCGGGTGCTTCAATTGAATGCATGAAGTTTTCGCGCGGTAGCCGCCGCATACATGCATGCATGCACTATATACTTTGCATGCATCGTCCGATAGTTTAAGGTGTGCATGGCAAGTAATACTGCATGAATATTACTTATCGATCTTTTTCCGTATAGACGTCACTGCCCTTAATTCTCAACCAGAAAATACCATTGCAGGAGCATCGATAACCACTACTCCTCCGTCGCCTGCTAGCTCATCGATAACCGCCATTCCTCCGTCCTCAACAGCACCTGCTAGCGTACCAATAACCACCATTCCTGCTAGTTCCATCATCATTCTTACGTCCACCACCCGCATTCTTCCGTCCTCATCTGCACCCGCAAGCACCACCATTATTCCTTCGTCGCCTGCCAGCTCACCGACAACTGTGCCTTCTCCTGTTATTCCCGCCAACGGAAACAGGCAGTTGTTCTTAATCATTATCGGAGTTGTAGTGGGATGTTTGGTTCTGATTGTCGGCCTGGCGGTGGCAGTTACTTGCGTTGTGTGTATGAAGAAGAATAAGAGATTAAAGCAGCCTGCAGCATCCCGCGAAGATATTATTCCCAACACAGATCAATATGTCATTTCTGTTCCCAATGATTGCGGTACTCTGCATGTATACGACGAAGTGGGGCCTTCATGGCTTCCAGTCGGTAAAGCTGACGACGTGGTTATGACGATCGAACCCTGTGTCGCATATGGCGATATCGGTACAGAATCAAACGTTGCATACTCGACAAGTTCCGTAGCAGCTGACAACATCCTGCAATGCAAGGTCACGTGATGTGTATCGCAAAGCTTCCAGTTCGCGGAATGCCGTTAGCCGCCCTCAGAGCCTCGGGGAGAAAGTGTACACATATACGAGCCACATGCGCCATTAGAGCCCTGTCTCTTGTGTGCATGCATGTATGGGAGCTCCCGTGTTGAAAATGTAATCAAGTTTCGTTATGTAATGAACATGCGTCATCGCTAGCTTCACTCTTTGCGCATGCGCATTACCTACCTTCTCGGTAACTACTGTAGTTCACACCAAGTTGTCGGATCGTGAAACTTAGAATTAGGTTTACAAGCTCTGACTCATGGTCATGCATACGAATAAGTGTTTTAAAAAATCAGTCATCATTCTAGTTTGCAGGCCCAAGCGAAGCTGCCTATATTGGGGGTATGTTCAGTGGCAGATTAACCGGGGCGCAGCTGGCGAAAAAGCGTCAGACCATTAATCCACATGTGTACACGCCTACAATCTATGAATTTTATTACAACAGTAAAGCAGCGTGCTCGTGAGCATTCGTTAGTGGCGAATCGGCCTATCGAAAGGGGGACCCCTTCCCCCGCTAGATATTTTATAGAAACGTTCCTAGAACTTTTTAATTAAGTCCTTGTGTTCAAAGCTTTGAAGCTAATTTTCTATGTGTTAGACGCGCGTAAAATTAATCAACTGCAGGCGGGAAAAGGTTAACTTATTAATGCAGAACTAGATATGGTGCACTCTTTGCATATCGAACTGCGATTCTCTAACTGGACTAACGCCATTTGATCATGAAGTGATACTGAGAAGGCCGATATTGAGCGACAACAATTTTTGTCATCAATGCCAAAAACAGTCCTGAATTACATGAAGAAGCCTCTTTGCAAATGTAGGACTGTTATTGAGGATCCTATCAAAACTAGTTTCTTGTAACTTACATACTTTCTCGACAAAGAAATTAATTTTTTATTTTTCCCCTATTTTTTTTCTCTGCCAGGAGTGGCTTAGTATATATTCCACACTACAGGACGTCTTTTTAACACCATCACTTTTACTGCATATGAGTTTGATTCCCCCCCCCCCCCCCCCCCCCCCCTTTAAGAACATATACCAGAAAGAGCACAGAAATAGATAGCGGCATGTATTCTTTGCGCATATCAGTATAGACTGACCTGAAGACGGTGAAATGGCTGCATGTAATAAGCAGTGTGACATGGTCTGGCTACAACTGATCAAACATGGTATTGTGGTGACTGCTGCATTGACTTATAAGCTTAAATTTGCTTGCTTTTTGACATCGATGATACGCTCATTTAATAGACTTCTGACAGCATGTACATGACTGACATATTCATATTTTCATTCATTGATAAGCAGAGAGGTAAATCCATCAACTGTGAATGTTGTATCGATCGGCGTTCAAATTATTGAAGAGATATTCCTACGACAACGGTTCTCTGTGCGTGATGAACGCGTTGTTTTTCTAGTATATTTCGTGACTCGGTTACGGACTGTACCTTCTATTTTTTACCAGTGAATCCGAGCACGATTATATTACCACTGCGCCGTTGGTAAGTCATATCTGTTTGCCCTTATATATAGGGCCTAGCTTTCGAGTACCGGAGTACGTAACAATCTTAATGGAGTTAGTTAATTTGGCACTGTACCTTTTTCTACGATTGCACAGGTGCTGACACGCTATTTTAGATGTGCAACATAACGTGCCCCCTGGCTACTTTAAATTATATAATATCTATGGTGCAGCCATAAAGACATCACTAGCTCTCCAAAAGTTGAAAAGGGGATGGAAGGAATCTTCTAGTGCACCCGATTTCGTACGTAGGTAGGTATATTTAATCTATGAAAAGTGGCAGCAAAATATGAGGAGGTAATAGGAATAAATTTCTGGCAGCTTAAAATTATTATCCGTTTTCGACTGCGCTTTACTTGGAGTCGCTGCCTGTCTGTGTTTATAAAGTCATTGAAGGTGTGTGAGCACTACGATTGTATAAACCGCCCACAAACGGATCCTCACTTGCCGAGTTTTGATATTCGATGCGTGTGCATACCGGTATGCGCCATTTACACACGTGTGTATCCCCCTTGCAGATGGAGATGTCATTCTACTTCTCAAAAGACTTTACTTTACTTTTTCCGAGTTTGAAAATTTCGACCGCTGCACGTAAGTGTTGTGTGATTGATGTGTCATTCGGCGCGGCACGGCTGTTTCATTCCATTGAAAAGTTGGACATTAGGTCTCGTCCCCATCCCCTGCTTGGAGACAGGCAACTGAACCCTAGTTACCGCATGGCACTGGAATGTGGCTTATCCTTCTTTATCCGTACAACGTAAGCTCACTTTGAGTCGATGTATCAGTCAGGCGTCCTTCGAGGACTAAAACAGTATAAGTTTCGTCTTTGTTGTATTTACATACGCGCGAAGAGAGGGCCGAGACTACATGCGCTTTATTTTGAGTTGTTCGTGTCAATAGGCTTTTTTGAGAAATCCGCCCGGCCAAATGAAAAAACTCTTTTAGAAACGTGTACTCAAGAGACGGCTGTATTTGGTTCTGTTTAGGGTGTAACGGGGCTTATTTTCTGCGCGTCGTGCCAACGCTTTGAAAAGGGCAGATTTTTTTACGTAGCGAAGTGGTCCTCTCATATCGTATATGTGCGAAACACACATAGGCCCTACTAGTATGCTTGGAAAACAAAAATAACCCACTTTTCTTTGCATTTTCTATTTCGACTTAGCTTTTCTGGCCCCAAAGACTCCAGTTTGGAAACACACTCACACTCAGGCAGGCGTACTATAGCCCGACCTTCGGGCTACGCCTAATAATTAAGTGTCCTTGGGCAGTTGGCCATACTCATATGTCCTGTACGACTGATTGAAATGGTTGTGTGCTTCGTTCCCCCATCAGCCCAAAGCCTGCATGCATTCATGATTGCACATGTCCACCCATGGTGTTCGAGTAGGTGCATGTTTACTGTCCTTTTCATGCTAGGAGCCTGTTCTATGGCTTTACCATACACCTGTATACAATTTCTTTACTGCTGCTTCTTGTACTTTCACGCTCTCGAGGGATATCAAACAATGTCATTCCGTATGTCTATTGCAAAGAATGTCAAATAAGAGCTCCATTGAAAAGGCAGCACGGGTATATTTTGTTTGAAGCTCTCGTTTTCCACCCTTTTATAGTTCAGTTATGACCAAATACTCTCTGACAGAACTTCTGGACATGACGTCCATTGCGTGTTTCCCATTGTCGTCGTATGTCAAATTTATACAGATGGGTGTGGCAACGTGCATTATTCATTAGTTACATGGTCCCGAGTAACCGTGTCGTTCTCTCACCAGAAAATAAGCCCCAGCATGTACTAAACGCAAAGGTGAAGTAAAATGATCGCTCTTTGAGTAGGAGAAGTTTTAGAACCATCTGCCGGGCGGGTTTCGAGAAAAATCGGTTGCCGCCTGAGCACTTAATGATAACATTAAAAGGCGTGCCTTCAATAGTCACATGCGCGGCAATTATGGGCCAAAGAAGAGCGTACTTTAACTGTGCGTATCATTCTTTTTAAGTACGAAATTGGTTGTGGAATAGCTCAAAAGCATAATGGTTGTGTATATTGAATTGGTAGTGGCAAGCAGCGCCACTGAACGTAAACCACAAAATAATTAGCTTCTCTAGGATCCCAAATACCAAAATACCGTAATGTTCAAATGTGTTCTAATTAGCAACCTAATGTCCAGCTCGAAACACCCGTGGCGGCAGGCTATTTGCGTTAATTAACTATCAATTTGTCCAAATGTTACATGTGCATACTGTCTCACTTCTCGCAGTCCAGACCTCCAACCGTACCCTACTCCCGCTTCCACTTTCACCGTTTGTCACTCAATTTTCTTCACCGACCAGTGACCACTTCCCACATACTCCTCACACAATCACCACCACTCTCCACATACACCGTCTGTTACCACCATCCTCGGCCCATATACATGCACATGTACTGAGCTAGTGGTGATGGGGTTAAGGCTCCAGTAGTGAGGTGGGAAGCGGTCAGTAGGTTGGAGTGTGGAGTGGGGAGGGTGTAGGGTGGGACAATGACCAGTGGGTGTGGTTAACCTGTGCAATAGAACTTCTGGACAAAAATGATGATGAGGTTTTAAAAGTTTTGGGGAAATGGAATTAACAATATCGTTTACACACAAGTTGCATCATTTTCAAAACAAGTTGAGCAGACATCATTCCCTCCTCCCCAGCCTTACAGGGCCATAGCATCACTAAAAGAACCAGTCTGGCCACAGTGGAAATGAATGATGTAGAAGTCCTGGGGAGGGTGCGGGAGGAGGAGTGCCTCCTCCCACCCAGCTAGGGGTATGGGGGAGCACTGAAATCTCCCACTGAGGCCTGGGGAGGAGCCAACAATTTTTTTGATACATAAAAACTGCAACATAGAACACCTTTGCCATTTGCTAATATGTCGTCATTTGGGGTGAAGTGTTCTGCAGGGTATGTGTACATGTATGATTGCAAAAATATAGTTATTGATAGCAAGCTGCAATATGATATGGAACATGGTAAATTTATTAATTCAGGTATGCACGTCATCAAAATTTGCTGAAAACTTCTAATTTACTTTTTCCTTTCCAAACTTGCACATCAGAAATGAAAAAAAAAAACAACTCATTAGTTGATTAGTGGCTTCGACTGCAGGTGGTTGCACGTTCATCACTGTCCCTCGTTTCCAACCCAATGAAATATCATAATCATTAATAATTTCAAAAGTCCTGGCTAAAACCGGTCCGGCCATGGCCAGATTGAATGCTATGGCCCTGCCTTACCCCCACCCCTCACACCCACACCCCCCAGTATGTGAGCTTTAAGTATTGTGTTCATTGGGAGCAGTCATATATTCTCTGTGGGGGAACTACACACCCTACATACTCTCTGGTCTCTGGTCATGATCAGAGAGAACTATAAAATGATGTTACATGTACCTATTCTCACCACCAGAACTTGTAGGTGCCATGGTGATCATTTTCATCATAGTTTTGTTCTACGAGGGGCTCAAGATGGGGCGGGAGGTCCTCATGGGCGTGACCCTCAAGCGCATGAACATAGTGTCCGCCCCCACAAGCACCACACCCCTCCTGACCATCCAGCAAGCCTACAAGAGGTGTTCCACAAAAATATTTTCTAATCCCGTCTTACAGTTTGATCCCTCCTCTTCCCTTATCCTTCTTCCTCTCCTCCCTTCTCTCCCCCTCCTCCACTTCTCCTCTCCTCCATTTCTCCCCTCCCATTCTCCCCTCCTCCATTTCTCCCCTCCCATTCTCCCCTCCTCCATTTCTCCCCTCCCATTCTCCTCTCCTCCCCTTCTCCCCTCCTCATTCTCCCACCTTCCTTTTCCCTCTCCCCTCCTCCCTTCCCCCCCTTCTCTCCTCTATCTCTCCCTTCCTCTCCTCTCCTCCTCCTCTCCCCCTCACTTTCACACTTCCAGGAACAGTGGCCCACGGATAATCACCTGTTTGGTCCATTTGCTGCAGTTTGCGCTAAGGGTGGTGGAAGTGGGCGTGGCTTATCTTCTGATGCTGGTCGTTATGACGTACAATGGCTGGCTGTTCCTGATAGTGGTCCTAGGGGCTGCCGTTGGCTACTTTGTGTCCAGCTTGGTGAGGTGGTGCTGCCTTTCCCTGTTATGATAGGCGACCTGTGAAGACATCTCGTCCCCAGACCTACACACATCTGTATGTGTGCTGGTCTGGGGGCTGTGTGTGTATCCCTGGGGCTGACACATCTGTGTGTACATGTAACATGTGTTTGCTGTTTAATTACGGTACTCTAAATACCCACATTTTACAACACTACCAATAGAATGAGAGTTTTTGCAATATTACATGCCTCTGTATGGGGTTTTGTCATAGACATAGCTAACAATAACTAAACTTGATCTGGACACACTTCATTCAGTGGCTGTGTTCTGAGCCTAACTCACTTCATTGAGGGCTATCTTCTACGGGCATAGCTGGTAATGTTCTAAGTGCATAGCTCACTGGTTTAGGCCCAGCTCACAAATGCAAAGACAAGAGTTTGCTTTATAATGACATCCGGTTACAGGTATTGTAGGGTAGAGGTGTGTGGGAGGGTGATGAACAGAGTCCTTCAGCACAAAACTACCTGCCATTATTATCTTACTATCATTTGTATGTGTGTGTGTGTGTGTGTGTGTGTGTGTGTGTGTGTGTGTGTGTGTGTGTCTGCTTCTAAACGTTGCTCCATTTCATTATACTAGTGTAATAATTCTTACAAATATTTTTTTGCCTAGAGAAATCAGAGTGGCTTTTAATAACCTTTGGTCAAGCATTTTAAAAAGTGATTGCAATTTTTTTGTCTTGACCATTACTATTGGAGAATTTGTTTAAAATAAAAGTAACAGAATTCATTTCTGAGTAATAATTCTCACGTGCAACGCTGCCCCTCCCCTGTTTCATTTCATAATGCAAAAAATGGACACGTTCGGCAAGAAGATTCGTGACGAGATGTTTTTCTTAGATAAAGAGACGGCATTCACTAATCACGGTTCCTACGGCACCGTTCCCAAGCCCGTATTTGAGGCTCACCAAAATCTCCTTCTAAGCGTGGAACGGAATGTGAACAAGTGGTTCATGACTGATTTACAGGTGCAAATGTGGGTGCATGCGCGGCGAGATGCAGGGGTCTTGCCGAATCCGTGAACTAACGGGGCCGGCGTATTCGATTCCGCTTGCACAGATACATTACGACGGCGCCATCAAGCTCTTGGCGGGCCTGATAGGGGCTTCCCCGTCGGACCTTGTGTTCGTGGAGAACGCCACTACAGCCGTGAGCACGGCGCTCCGAAACCAGTCCCTGGCGCCCGGAGACGGAGTCCTGGTCACCAGCCTCACGTACGGGGCGTGCACCAATGCCGCCAAGGTGGTCTGCAACGACACGGGCGCCGCCCTCCGCTCCATCGAGGTGAGGCTTCCATTACCGTCCAAGGAGGCAGTGGTACAGCTGTACCGGGAAGAGCTGGAGGCCCGTCCCGGCACCAAGGTCGCACTGATTGACCACATCACTAGTCCCAGTGCCATTGTGTTGCCAGTGAAGGAGATAGTGCAGGTGTGCCATGAGAGGGGGGTGAGGGTGATAGTCGATGGCGCCCACGCTCCGGGACAACTGGCACTCAACATGGCGGAGATAGGAGCTGATTACTATACTGGTAAGTGCCCGTGTGTGTGTGTGTGTGTGTGTGTGTGTGTGAGTGTGTGTGTGTGTGTGAGTGTGTGTGTGTGTGTGTGTGTGTGTGTGTGTGAGTGAGTACTTGTTTGTGGATGTGTACACGTGTGTGTTACTATGTGGGTGTTTTTGTTTCGAAGTATTATTATATGATTTTAAAAATAGTGAGAAGTTTGATTTTTAAAAAGAATAATTTATCAACACGAAACTATGAACCCTCTGGCCATGCATCAACCTTACTAGAAGACCAGCACTTGACCCAGGAATTGTGTTAACCTTAACCTTTAATATATAATTGGCAGGTAACCTGCACAAGTGGATGTTCTGCCCGCGGGGCTGCGCATTCCTCTATGTGTCTCCAAGCCTGCAAGCACAGACCCACCCTCTGGTGATATCCCACGACCACTTCAAGACATTCAGTGAAGCCTTCCGTATGCAGGCCACCAGGGACTACTCCTCCTACTGCACACTGCCAGCAGCAGTGGAGTTTATCACCAACATCGGAGGACTGGTAGGGAGGGGCTCACATTTTTAACATGGGTACTTTGCTGCTAGTAATTAACGATTGATCACAAAAGTGCACATGGGCATTTGAAAATGGGCACAGCAATATCAACTATAAAATCATATAGCACCTGGATAGTCAGCGGTTATTTACTTTATTAGGAGAGGGGAGCCTCCTTATCGGTTTGTTCTTTGTGTCCACAGGAAGCCATTTCTTCCTACAACCGTGAACTCAGCACGTGGGCCTCTGACATGCTTTGCAAGCGCTGGAACGTAGAACCTTTGCCCATCGCTCCAGAGCTGCGCTCACCATTCCTGGCAGTTGTGGGCATGCCCAAGTGCTTCGGACCGCCAACAGTGGAGGTGAAGAGGGAACTGGTCAGAGAGCTCTCTGCCAACTTCAATGTGGTAGCTGTTATTGACATAGTCGATGGTAAGCTGTGGTGTCGTATCAGTACACAGGTGTATAACACCCAGGAAGACTACATTCGCCTGGCTGATGCTGTGCAGGCGCTCGTGTCAGACACTGCGCCAAAAATGTATAAATCAATATAGATTTGTGACAGGAAAGTTTTTTTTTTTTGTTTGTTGTATGTAAACACATGACAGAAAGGGTATACATATAACGTTATCTGCACACACTTTCAGCAAGTCTGCTACGAGAGGTTCATGTCTGGGGAGGAGGCTGTGTTGGTGGTTGCTGTTTTGTGAGTGAGCAAGGAATGGAAAAAAAAACATTCCTTGAAGTGTATAAAGTCTAAAAAAAAAAAGGTACCAAACCTTGGATCCAGTCTTGTTCTGTACGGGTAGATAAAGTTTAAACTCAGCAGGCAGTTCATCTTCTGAGTAAAGTCGATCCGAGAAATACACCCTTCGTATGCGACAGTTGGCATGGATCTGACAGGGTAAGGAACAGCTTATGAGAAGGACCGACCCTTCCTGCAGGTACCTGTACCTGTACTCTGAGGGTCTCAATGTAGTTAGTCCCGTACGCTCTCCTGGTGAAATCGGACAGGTTAAATTGGATCTGGTTCCAGCCATCATCCAGTCTCATCGGCATGGTGCATATGAACGGTTTGACCCTCGTCGTAGACTGGTAGTTGGAGGCCCTAAACCGCCGACGTGCGTTCTTGTCGTCCAAGACCTGTCATAAAACAATTTTTAAAAAGAGCTCGTGGTACATCGACACTGTACTTCTTTGGGATGATATTACCTGTACTTCAAAGGTAAAGTACTTCTTCAAATTTTTAATAATCATAACGAGGAAGGGCAGCTTGATCCCTAGCGTCTTCTTAGGGTCGGCGGGGCATGTGATGTACGTCGTACTGTCAAGCAAAATACGAACCTCAAAAATGCGACACGCTCACACATGCAGTTTTTAGAGCTCAAACCTCACGTTTGTACCGACAATCTCCAGTACCAGGGATTGGATGTCGTTGTCTGTGATCCTCTTAATGTGACCGTTTCGAACCTGGTGGCCATTGGGAGGTACGCTCACGCCTTGCCACACCTACCAACTGCTGCCTACCTTCTTGTCCCATATTTGTAGTGGCTTGCTACCGATGCTGTAAAGGATAGATAGGAAACCGGACTGGAAAGTATTCTTGAACATCTTTGCCGCCAACACTGCCAAGGTTATCTATTACGTTGCGTGGCAACAAACGTACCGTAAAAGCTTTCTTTGTTCTAAAATAGCGACTTCCAATGGGTCGTACGGTTGCATTGGAGGAGGACGAATTGAATCGCCTTACTGCTTCAGGGCGAGTGGGGCCATACACCGGCGTACTGGTTGGACAGGTTGGATTTGAACTTGGCTGTGTGCCGATATTATAATGGATGAGTTTACAGTCGAGCGAACAGAAGGATTTCGTCGTTCTGATTTTCCCCACGCCATCACTGAAAGAGATCAGCGGAGGAGAAAAGCTTGCGGTGGATGGCGATTGGTGGGTAGAAGAGCATTCAAAACAGGTATTTAATTACCTAATAGCAATGGGTCAATACATGTAGACCTTATTCACAATAACGATGATTTGATACATAATTTCGATATTAAATGTACATGTACTGGAGGAAGGTGTACCGTTAATCCAATTCAACGTAAATAAATTTAATTCATTGTTTTGTGTCTATTCTTTGTGTATAGTGGATTTTAATCTGTGATAAAATTAATGTATTTACTTTTTGAATGCACACATGTATTTCCTTTAGAAAAGTGTCATAAGCATTGAGGGGGTAATTATGGGATACTTCAGTACACACTATATGCAATGACTGTGCATGTAATAAGTGCAAACTTTCAAAATGCATGCATTAGACACAAGTGCTTCACGTCTCCATAACACAAGGTAATTTATTACTGTGTCGTGCAGCATCAGTCATGTCATCATCATTGCCAGATGAACCTATTTTTTGCATCGTTTATTTATTTATTTCTGCTGCCGTGAAGCAATATACTATGTGCAGCATACATGTAAGTATTAATGGTTCCCAAACAGGTGTCTCACATGCTCCCTGGCGGGCTGGCAGTTATCGGCTTGCTGCTCTGCTGCCCATCCGAAGACTTCAAGAGCCAGCAGCCCAGAGCAAGGGGACTACTCTTAAAGATGCTCACCCGGTCTCAGTCTCACGGAGTCGTACTGCACCTCTGCTCGAAGTCCAGAAAGTAAGGATAATATATGGACGCAAGTAGGGAAAGGAAGACCATCTTGAATATCTTGTAAATGTTGTTGTAAACGTAACAAGGGGAAAGACAATATTAATTAGTCGTGTCACAAAATAATAATAATATTATATATTAACAGATGCAGATTCTATGCAATGGACCGCTCAGATTCCCAGAGCAGCCTTAGGCCCACTGATATGAAGGCTCAGGCATTTGCAGGCAGCTGGTACAAGGTGGAGACTTCTGTTGCCTTGGATACCAGCGTACACACCACTGGTACAAAACTCGATGGTCTGGTTCAGGTGATCTCCTCTTGTCTTCCCATTCCCTATGCCATTACAACTCTAGGTTATACTAGGTTATGCTGGGATATACTGGGTTATAACTGCTTGCTCTTATTATTTCAATCTAACAGTCAGCTACACAGAACACTTTGGAAGGTATTCGTGACGCACTAGGTACTTTGAAGGGACGACTGTGCAAAGGAGGTCAGCCTCTAGCCAAGATATGCGGAGAGGCATTGGGGGTTGAAGTGGCTGTGCCGGTCAAAATTCACGTCACAAAAGTAATGAGTCCATGCCCATGTATGTAAGGATGCTTGGTACACACACACATACACATACATACACGCACACGCACACACACACACACACACACACACACACACACACACACACACACACACACACACACACACACACACACACAGGCCTCCACTTTGTCGGCTCCACCTACAATACTAGAGTCGACCAGTCATGTCAGCATTGCCGGATGCATCAAGAGCTATGCTTACATGCACCCCAAGGCTTCCTGCGATGATGCCATCACAGTATGTAACAACAGGGAGGGGAGGGGGAGACACCCTTGTCAGCTGCACTCCCTTGTAGGCACTCAAGAGTGACCTGGAGTCCTCACTACTGAACAGATGTCGTGTCTTCTGTGAAGACTCTCAGGATGACGAAGAAGAGAAAGGTTTTTGTTTTTATTTTAGAAGTGGTGGTTGAATGACCAGTATTAACAGACATCTTGATCTGACAGATCCCAAGCCAGCACCCCTGCAAGGGGGCCAGCCCAAATCAGCATCCCTGCAAGGGGGTCAGCTCCCACGACGGGTTCAAGTGCTTCTAAGCACAAGTCCATTGTTACTGACAGACTACTGCTTTCTTGATGAGGATGAAGAAGTAAGGGAAAACCCTTCACAATTACACACACACACACACACACACTCATGCTGCCAACCCTCAGGAATGCAAGAAAAGAGTCAGTGAGCTGCTAGGAGCAGACCCTTCCTCCATCACCATCCAACCCCTTGAGAAATTCTCCCCCACATCAAAATCTCAGGCCCCCTGTCCAGTTCCCCCAGCCCCCTCCCCCTCAAGTGGATCCCGACCCGTGAACAGCGAAAGAGCAAGCATGCTCCTCCCCTTCATTGCGGGGCTTGCAGCCATATTTATCGCCCTGCTGCTATGGTTCATGCAGACTCAATCGTGAAATGTGTAACTGCACTCAAAAAAATAAATCATGATTTCGATATTTTTTCCTTTAAGTACTGCTTGTGACAGTCCCCAGTCTTTAGTCCGGCCCACTCATAATATGGTATCTTGGATGCAGAAGTGTGGTGTTGTCATCACAGATGTTTGAGGGAGGAAGAGACAACCAAAAGATGATGTCAAATCTACTTCAATACACACACACACACACACACACATGTATTCCAACTCACCGATATCACATCCCATCCCATTGCTGTCAGCTGCCTACGTTTAAGCACTGTCCTGCCAAGTGGGTGGTTACAGTTGACTGCGAAGTGTTCTGGTCCATCTGCCTCAATTGCCACCCGTCGCGCGACGTGAGTGTAGTGTGCCGTGCCATGCCAGTCACTGGCCAAGTTGATGTACTGACGCCTGCGAATCACCTCCATCCCACTCAGGATCTCAGAGAGGTTCTTCGATCCTCTATCCACCTCCTCCTCCCTGCCCCTCTCCTCGCCAGCAGGTGGCAATTGCTGCCTGGACATCACCTCGTCGCTAGCGGGCTCGGGCCTGCCCAAGAGGATATCTCTGACATAGCCGATGGTCCTGAAGTACCAGTGCCTGGGAATGAGCACTGGTGTGTTGTCTGACGCCAGTAGCAACTCGGCATCGACGATGTACCCACTGCAGGTGAGCGCCTCGGGGAGGTAGTACTGCCGCCCACCTCCCAGCGCCTCCAGCGCCCTCCACACGTTCCTCTGGAACACGGAGGTCTGCTGGTAGCTCATCACCGCTTCGTATGACTTGGCCAGCAGGCCGTGTATCTGCTCATGGGGCAGGGTGCCCAGGCCCAGCTCAGGGTGCTCGCGCGTCAGGGCCACGTGCAGTTGGAGCACCTGCATGGACGTCTTGGACATCTGTATCTTTGGTGACCTTGGGTGTTGTCTGTCGGACACTAAAGCTATAGGCACACACACACACACACACACACACACAGTGAAGGTTAAAAATGAAGGAGTATTAGTGCCTACTAGATGAGGGACACAACGACATACTAAATTATTCTCTGAAACACACACACTTCTACTTGTTGAAACAAACGCAGACACACATCAATTTGTTCTCTGGAACACCACACACTTCTGCATGTTATCTGAAATCACACACACACACACACTTACTCCCCCTCAACCCCTCCAGTATTGGTGCACCATAAACCCCCCCTATTCCACACCCAACACAAACAGACGGACAGTTACTCTTTAACCTTGCAGTGTCTCCTTGGAGAGGCTGTGCTTCACCAGCTGCGGAGGGTACACATCGGACACGACGCAGGACCACACGATATTGGCGTGAGCTAGGTGGTTGGTCAGGAGCTCCGGGTCAGAAACGAATCTCTCCGCAATGGCAACCAGCAGATCCGTCCGCGAATGATTAAGTGACCCAAACGCGTACGCCAGGTTGCCGAGGTCGTGCGAATTGAACTCGTGCAGCCGACTAAGGGAGTGATCCGCGATATGGTCCAAAACGTCGGGGCGGTAGTGCTGGGCTTTGGCGAGACACCAACTTATCGAAGACAATGTTCGCGGTGTGTAAAATCCTCGACCTTTTGCCGCCAAAAGTTTATCCGCCAGCATGTCGAAGAACGATTGGTTGTAGTGCCCGGCTGTGGCCAGAGCCCACGCTATCTGAAGAAAACTGCGCTGGTCGTAGCTGGACGCTCCCTTAGCGCAGATGAGCTGAGAAGCCCTCGCAAAGATGTCTTTGTCCGTAACGCCCGCCTTGGCAAGCGACCAAAGAAGCAGAGCGATGGAATGGAAGGGAAAGGTGTCCAGCTGCTGCTTCAGATAGACGGACAGCACGGGGGTAAGGCTGTCCGACCATGTGTTCAGACTGGCCATCGCCCAGGCCATGTTGGTGACGGCTATAGGGTGGAGGCTGTCGCCATTGGATAGTCGCCTGCTCACTTCGGCAGCGAGCGCAGACGAGGCGTCCGTGATTCGAGGAACGTTCCGGAGGGAGGCGCAGGCAAGCAAAGCCGACGACAAGCTTCTTTCCGACAGCTCTTGAGAGGAATCGACGCAACGCCTAATGACGGCCTTTATCAGCTGCGTGTCGTAGGTAAAATCGTGGTTAGCACAACACTGGAGATATTCGACTGCTATCTCAGGCGGTGCGGCCGGAAGACCACTTATCAGGGATTCTGAAAAGGACCGATATTGCGACGTGTGAGGTAGGCTTGCGAGCGAACCGGACGATTTAGCTGCACTTATAGCATTTTTTAAAATGGACAGTCCCTCCTCCGCTTCAAACTTGCCATCTGCTCTTTGAAGAACCTGCTGCACGGTGTTCACCTTTGTGACCGAATAGCAGCGACGAACGGTAAATAGGCCAAGTCGCTTCCACATAACAACTCACACGTACACGTGGGGTATCCAGATAATTAAATATACCTGTAATAGTAATATATTGTAAACGTGTTTATAGTTTGTTTCTATTTACCCATCACGGCAACCGCTGTACGTAAATAGTTCCTAAGTATGTGGCATAGACGGAAACAAAGATGAGATCTTGCTGTAGTCTGTGCTCGCTAGAGACAGCAGTGCGCCCCGTACACTTTGCGTTAACGTTCTTTGTCTTCTTTGTACTCCTCTTCAGTGAGAGTTCGGGTAAGGAATGGATAGGAGAGAGAGAGATATGGAATCGTGTATGTTTATTATCTCTTCCCAGTGTTGAACAAGGCATGGCGCTCCAATGACACCTACTTCCTGACCGTAGTGTTCCTACTGTTTGTGTCGTTGTTGTTCTACCTAATGGCAGCACTGAGGGATCCTGGGTATACTCCGCTGCAAGATCCGTCCACACATGTACAGAATCAAGTTCAACCACCTCAGACACTAGAGGCAAGCTCATGTCACTTAAAACTTTTTTTTTTTTTTACTTGGGCATTCATTATCGTCTCTTTCACCATCCTCGCTTCCACAGTCCTCTGCAAATCACCTCACCCCTCAAATAGATATCCCGATATTAGACTTGTCGCACCCGTTTCGGGGTTCCAATTACTGCCGCCTCTGCCGGGCGCTACAGCCCATCCGCTCCAAGCACTGCTACACCTGCGGCCGCTGCGTTAGAAAGTTCGACCACCACTGCCCCTGGCTGGGCAACTGCGTAGGGGAAGGGAACCACAGGTTCTTCTGGCTGTTCCTTGGCAGCGAAACCGTACTCGCGCTTTGGGGTTTGATCATAGTTTGGTGAGCTGAGATTCTGAGGAATACATAATTAAAAATATAATTACATTTCTGTCGTTTCCTTTCCCCTGTATGTACACGTAGGGGTGCCGTATCGATGTCGGGCACCACCGTGGAATGGCTCAAAGCGAACCTCATGCTTCTCATATCAGGCGTGATCCTCCTCCTAGCTGTCCTCATAACCGGCCTCCTCTTCGTCTACCACTCCTACCTGATGCTGTGCGGCCAGACCACGTGGGAGCAGGCCTATAGGCACAGGATATCCTACCTCAAGGAACTCGACGACGTCTATAACCCTTTCGACGAGGGCTGCTGCTCAAACACGTTCACGTTTGTGTGCGGTAACCCCCGGGATTGGGACCAGATGTACACCACCAGAATCAGCAGAAGGGCCAGCCTGCAGCCTTGACAGGAATGGCACAAGCAGTTGTGACCAATCATACACAGCTGCTTGTCTTGCAGCATAATCGACTGTGTTGTATAATATTTATGTACGTTTTGTTGCTTTTTTTTTGTACGTTCTCTTCTGTCTCACTTGTCTGTGATACCACTTGGTTTTAACCCTGTGACTTCTCATGTTATACACTCAATCTTTTTATAACATGCTGTGAGTGGCACAATATGTCCTCGGCCAGTTCTTTTGGAGTGGAATAGTGCACTGATTCGAGGGAGAAGATGGTTCGCAAAAACTCCATTACTGCTCCCTAGATGTTGGAATCAACAGCCTCACTCACACAGCTTCAATTTCCTACCTTGAAATGTTCACACTTGTTCTTCAGTGCTGTGTTGGTACCCAGAAAGCCCCAGGCCAGCAAAGGTGTCACTGTCTCTGACAAAAGGTAAAACCTCCCCAAGAATCCACTTTTGCTCTGTGAAAAAAAAAAACAAAAGGGAGCAGTGAGTTTAACCCCTTCACAGCAAAGGCAGCAGTGAGTTTAACCCCATGCCAGTGCACCTGTGCACAAAGGGAGGAGTGCTTACTTGCAACATTCCTCTCTTGGCTCTCAACACTGACCACAGTGCAGCATACAGTGCCTGCAGAATTGGGAAGACAAGCTGAAACACGTAACCAGTATTTTGTTCTAGAGTAGGTGCACACCGTTTCCTTCATACGATCAGTCAGCCACCTGTTCTGCAAGGCTGCCACGACAGTGGATGGTGGTTTGGCCAGGTCCGTGAATGCGTCCATCAGCACAAAATCCAGTGCAATGTCATAGACATTCATGCACACAACCTGGCAATAGAACAGTGCACCCATTATGTGACTGTGTATCCTTGTGTATCTACAGTACACTATTACACAAACACATGCACAATTGCACACACACACGATATGTACATACACATGTACACACATGCAAACATATGTGTACACACACACAATTGTACACATGCAAACATTTACACACACATGCACACATACCCCCATCCCCCCCACACACCCCACATACACACTACACCCAGACACACTTTGCGGCCAGTTAGCTCCTCTGTAGCCTGTGCCCAGTTGTCTTCATCCCGGAGATAGTCAAATATGTCATTGTACCTCTCGCAGAACTGGCCTGGGTCCTACGCAGGGCAACAAGAAGCAATGTGTTAATGGTTTCCACTTCCCCATGTTAATAGATTCATCACACCTCAATTAGACACTTTTTAACGGCTCATTGAAATGAGGGTCGAATATTCATCACTATTCTCACAGTGAGTGCATGAGTGCAAGGAGTGTGGACCTTTGAAAGCCCCCTGTATTGTTCTAGCAAGCAGGTGCAATGTTCTCTGCTGAGAGGACATGTTGAGCAGAGAGGTGTGGCTAAGCAAGTTGGGACGTTTTCTGGGCAAAGGTCACACCCCCCCCCCCATGTTGACTGCAACTGGCATTTTATGTGACTACGACGGTTGATTAATCTTTAAAGGTTTTATTAATGTAGTCATGCATACAAGTAGTTTCGCTATTTTAATACTATAATACATACATACATGCACCAATTAGTAATAAATCTGGAGGAAAAAGGATAAATCACAAAACTTACACTAAAGCGTTTGATATCCGTACCCTAACTTTTATATTGGCCTTAGACCCATGGTGAGGATGGCCTTGGCCACAGACCTGGTTAGGGTCAGGTTTAAGCGACCATAAATGTCAGCTGTTGCCTTTGATTTTGACACATTGTGGCTTGCAGCAAGTAGAGAGGCTAGGTGGGAAAATGTCTCTTGGGCCTCCACCCCCCAATTCCCATAGGTTTCTACAGCCAATGGAACACAGGTCCACTCCAACTCAAAGCACTTTGGGTCATTAGCGACATGTTTGCGGGATTCTGCGGCTACCCCAGCTGTCGAACAAGACTCATCAAGGATGGCAAAAGTAAGTGGGGATGTCACCGTTAAACAATAATAATTATGTGCATTCATACATCCTGCTGCTGTTGAAAAATTAAAATGCATATGGGACAGTTGTCGCACTGTATTATTCCATGTATCTCCAAGTACAACGAGTTCAAATTCATATATGTGTTCTGCCGCTATTGATTATTTTTTAAAAATATCCTCCATTACATAGCTGTGCAAAGTACTTGCACATTTTCCCACTTGATTCATGCAATGTATTGGACATCAGCACAAATTGAGCGGGACAATGTAATTATCTACATACTAAATGTGTTGCGTTTCAATGCTCATCTCGAGATAAGTGGAATTCATTCTAACTCGGTAGGTTAGAAAAATTTGTAGTCACGGCAGCGAAAATAAGTAGAGCACCAAAATCGCTTTCCACAGAGAGAAATGACACTGGAGCAAGTGAAAGAAAATAGTTGTATGGTTCAAAGATATGTTATTTTGTGCAATGTAGTTTTTTATAGTGATAAAATTATAACCACACATGGGCAATTTTGCTGGACACTGTCCCATATAGTTTTTTGATTGCTTTGGACATAATGATTCGAAGATTTTTGTCACAATTTGTTGCGATAGAGGCCTGGGGCCAAGAGGCCTATCGTGGCTGGGGCTGAGAAGCTGTAACTCCTTGTCCATGTCAGCAAAGAGCTGGGCCTCCATTCTGGACAGCCACCGGGGCAATTTGCCTTGGCTACATGTATCGTGGCTTGTCCTGCAAAATGCTCAACTGGTCCTTGCTGGCACATAGTTTGTCTGCCACTGCTTTTGGACGACTAATGTCTGTGTGTCTGCGTATATGTAATGAAGGTGACAGCACCACCTCGTTTGATCAATACAAAAACTAGTGTCCACTGAAGACATGGATGCTGCCATGCAGTATGTTGATGTCATCCCAAGACAGAAGCCACCATTGCCCCATGGCCTCCAATATGCATCCTGTGTTCAAGCAGCAGCTAGGACCTAGAAGCTTTTGGGGGATCAGCTCTGCTGTTATGGAGTACAAAGCAGCGTGTGGTGCAGTGCAATGCAAAGCTAAGAGGATGGGTCAAGTAGTCCATGGCATTGTGATATGATTTGGTCCAAAACCGAAGTGGTTACACATATCAATACATAATGCACCTGATCTAAATAGAGTTGCTGTCTATAAATCCTACATCACCAATTTAAATTTTTGTTGTTTTACACATACATAACACTAAGCAACATGTGGCCTGCAACTCAAATTAATACGCTCAGTAAAACTGAAGGTATACTTTCTATTCATATCCATTTACATTGCAACAACATGTTGCCTAGTGTAGGATGGCCTTCATAGCAGTGTGGTTACTACTACGAGCTTCAGTAAGTCCAACTCACATGCACGTATCTATCTATGCCCACACTACCTCAAGGAATGCCCTACCTGGTTGGCACTCTTTAGGAACGACGCCATCACGTCGCAACCTGCCTGCCTGAAATGGTTCCGGTTGGCCTCCGACTTGACAAGTTCATCAAAGGCCAGACGCACAGAGAACACCTTCGCCAAGAAGTCGGTCTCGCTGGAGCAGGCTAACATGACTGTCCTGTCCGTCCTACATTTGACGAGTCCCCTGTTCACCATGTCCATTCCGCGCGAGTACAGGGCCAGCGGATCTGAGGGGGTGCGCTGAAGAAGGGGTACGGGGAAATTGAAGGCTTGCCCCCCGAGGGGTGGTGGTGGTGGTACATCACCGTGCATGCACGTAAGCTATGTACACGTACCACGATTGGGAGGTGGTGCGCCTCAACGGTCGAATGAAAAGACATACTGCTGTTATCCGACTCATAGCCACTCCCCAGCGAGTAGTCTCCTTCGGGCAGCGATGCGAACAGTTCATCAGCGTTGCTATTCACTGGGTGTTAGCAAACGTGAGCACACATGTAGGTACCCACATGTATTTTAAAACGGGGGGGGGGGGGGGGGGGGGGTCTCGGGCTCAACGCAAACCTTCCGATAACTCAAGGGGTTCTAGGTATTCCCTATCGCTCTCGCTAGTACAGCTCCGGGCATCTTCTTCCACAGAGGAGTACTCCGAATCCTCAGAATCCCACACACGTCGCTTGCGACTGTAGGGTCGGTCGCGAGTATCGTCTGTTCACGGAATGCACAGATCTAGCCTATCTAGTTCTGCAAAGTACACGGAACTCACTCGTTTCCGTGACCAGCACAGACGGTATCTTATTCTCGGGCGGATGGGCGATGGCCCTGTATCTCCGGCGCCTCCTATGGAGCAGATAGCCGGCTAAGATGGCAACTGAAATACCCGCAAGCAGTCCCAGCAACAATCTGCTTCCTATGAACTAAGCGATTTACACGAAATAAAAACTTAATCCCGTGTACCATTCCTCTGCACCTTTGTGTAAAGCCCTCGCACGTTCATGACGCATCATTTATTTACGGAGCTGCGCTCTTTCTGGAATATTAACTATTAATGCGATACATCCATCGGGGGCCTCGTTCCCAGTTTGTTCTGCGGCACTTAAAAGATATGACGAACAAAACTGCTGTAAGATTAGACCATTAGACAGTGTTAACGTATACGTTTCGATGCACAATTTACTTTATGTATATGGATACAGGGAGGAGCTGAACACCCCGTGATTGCCAGCATGCAAGTGTTCTTGCAGCCTGACGAGCTTCCGGAACCACATGCTCACTTGCGGAGCGCCGCCCTTCTTAAGAAGGTCCAGAGCGCCATAGTGGTCCTTCCGACGATCCCACTCCTGCAGACAGCGGCCTTCAACGCCATCTCCGTGGCATTTCAGCACCACCTTACTCTAAGTAACCAGGTAACACATGCATGCCCTCCTCATATATGGCGACCCCCTCGATCTTTAACGTGTTTTTTTCGCTGGAGCAACAGGGTATAAATGACGAGGCACTGGGCACTGCTCTGAATCAAGTGTACTCGCTTATCGAGTCACTAATAGCACACTCTCCCTCACTTTGGATACCCATAGTCATTAAGGTAACACATGACCAACCCCCCTTCCCCCCCTTCCATTGGATTTGATTTGTCGTTTAGTGGGTGCTGGGTATGCTTAGTCAACTGGCTGTACTGCCTGGGCCACCTGCCAACATGGAGGGCATGTACAAGTATTGGGTGTCCAATCAAAGTGAGGACTTCCTTTATCTCCCTTCTGCTGTGATCATCTCTCCTCTCTCCCTCTCCTGTCTCCTCTCTCTCTCACCCCACCTCCTTGCGCAGTATTGCAGCCTGTGATCAATTTTCTGCACACATGTGCACAACACTTGTAAGTCATTCTCCTTATCCATTCGTTGTCCTATCCATTCGTTGTCCTATCCATTCATTGGAACATTTGTTCACTTCTGTTGCAGCGTGTCCACTGACCAGGGAGCCTCCTACATGGAATGGGTGTTCACTGCCTGCTCTGCAAGCACTCCAAACCTTAACTGGCTTCTTGCCTACTGCTTGTAAGCAGCAGATCTGGCTGGGGTGGGGGGTGGAGTATGCTGTAGGGGGTATCCTGTAGGGGGTGGGGTGGGGTATCCTGTAGGGGGTGGGGTGGGGTATAATGTAGGGGGTGGGGGGTGAGTATGAACTTAGTGCAACTTGAAATTCCAATTACCTTTTCTCCTCTTTCTTCCTTCTCATTCCTCCATTTTTGTCTTCTCTTCCCTCTTCCTCCCTGTCCTATTCTTCCCTCTCCATTCACTCTCATTAATCTATTCCTTCATCCCTTCCTCCTCTCCCTTCACCCTTCCTCTCCCTTCACCCTTCCTCTCCCTTCACCCTTCCTCTCCCTTCACCCCTTCCTCCCCCTTCACCCCTTCCTCCTCCCCTTCACCCTCCTCTCCCTTCACCCTTCCTCCCCCTTCACCCCTTCCTCCTCTCCCTTCACCCCTTCCTCTCCCTTCACCCCTTCCTCCCCCTTCACCCCTTCCTCCTCCCCCTTCACCCCTTCCTCCTCCCCCTTCACCCCTTCCTCCTCCCCCTTCACCCCTTCCTCTCCCTTCACCCCTTTCTCCTCTCTCTTCACCCCTTCCTCCCCACTCCTTCCCACAAAGAGCGCAGCACCCAGCACTCCTCATACCCCACATGCTGGACCTCACCTTGTCCTTGCAGCAGCTTGAGCGTCAGCCTGTGCTGGAGATGGTGTGGCAGACCCTTGGCTTCCTCAGCTACAGCTGCTGTCAGGTGCTCAAGACATGTCTGCTGGGCACGGTGAGGAAGACCCTGACGCTGGAGGAGGGAGGGCCATCTTCCCTCTTCCTGCTAAGGCTGGTCAGTGGGAGCCCTGCTGTTCTACAAACCATCAGTTCAGAGGCACTTGAAATCTGTACGGCTCCACATGCTGGGTTATGCCGGACATCTGGCTATTTGTGATCAGCGTCTTCTTTGCTCTTTCTTCCTCCCCTCCCTCTCCCTCCCTCCCCTCCCTCCCTCTCCCTCCCCACCCTCCCCTCCCTCTCCCTCCCCCTCCCTCTCTTCATCATGGCCCCCCTCCCCAATATATAAAGTACAACCGGCTA
The DNA here is from genome assembly GCA_949361645.1 of Spongilla lacustris. Taxonomy (NCBI): domain Eukaryota; kingdom Metazoa; phylum Porifera; class Demospongiae; order Spongillida; family Spongillidae; genus Spongilla; species Spongilla lacustris. The sequence continues at coordinate 1,826,371 of OX442424.1, read as the reverse complement.
AAATAGTAGCTCTGGTTGAGAAGTACGAACGTACCAAGCTGGGACAGCTCTCTCGTGCTAGCCTTGTGACTAAGGAAGCAGAGGAAGATGAAGGTACTTGTGTCAATGGTCTGCAACCGTGTCAGCCATTTGAGTGTGCACAGGGGAGATACACAGTTCAGATGAGGAGGATGGGGAGGCAGCTGAGGAGGGCCACTTTGTGGACCCCACTGAGCAGAGGTAATGGTTTACTCAGCAAAGGTAATTTACTGAGTAGCGGTTGTAGTTTACTGAGTAGTGGTTATAGTTTACTGAGCAGAGGTTATAGTTTACTGAGCACAGGTAGTTTACTGAGCAGTGACATAGTTTACTGCACCGTATGGGTATCCATTTTTCTTGGCTCCACCTCAGGGTTAGGGAGCTCACTCCCTTGGTATCCAAGGCGATCTGCATGTTGTGTGGGGATGATGCAGGTACTGCAGTACAGTGTGTGATGGAGCTCTACCTTGTCCTAGTGGCGGGCGTGGATCTGATTGGTCTGTTCTTATGCTGCCAGAAATGTTCAGTGTGTAAACATGTGCTTAATTTTTAGAGACTTCTATGGAAGAAGGTGAAATTGAATCTGTATCTCTAAGAAAGCTTCTCGTTCAGTCTTGCAAGCAGATCATGGTGAGAATACTGCTTTGTTCTTATCTCCTTCCCTCCCTTTCTTCCTTTTACCATCCCCTTTACCCCTCCTCCCCCTCCCTCTTACCTATCTTCCTGACTTCTCCTCTTACATCTCCCTCCCTTACCTCCTTCCTCCCTCTTACTACTGCTCTCCCTCCCTTTGTCTTCATTCTTTCCCCTCCCCTCCTCATCATGCCTCCATTGCAGTGTGATGTGGTCAAGTCAGTACACTCCACTGCCTTACAGCTCCTCACACTGCCTTCATACACCTCTGATGGGACCGACATGTCCTTTGTCCTCGGCCTGTATGGTCACGTGCGTGGGTGGTGTACCATGCTGCTGGAACAGGACTTGGACAGTACTTGGTGAGTGGGGGGGGGGGGGGGGGTGGAGTGTCAGAGTTTCAAAATACCATTCTTCAGTTTAGGGTGGATCTACTGGTTGGTTGGGTACATCACCACATGTTCCTCTGAGCTTCAGGCTGCCACTGTGGTGGCACACCTCCTGTGCATCTGTAGCAACAAAGACAAGGTCTGGGGACCATACCAAAACAAATCGTATATTTATTCACTCTCCTTCTCTCTTCATCCCGTTCTCTCTCTTGCCTTCCCACTCTCCTTCCCTTCCTTCCCTCTCTCCTCTCCCCTCAATAGCTCAAGTATGTGTACAGCATATGTCAACAGGTGGCTGCCCGGCATCCTGCTATTGCAGGAAGTGTGCTCCTGGCTGCCGTGACGATCACAAAGCTTCCAAACAACCAAAAGCAGCTTGAGAACTTCTCCAGAAATATGCTGGCTCTCATCAAGGAGACTGTTCCTTCTATTGCCAATCTTAAGTAAGTTATCTGATTACGAGAAGGGTCTGATGAGAAGTTTCCTGTTGGACTGATGGGAAGGGTAGTTGGTTGGCCTCTGAATGGCTCATATTAAATTTGACTTGCTGAGTGTTTAGTTAATAAATGTAGTCAGTTATCGTTCAGTACCTCATTAAGTGGAGGGATCCTCTGCACTACAAGTATGCAGAGGTATGCAGGGGTATGCAGGGGTGATACCACCATTTGATAAGATATTGTTCAGTGGGGTGTGGAAAGATGTGAGGGAGAGGGAGTGGGGCTGGGGAGGAGTTAGAGAAGTGTGGGAGAGGGAATGGGACTGGGGATGAGTTAGGGACAGGGCTGGGGAGGAGTTGAAAGAGAGAAGCTGGGGAGGAGTAGAGGGAGAGGGGCTTGGGAGGAGTAGAGGGTTTGGAGCCACTTGCTTGTTGTGATGTCAAACTTCAATACTCACAGAGATCAGTACAGGCTTGCTCTGACTGTCCATGCACCATCTCTAACAAGCCTTCTGCCCCAAGACGCGGGTGGGCTGTTATTGGAGCTTCTACTCCTGATGGGAGAGGAGCCACTAACTGTTGCAAGTCCATCAGCCCAGTGCAAGATGGCTAGCGTGGTTCTCTCTCAGTTCTTCAGACTCATGGCAGTTAGGTCTCAAGGCCTGAGTAATGGTGGGTCCCATGTGTGTGATGGCACTGGTAAATAGCTGTTTTTAAAACATTCCTTCACTCCCTCTCCCCCTCCTCTCTTCTCCCTCTCTCTTCTACTCTTACTCATCACACCACACACACACACACTAAAACACACACACACACACACTAAAACACGCACACACACACTAAAACACACACACACACTAAAACACGCACACACACACTAAAACACACACACACACTAAAACACGCACACACACACTAAAACACACACACACACTAAAACACACACACACACTAAAACACGCACACACACACTAAAACACACACACACACTAAAACACGCACACACACACTAAAACACACACACACACTAAAACACGCACACACACACTAAAACACACACACACACTAAAACACGCACACACACACTAAAACACACACACACACTAAAACACGCACACACACACTAAAACACACACACACACTAAAACACGCACACACACACTAAAACACACACACACACTAAAACACACACACACACTAAAACACGCACACACACACTAAAACACACACACACACACTAAAACACGCACACACACACACACAATAAAACACGCACACACACACAATAAAACACGCACGCACACACACTAAAACACGCACACACACACATTAAAACACGCACACATACACACACATTAAAACACGCACACATACACACACACACACATTAAAACACGCACACACACACACACATTAAAACACGCACACACACACACACATTAAAACACGCACACACACTAAAACACGCACACACACACTAAAACACACACACACACTAAAACACGCACACACACACACACAATAAAACACGCACACACACACAATAAAACACGCACACACACACACTAAAACACGCACACACACACACACACACACACACACACACACCAGAGGTGATTGTGGACCTTCAGGTGGAGATGCACCTTGTCAAATGTCGAAAGCTGTTAGTGACATGGCTGCAACACTCTCCATCACTGAAGACATTTGCTTACTGTATGATCCTAGGGAATATCCTGAACAAGGTGGGGGTAGCCCCTAGTGATGTATGCATCAGCGAATTTACATTGTGTGTGTATATGTGTGTGTGTGTTTGTGTGTTTGTGTGTATGTATGTGTGTTTGTGTGTGTGGTGTGTGTGTGTGGTGTGTGTGGTCTGCTGATGCTTTGCAGCAACCCACCTCAAATATGCCCAAAGAAGGTTAGAAACATTTTCGTTATTATTTGCCAATAATTGGAGAATGTTCCCTCTTCCCACAACAGACCTTGCTGACCTCTTGGCCATCAATGCTGTTCAGGACGTCAGCATTCATAGTCGCCAGCTAACCTCCAAGCTACACACAGGCTCCCTCCCCGTGCGAGCTGGGAGCAGCAAGAATGGGCAGGTAAATAAGATGTGTGGAGGGGAGTGTGAGGGTGTGAATGTGCAGTGTGGAACACACGACACTATTAAATCAGGATTGAATTGAATTAACCACTTGATTTCATGAATATATGTGTGTCATTACCTTTATAAGGCAAATCCAAATACTCAAGAATTAATATTGTAAGTGGTGAAGTAATTGTATCAAAACCTTCATAAATCAGCTATACTCTATCAAAGGTTAAGGATAGAGATTAGCCTCGTCCCCAGACCGTCAATTTAAGTTTAGGAAAAATGACGTCATTTTTCCTAAACTTAAATTGACGGCCTGGGGACGAGGCTAGGATAGAGATATGATAATTACCACATGATCTGAATATACAGTGGAACAACATTGATTTCAGGGTACTAAGTTCAGTAGTGAGAAGGTTATGCATAATTAAGGTTTAAGCATTTCACTTGATATCAGTCATAGTGAATTATTAAAGATCAAAATTCTAGTGGTCTTGTAGAAAATTCTAGTGGTCTTCTAGCGTTTTCAAGAAATAAGCACAGGTCTAAAGTGCACATTGGCACAGGTCTAAAGTGCACATTGGCACAGGTCTAAAGTGCGCATTGGCACGGGTCTAAAGTGCACATTGGCACGGGTCTAAAGTGCACATTGGCACAGGTCTAAAGTGCACATTGGCACAGGGCTAAAGTGCACATTGGCACAGGGCTAAAGTGCACATTGGCACAGGTCTAAAGTGCACATTGGCACAGGTCTAAAGTGCACATTGGCACAGGGCTAAAGTGCACATGGGCACGGGTCTAAAGTGCACATTGGCACAGGGCTAAAGTGCACATTGGCACAGGTCAAAAGTGCACATTGGCACAGGTCTAAAGTGCACATTGGCACAGGTCTAAAGTGCACATTGGCACAGGTCTAAAGTGCACATTGGCACAGGTCTAAAGTGCACATTGGCACAGGTCTAAAGTGCACATTGGCACAGGTCTAGTGCACATTGGCACAGGTCTAAAGTGCACATTGGCGGTCTAAAGTGTACATTGGCACAGGTCTAAAGTGCAATTAGCACAGGTCTAAAGTGCACATTGTGGTTTTTAATCCAAGCCACAAAGGACCACTGCTGTGCTCTATGCCCCTCCCCCTCTCCTCCCCAGCTCCAGGGAACATCATACTGTTTGGACCACCTTATATGGCTGATCAGTGACCTCACCAGGGACACCTGCTGCCTCCTGGCCTCTGTGTTCATTGATCAGGTAGCACCCTTCTCTCTGGTGGATATTACCACTTGGCCAGAGGCTGAATTTGAGTCAGCTCCCAAAGTTATCCTGGAGTGGTATGTTTGATGTCTAGCACCACTGGCACTCCAATAAGACGTTTATGTGCCTGTGTGTATGTGTATATGTGTGTGTATGTGTTTGTATGTCTTTATTGTGTATGTGTTTGTATGTGTGTATGTGTTTGTATGTGTGTATGTGTTTGTGTGCACCTGTGTGAATGCATATGTGTGTGTGTACATGTGTGTGTGTGGACACTCCATGCACAGGGACCTGGAGCTAAAAAGGTTGTTTGATGGCACCCCTGCATTGTGGAGGATGCTGCTAGTCATATCACAGGGTACTGCAGCCATTATATTAGTACTTGAAAAGTTCTAATCACTGCACACCTTCATTTCTGTAAAGAGTCCGATGGGCGTGCCCTGCTGATCTGTGCAAACATCGTCAGGGGCCTTCTCTCTCTTCTGATCAGCCATTGGAAGAAGTGTAAGGGTACCATGACAACGGCCTACCCTAGAGAGCTTGACAACTCAGAAACCATTGTGGAGTGTATGGCAAGGGTGAGGGTACTCAAAAGATATTTTATTACACAAGGGGGAATGTATGTTTGAGCTAACTGGTCCCCCAGAGGTAACTCTAATAAAAGCCACTTGCACATGTACATGTATCTTTTGGGAGATCACATTCTTGACAGTGTTGGCCTTCACCCATTTGGTTACCTCCACCTCACTACAGTCACATTGGTTACCTCCACCTCACTACAGTCACATTGGTTACCTCCACCTCACTACAGTCACATTGGTTACCTCCACCTCACTACAGTCACATTGGCTACTTCCACTTCACTACAGTCACATTGGTTACCTCCACCTCACTACAGTCACATTGGCTACCTCCACCTCACTACAGTCACATTGGTTACCTCCACCTCACTACAGTCACATTGGTTACCTCCACCTCACTAAAGTCACATTGGTTACCTCCACCTCACTACAGTCACATTGGTTACCTCCACCTCACTACAGTTACATTGGTTACCTCCACCTCACTACAGTCACATTGGCTACCTCCACCTCTCTGCTATGTTGGTGAACTGTTTGCCCTGGTGAGTGGCAATGACATGAATCTTATCCTGATGGCTGTCTACATGTTTGTCAAGGTAAACTAGCCATCTAGTACCTACCAAAGTTGAATGCTGTGATTTTAATTTTGCAGGACAATTTTCAAACAATCAGAAGTGGAGTGACCCCAAAGAATTCAGGTAGGGGTATCCACAGAGGTTGTATCAGTGTGTGTACACTCCCTCTCCTGCCCTTCCCTCCCTCTACATAACCACCTCTCTCAGGCCAGGGGTACACTACCGTCATCCAGAATGTGATGGTGAAAAACATCGATAGATTAGGTCACCTGTTTGCAAGATACTCTGCCAATGTCCCTTCATCACACTGACCACACCCCTATGTTCATGACCACACCCCTTGTATTGACCTCACATCACAGCTAGCACTACTTGGTATAGTGTTAATAATATATAATAATGTTGCTTTATATATCACATGATAGTGTGATCATAGAGGGTGTAGATCAGGAGGTGTAGTGCATGCTAAGTAGGGTGGCTAGCCAGAGAGTGTGACCATCTGTGCGTCTTCTCTGCATTTGGCTGATGGTCGCTGTCATAACACTGTTGTACTCTGGCGTCGTCTGTTGCTTAGAGAGTTACCATTTACCAAGTCTGGGGACACGACTGATAGTTGTATAGTACAGTCGGGTTCCCAGACTACAATTTACCAAGGGTCAATATGTAACGGTAGTGACCCCGCCACGCCCCTCACCGAAAACCGCATCCGGCCCTAATAGCCACGCTACACGCTGTCGCAGGTATGTTGCCCACGTTCACGTCTAAGACAACATCTTGACAGCGATAATGTGCTGTCAGCGAAAGGTTGTGTGATTCACTCATTTGAAATGACTATAATATTTACCAACTACAAGTCTACATGTGTGCGAAACCACTAGTTGGGCGTGGCCCTCCCTTCGCGTATTGGCGGAAGGTCGGGTTGCAAGCCTATACCAAGATTTGTTCTGGAGTGTTATGTAATATCGTTGTGAATATCGTTATGTTATTGCACGATTATTGAGCGTTAGATTACGTGGCGATAATGCCAAATTGAAAATACCAGGCCTATACTCCTACACAGCTAGTGTGTAGTTATAATACCAAAACCAAACCCGAAAAAAAAAACACCAGCACCCAGTGAGTCACTCACACACACAGTGACCCGAGGTAGAGCAACTAGATTTTAATAATTCATCATCTCCAGAAGCTGGGTTGGATACCATTACCAGTGTGTATTGTCACTAGTAGATACCAACGTACAGTTACTGCAACATCTTGTCTGTAGAATGACTACAAAGGATTGCCTTCCACATCATGTGACCTGTCAGATGTGCTCTGGGCCCTTCAGTGACCCAAGAATACTACCATGTCTGCATTCCTTCTGTTGTCAGTGCCTTCACAGGGAGATGGAGAAGGTTGGACCTCAGAAAAGCCTTCAGTGTCCCACCTGTCTAAGAAATGTTCCCATCCCAGTGGGAGGGGCCAGTGATTTCCCTCAGAACCTCCATCTTGGATTTGAGGTGGAGGTTGCTGGGTACATGTCCAAGTTAGCCAGTAGCTCTGGAGTGTCTTGTACCTTCTGTGTACAAGGATGCAATGATCCTGCAGTTGTATTCTGTTGCTCATGTCACATGTTCATGTGCAAAGGTGGCCAAGAATGTCACAATCGTGTTCCATATCTGTCCCAGCACAATGTGATAGGACTGGACAGGGAATCAGCTACACTGCTACCAACACTCATAACACCAACAGAGCATCACTGCTCTCATCCAAAACACAAGAAACTAGAACTGGATCTTTACTGTAAGACTTGTACCTGTTTCATCTGTCAGCTCTGTGTCATAGCAGTTCACAAAGACCACAACATCACTGAGCTGTCTACTGTTGCAGAAGCTGATAGAGATGAAATGAGAGGGACACTTCAATGTGCACAAGAGGTTGTATCAACATTGGCTGGTGCCATTGATGCCAATAAGAAGATGATGCAACAGGTAGAGATGTCCAAACAAGAAGCTGAACTGGCCATCATACAGACCTTTAAGCAACTGATGGAGACATTGGAGGAAAGAGAGAAAGTGTTGTTGATGGAGTTGGAAACCATTGCACTCTCCAAGACAACATCTCTGACCCTTCAGAAGGAGCAGTTTGAGAAGATCCAACATGACCTCAGTCACTACACTGAGGTGACCTCCCACATCCTCCAGACTCACACTGACCATGCGGTGGTAGCTCTTGGAGGACTGGTACCCACTGAACTGAAGGCCACCCTCAAGAAGGTGGAGAATATGTCCCTCACTCCAAATCCACATAGCTACCTATCTGCTACTTTGCATTCAAACTCTCTTGTCAAAGTACTATCTGAATTTGGTGGAGTTGTGGACCTATCCCCTTCTAAATGTACATGTACTTTTAAGTCTGTATCCATGGTGAACAGAAAGTACCATGTTAAAGTGGAGACCAAGACATCAAAGGGAGAGAGGTACCCATGTGGTGGTCTGCAGGTGAAGGCTGAGCTGAGGCCCAAGTCACATGATGGACCAGTTGTCTTGGGTCAGGTGGAGGACCATGGGGATGGTACCTACACCATCACCCTCACCCCTCAGGCTGCTGGTCCTCACCAGCTCCTCATCACAGTGGATGGTCATCATGTACAGGGGAGTCCTTATGACCTAGAGGTGAAGAATGATTATGCCTCATTATGTGATGTCCAGCAAGTAGTCAATGTAAAGGATAACCCATTAAGTGTTGCCATCCATGAGAATGGAGATATCTATGTGGGCAGTAATGATGACCACATATATGTGTTTGACCAAGGTGGTCACCTGAAGAACACCATTGGTAGCAAGGGAAGTGGTGATGGTCAGTTCAATGCCCCTAGTAGCATATCCATCACAGGAGAGGTGATGTATATTGCTGACTATGGTAATCATCGCATACAGAAGCTGACAACAGGAGGAAAGTTCCTTCATGAGTTTGGTGAAATAGGATCAGGTCAGGGACAGTTCAGGTATCCACGTGGTGTTGTTGTTGACTCAAAGAACAGAGTGATTGTCTCTGACAGGGACAACAACAGGGTTCAAGTATTCAGTCAAGATGGTGACTGGTTATTGACCATGGATGGTACTGGATCTGGTGATAACTGTTTTCGGTCTCCATGGGGCCTATCCTTAGACCAGCAAGGGAATATTCATGTTGCAGCTGGTGGTTCAAACACTATCAAAGTCTTCACACTTGAAGGTACTTATGTCAGATCATATGGAGATGTAAAGACTCCATCAGGAGTAGCAGTTGATGAAGAAGGTTACAGCTTTGTCAGTGAATTCAATGGTGGGTGCTTCTCCATCTTTGATCCCAAGGGACAGAAGATCCACACATTAGGAAACCTGAACAAACCTCATGGAGTGGCATTAGATCATCTAAGAGGATTTTTTTATGTTCCAAACTTCGGTAGTGTGCTGAAGTATGCTTTGTGACATGGTTAATTATGGGCGCAATAGTATGCATGTGATATGTATATTTATATTTGTTGTGGTATTTTAGTTTATTACAATTTAATCAGTTGAAATGTGATTAACAATATTTCCATTAATATACACTTTTATCATGAGTCGTACTGCTTTATATTCAAATATTGGTTGAAACCTTTGCCAAACTGATGAATTTTTATTGACAAAAGTTATAAGGTAGATCTACCAAAACTCCACAATGACAAGCTTATTTATATGAGGTGATACATATCTTCACTTAGAATGGGACGTGTAATTAAGATGTACCTCAAATCCCTGGACATCTAGGGTGAGAGAGGGGGCTGGGGAGAAGTTACAAAAGTGAGAGTAAGGGTCTGGAGAGGAAATGGAGGAAGCTGGGGAGGAGTATAGGGGTTGGAGCCACTTGCTTGTGATGTCAAAATTCAATACTCACAGAGATCAGTACAGGCTTGCTCTGACTCTAACAAGTCTTCTGCCCCAAGACGCAGGTGGGCTGTTATTAGATCTTCTATTCCTGATGGGAGAGGAGCCACTAACTGTTGCAAGCCCATCAGCCCAGTGCAAGATGGCTAGCCGGCATGGTTCTCTAGCAGTTCTTCAGACTCATGGCAGTTAGATCTCAAGGACTGAGTAATGGTGAGTCCCATGTGTGATGGCACTGGTAAATAGCTGTTTTTAAAATATCAGTTTCTATCCTCCATCACTCCTCCCTCTCTCTTCTCTCCATCTTACTTTCAGGTTCATTACACACCACACACACACACACACACACACATCCACACACACACATACACACACATACACACACACACACACACACACACACACACACACACACACACACACACACACACACACACACCAGAGGTGATTGTGGACCTTCAGGTGGAGATGTATCTTGCTGAGTGTCAAAAGCTGTTAGGGACATGGCTGCAACACTCTCCATCACTCCATCACTGATAACATTTGCTTACTGTATGATCCTAGGGAACATCCTAAACAAGGTGGGGGGTAGCCCATAGTGATGTGTGCATCAGTGGATTTACATTGTGTGTGTGTGTGGTGTGTGTGTGGTGTGTGTGTATGGTCTGCTGATGCTTTGCAGCAACCCACCTACAATATGCCCAAAGATGGTTAGAAACATTTTCGTTATTATTTGCCAATAATTGGAGAATGTTCCCTCTTCCCATAACAGACCTTGCTGACCTCTTGGCCATCAATGCTGTTCAGGACGTCAGCATTCATAGTCGCCAGCTAACCTCCAAGCTACACACAGGCTCCTTTCCCGTGCGAGCTGGGTGCAGTAAGAATGGGCAGGTAAATAAGAGGTGTGGAGGGGGTGCAGTGTGGAACATTAAATCAGTTTAACTCAGGATTGAAATGAATTGACCACATGATTTCATGTACATTACTATTTTTAGGCAAATGCTAATATTCCAATTAGATTTACTTATTGTAAGTGGTTAAGTAATTGTATCAAAACCCTCATAAATCTATCAAAGGTTAAGGTTAGAGATATGATAATTACCACGTGATCTGAATATACAGTGGAACAACATTGATTTCAGGGTACTAAGTTCAGTAGTGAGTTATTTAGAAGGTCATAATGGAAAGTTCATTCATATTCTAGTGGTCCTGTAGAAAATTGTAGTGGTCCTCTAGAGTTTTTTAGCTTGAAAATAAGCACAGGTCTAAAGTGCACATTGGCACAGGTCTAAAGTGCACATTGGCACAGGTCTAAAGTGCACATTGGCACAGGTCTAAAGTGCACATTGGCACAGGTCTAGTGTGCACATTGGCACAGGTCTAAAGCACAGGTCTAAAGTGCACATTGGCACAGGTCTAAAGTGCACATTGGCACAGGTCTAAAGTGCACATCGGCACAGGTCTAAAGTGCACATCGGCACAGGTCTAAAGTGCACATCGGCACAGGTCTAAAGTGCACATCGACACAGGTCTAAAGTGCACATTGGCACAGGTCTAAAGTGCACCTTGGCACAGGTCTAAAGTGCACATTGGCACAGGTCTAAAGTGCACCTTGGCACAGGTCTAAAGTGCACATTGGCACAGGTCTAAAGTGCACATTGGCACAGGTCTAAAGTGCACATTGGCACAGGTCTAAAGTGCACATTGGCACAGGTCTAAAGTGCACATTGGCACAGGTCTAAAGTGCACATTGGCACAGGTCTAAAGTGCACATTGGCACAGGTCTAAAGTGCACATTGGCACAGGTCTAAAGTGCACATTGGCACAGGTCTAAAGTGCTCATTGGCACAGGTCTAAAGTGCACATTGTGGTTTTTAATCCAAGGCACAAAGGACCACTGCTGTGCTCTATGCCCCTCCCCCTCTCCTCCCCAGCTCCAGGGAACATCATACTGTTTGGACCACCTAATATGGCTGATCAGTGACCTCACCAGGGACACCTGCTGCCTCCTGGCCTCTGTGTTCATTGATCAGGTAGCACCCTTCTCTCTGGTTGATATTACCACTTGGCCAGAGGCTGAGCTCCCAAAGTTATCCTGGAGTGGTATGTTTGATGTCTAGCACCACTGGCACCCCAATAAGGCTTTGTTTGTATGTATTTATGTGTGTGTATGCCTGTGTGTATATGTGTGTGTATGTGTTTATTGTGTATGTGTTTGTATGTGTTTATGTGTTTGTGTGCACCTGTGTGAATGTATGTATGTGCACATGTGTGTGTGGATAATCCATGCACAGGGACCTGGAGCTAAAAAGGTTGTTTGATGGCACCCCTGCATTGTGGAGGATGCTGCTAGTCATATCACAGGGTACTGCAGCCATTAGTACTTGAAAAGTTCTAATCCCTGCACACCTTCATTTCTGTAAAGAGTCCAATGGGCGTGCCCTGCTGATCTGTGCAAACATCGTCAGGGGCCTTCTCTCTCTTCTGATCAGCCATTGGAAGAAGTGTAAGGGTACCATGACAACGGCCTACCCTAGAGAGCTTGACAACTCAGAAACCATTGTGGAGTGTATGGCAAGGGTGAGGGTACTCAAAAGATCAGTATTTTATTGCACGGGGGGGGGGGGGGGGGGGGGGGGAGAGGGGGGGGGGGGGAGGGGGGGGGGGGAATCCCGGGAATGTTGCAATCATGCTTTAACTAGCTGGTCCCCAAAGAAAAAAGCCTCTTGTACCTACATTTTTAGAGTGTTTGGGAGATCACATTCTTGGCAGTGTTGGCCCTAACCTCCACCTTATTTGGTTATCTCCACCTCACTACAGTCACATTGGTTACCTCCACCTCACTACAGTCACATTGGTTACCTCCACCTCACTACAGTCACATTGGTTACCTCCACCTCACTACCGTCACATTGGTTACCTCCACCTCACTACAGTCACATTGGTTACCTCCACCTCACTACAGTCACATTGGTTACCTCCACCTCTCTGCTATGTTGGTGAGCTGTTTGCCCTGGTGAGTGGCAATGACATGAATCTTATCCTGATGGCTGTCTACATGTTTGTCAAGGTAAACTAGCCATCTAGTACCTACCAAAGTTGAATGCTGTGATTTTAATTTTGCAGGACAATTTTCAAACGATCAGAAGTGGAGTGACCCCAAAGAATTCAGGTAGGGGTATCCACAGAGGTTGTATCAGTGTGTGTACACTCCCTCTCCTGCCCCTCCCTCCCTCCCTCCCTCCCTCCCTCCCTCTACATAACCACCTCTCTCAGGCCAGGGGTACACTACCGTCATCCAGAATGTGATGGTGAAAAACATCGATAGATTAGGTCACCTGCTTGCAAGATACTCTGCCAATGTCCCGTCATCACACTGACCACACCCCTATGCCCATGACCACACCCCTTGTATTGACCTCACATCACAGCTTGCACTACTTGGTGTAGTGTTAATAATATATAATAATGTTGCTTTATATATCACATGATAGTGTGATCATAGAGGGTGTAGATCAGGAGGTGTAGTGCATGCTAAGTATGGTGTGTGGGTGGTCACATCCCCCTCCTCCACACTGTTCATTTCTTTGCTACAAGTCTGAGATTGGACCACTGTCTAGGCTGATGGTGGTTGTGTTAAGGTGTGTGGGTGTTCTGGTAACTGCAACCTGTGTGGTAGGGAGGAGGTTGGTATAGCTTGCTACCTTCATGCCTGGCTGGTTTGCTGGTGGTCCCAAGGATTCTTGTTTTGTGCAGCTGGCCAGAGAGTGTGACCGTCTGTGCGTCTTCTCTGCATTTGACTGATGGTCGCTGTCATGACACTGTTGCACTCTGGCGTCGTCTGTTGCTTAGGGAGTTACCATTTACCTAGTCTGCAGGGCCCTGGGGGATAGTTGTACAAGCGTAGTACCACCATCAGTCGGGTCCCCAGACTATAATTTACCAAGGGCCATCGCCACGCCCCTCACCGAAAACCGCATCGGATCCGGCCCTAATAGCTGTGCTGTGTATTGGTCAAGTCACGCTACACGCTGTCGCAGGTATGTTGCCCACGTTCACGTCTAATACAACATCTTGACAGCGATAATGTGTTGTCAGCGAAAACATAGATAGTTTAGAGATATATGGCGAAAAGTTGTGTGATTCACTTATTTGAAATGACTACAATATTTACCAACTACAAGTCTACATGTGTGCGAAACCACGAGGTTTCATAAATCAACACCATGCTTCTCCAAGAGCTCCCCGTCTTATTTCCACAGGTACATTTTTCATAGGCCGAGCTAGCTAGAACAGCTCGATTGTGTAGTTATAATCCAAAACCAAACCCGAAAAAAAAAACACACCAGCACCCAGTGAGTCACTCACACACACAGTGACCCAAGTTAGAGCAACTAGATTTTAATAATTCATCATCTCCAGAAGCTGGGTTGGATGCCATTACCAGTGTGTATTGTCACTAGTAGATATCAACGTACAGTTACTGCAACATCTTGTCTATAGAATGACTACAAAGGATTGCCTTCCACATCATGTGACCTGTCAGATGTGCTCTGGGCCCTTCAGTGACCCAAGAATACTATCATGTCTGCACTCCTTCTGTTGTCAGTGCCTTCACAGGGAGATGGAGAAGGTTGGACCTCAGAAAAGCCTTCAGTGTCCCACCTGTCTAAGAAATGTTCCCATCCCAGTGGGAGGGGCCAGTGCTTTCCCTCAGAACCTCCATCTTGGATTTGAGGTGGAGGTTGCTGGGTACATGTCCAAGTTAGCCAGTAGCTCTGGAGTGTCTTGTACCTTCTGTGTACAAGGATGCAATGATCCTGCAGTTGTATTCTGTTGCTCATGTCACATGTTCATGTGCATATTTGGTCAGGAATGTCACAATCGTGCTATACCTCTGTCCCAGCACAATGTGATAGGACTGGACAGGGAGTCAGCCACACTGCTACCAACACTCATAAAACCAGCAGAGCATCACTGCTCTGATCCAAAACATAAGAAACAAGAATTGGATTTCTACTGTAAGACTTGTAGCTGTTTTGTTTGTCAGCTCTGTGTCATAGTAGTTCACAAAGACCACAACATCACTGAGCTGTCCACTGTTGCAGAAGCTGATAGAGATAAAATGAGAGGGACACTTCAATGTGCACAAGAGGTTGTGTCAACATTGGCTGGTGCCATTGATGCCAATAAGAAGATGATGCAACAGGTGGAGACCTCCAAACAAGAAGCTGAACTGGCCATCATACAGACCTTTAAGCAACTGATGGAGACATTGGAGGAAAGAAAGAAAGTGTTGTTGTTGGAGTTGGAAAGCATTGCACTCTCCAAGACAACATCTCTGATCCTTCAGAAGGAGCTGTTTGAGAAGATCCAACATGACATCAGACACTACACTGAGGTGACCTCCCACATCCTCCAGACCCACACTGACCATGAGGTGGTAGCTCTTGGAGGACTGGTACCCACTGAACTGAAGGCCACCCTCAAGAAGGTTGAGAATATGTCCCTCACTCCAAATCCACATAGCTACCTATCTGCTACTTTGCAGTCAGACTCTCTTGTCAAAGTACTATCTGAATTTGGTGCAGTTGTGGACCTATCTCCATCCCCTTCTGAATGTATATGTGCTTTTAAGTCGGTATCCATGGTGAATAGAAAGTGCCATGTTAAAGTGGAGACAAAGACATCAATGGGAGAGAGGTACCCATGTGGTGGTGTGCAGGTGAAGGCTGAGCTGAGGCCCAAGTCACATGATGGAGCAGTTGTCTTGGGTCAGGTGGAGGACCATGGGGATGGTACCTACACCATCACCCTCACTCCTCAGACTGCTGGTCCTCACCAGCTGGTCATCACAGTGGATGGTCATCATGTACAGGGGAGTCCTTATGACCTAAAGGTGAAGAATGATTATGCCTCATTATGTGATGTCCAGCAAGTAATCAACGTAAAGGGTATACCATTATGTGTTGCCATCCATGAGAATGGAGATATCTATGTGGGCAGTAATGATCACCACATATATGTGTTTGACCAAGGTGGTCACCTGAAGAACACCATTGGTAGCAAGGGAAGTGGTGATGGACAGTTCAATGTCTCCATTAGCATATCCATCATAGGAGAGGTGATGTATATTGCTGACTATGGTAATCATCGCATACAGAAGCTGACAACAGGAGGAAAGTTCCTACGTAAGTTTGGTAAGGAAGGATCAGGTCAGGGACAGTTCTGGTATCCACATGGGGTTGTTGTTGACTCAAAGAACAGAGTGATTGTCTCTGACAGGGACAATAACAGAGTTCAAGTATACAGTCAAGATGGTGACTGGTTATTGACCATAGATGGTACTGAATCTGGTGATAACTGTTTCCGGTCTCCATGGGGCCTATCCTTAGACCAGCAAGGGAATATTCATGTTGCAGCTGGTGGTTTAAACACCATCAAAGTCTTCACACTTGAAGGTACTTATGTCAGATCATATGGAGATGTAAAGGATCCATCAGGAGTAGCAGTTGATGAAGAAGGTTACAGCTATGTCAGTGAATGTGGTGGAGGCTGCTTCTCCATCTTCGATCCCAAAGGACAGAAGATCCACACAGTAGGGAACCTGAACAATCCATATGGAGTGGCACTAGATCTTCTAAGGGGTAGTCTTTATGTTCCAAACTACGGTAGTAATAATGTGCTGAAGTTTGTTTTGTGACATGATTATAAATATAGTGTGCATTTTAATATTTATTAGTGTATTACAAGGAATTTAATCAACTGAAATGTGATGGTGAAATTCACAATATCAATATACTTTGTATGGCTTCTTCAATCAGCTTTGAGTCATATTGCTTTGATCTAGGGTGTGTAACCGGTTATCAGGTTATTCGGATATTCGCAAAAACCTATCCGTTCGAATAGTAATTTAGCATTACTCGGAAAAATCGGTTATCGGATTTGTTCTATTCGAAATAACCGGTTAGTGCATCTCCATTCGGAGGTACTTAGGTATTCGTCATCCGCATCGACAATTCGCCTATTATTCGAATACCGTTTTACACGGCTGTTACAATTGGACAAAAAGGGTCATAATTAGAGCATAGGAAAAAGATTTACGGTTCAACAACCGCTTTCCCTTTACAAGCTCATTAAAGTTTCAACTTAAGGTTTCCGCAGCCAATCGATCTAATGCGAATAAAATTGCAATAAACGGTAACCAGAACTTGTCTTCTTAGTAGATTTAGCCTCACGCATCCATTAGCCTCGAGTGGCGCACTGCATTTCGTTCCGCGCATAAGATGGTACTTTTTAGGCGGGAAAAATAGCATAAAATCACGACTGTGTAGCTTTTTTTCCGCCCTTATAAGTGCTGTCGGAAAAAAAACAGCTTATAGTGGTATCTTTGCCAGGTAAGAATATGTTTTCAGTCCGTGGTGCCGCGTCTCCTACGCCATGCTATAATTATTTGAACACACATACCCAAATTATGAATAACGCGCACCACAAGAATGGAAGTGCAGCACTAGATGATCTGTGCCGAGTGTGGGGGTGCATATTGCATAGAGGGATCAAAGCAAAGGAGAGAGCAGTAAAACCAGAGCCACCATACAGCTGTATCTCCTATGCTGACAAGTTTCTGGTGGCTTTTAACATCAACATTCTTGTTGATACACCTGAGATCCACCCCCAAATGTGCACCTTGTGCTTAATTAAAGCTCACGTGTTCTTGTGGCAAAAGAGCTGAAGAATCACTTCAAGTGCTATGTTCAGTTATACATGCACTAGTAAGGTATGCAAATGGTTTCTTTTTTAAAAGTATCCCTCACTCTATGCAACTTCATATGGGTATGGCACAGCTCACCACAGACCATCGTAAAACTGAAATGATCACCCCATGAGACTGAATGAGTGTACATAGGGGCATTGGATGGGTGTGTGTGCATGGGGGACATTGGATGAGTGTACATAGGGGCATTGGATGGGTGCATGTGCATTGAAGGCATTGGATGGGTGTACATGGGGGGGCATTGGATGGGTGTACATGGGGGGGCATTGGATGGGTGTACATGGGGGGCATTGGATGGGTGTACATGGGGACATTGGATGGGTGTACATAGAGGGGGCATTGGATGGGTGTACATGGAGGGCATTGGATGGGTGTGCATAGGGGGCATTGGATGGGTGTACATAGAGGGGGCATTGGATGGGTGTACATGGGGGCATTGGATGGGTGTACATGGGGGCATTAGATGGGTGTACATGGGGGCGGGCATTGGATGGGTGTACAAGGGGGCATTGGATGGGTGTACATGGGGACATTGGATGGGTGTACATGGGGGACATTGGATGGGTGTACATGTACACGGGGGGCATTGGATGGGTGTACATGGGGACATTGGATGGGTGTACATAGAGGGGGCATTGGATGGGTGTACATGGGGGCATTGGATGGGTGTACATGGGGGACATTGAATGGGTGTACATGGAGGGTATTGGATGGGTGTGTGTGCATGGGGGGCATTGGATGGGTGTGCAGGGGGACATTGGATGGGTGTACATGGAGGACATTGGATGGGTGTACATGGGGGCATTGGATGGGTGTACATGGGGGCATTGGATGGGTGTACATGGGGACATTGGATGGGTGTACATGGAGGACATTGGATGGGTGTACATGGAGGACATTGAATGGGTATACATGGTGGGTGTACATGGTGGGTGTACATGGGGACATTGGATGGGTGTACATGGAGGCTATTGGATGGGTGTATGTGCAGGGGGGGGGGGGCATCAGATGGGTGTACATGGGGGACATAAATATCCCTCACTCTATGCAACATCATATGGGTACAGCAATAGATGGCAATCACCCCACAAGCCTGGATGAGTGTACATGGGGGCATTGGACGGGTGTACATGGGGACATTGAATGGGTGTACATGGTGGGTGTACATGGGGGACATTGGATGGGTGTACATGGGGGACATTGGATGAGTGTACATGGGGGCATTGGACGGGTGTACATGGGGACATTGAATGGGTGTACATGGTGGGTGTACATGGGGGACATTGGATGGGTGTACATGGGGGACATTGGATGGGTGTACATGGAGGCATTGGATGGGTGTACATGGGGGGCATTGGATGGGTGTACATGGGGGGCATTTGATGGGTATACATGGAGGGGGCATTGGATGGGTGTACAGGGGGGGCATTGGATGTGTGTACATGACCCATGTGGGGCATTCGATGGGTGTGTTTGATGGGGGACATTGGATGGGTGTGCATGGGGGGCATTGGATGAGTGAACATAGAGCATGGTTGTACAATAACATGTGGCCAACTTCATGGACCATGGTTCCAGTAAAACCCCAGCAGGCCTTGTTTCCAATATCACAGGCCTTGGCTCCACTCAGACCTCATTGCTTGAATACCATATGCAGGAATGGATAGGCCATATGCACTATATGCAGGATGCTGTCTCGTGGGAGAACGGCCCGGGCTGTGTCTTTTCATAACAGCCTTGGTTGGGTCCATCCCTGGCCCCGTTGCAGGAGGGTTTCACCTAGTATGCATCCAGAGTGCAATCTATCTTTACCAATGCATAGACAAATAGCTAATACACTATACAGAATACGGTGTCGCGGGTGATAGCGCTAAAAATAGCAATATTCTGAAGGCTCACAACTTCTAGTAGAATACGCGGCACCACGAGATGACATTGGAAAAGATAGAAACAACCTACCGGCTTTACACTGTTAAAATTTGAAGGTACTTTATAAGGGCGGAAACTTTACCAGGGCAACGTTTATCCTCCTAGGTCGAGAATCACCCCGTGGATTTGCAAGCTAATGCCACATCCAGGATTGAACGATAGCGCCAGAGATGCACATCATTAATACCAGTAGACATTGTAGAAACTGTATATAGACAACGCCGGCACTGTATCGAAACGGTCTGTACAAAAAGGTCCATCCACAAGACAGATGTGTTGCTAGGGTCGTAATTAGGTCCGTTGCTATGAAAAAATTTCGTATCAAGGGGCGTAGCCTTTTTGTCCAAGGTTTCAATGTAATGAAACAGCCGTGTTTATGACGATATCCGGATACGCGTTTACAATAATTAATTTGAAACGTAACGTAACGTCATTGTTGTATATATACGTTGGGACGAGTTTACATGTACGGGCAGTAAATTATCCGAATATCAACTAGCCAACAGATCTCCCTCTTCACGAGTCATGACGACGGACAGCTCCAGCTACAAATCAAAGTTAGTTCGCTTAGTGCATTTCGAACGAGCTGGTTTCTTTCATCTATCTCTCTGAGCTGATATCGCACTTACGCCTACATGTACTTAGTTTCTAGTATTTTCAAAACTCGCGATGGTGAAATAGAGGCTGCATGGCCGGTGCTGCGTAAAAATCACTTGTCGTTCTACTCTTTTGACATCAGGTACGATTTGTATGTACATCATAATTATAGTCATAGATAATATCTATGATATAGTGGCCACGCTAACTTAGGTCAGACACGCCCATCTAGGTATGTGGGTTAGGCCAAGCGATTTAGGCCTATGTAGGTAGCTGTGGTTGTGTGCTGAGTGCATCTGGTGTGATGTGGGTAGCTGCGGATGCATGCTGTACTGATCTGGTGTAATGTGGGTAGTTGTAGGAGGGTGTCTGGTGTGATGGGGGTAGAGCTGTGGTTATGTGCCTCATGAGGGCATCTGGTGTGATGGGAGTAAGTGTGTATTCAGAAAAATCGATTTTCTTTTTTCAAGTATTCGGAAAAATCGATTTTCAGATCCAGAAAAACCTGAAAAATCAATTAGTGTTTTAAAATTATTCGGAAAAATCGATTTTCATTATTCAGGGGAGGTTACACACCCTACTTTGATCTATCAATATTGATTGAAATCTTCACAAAATGGAAATGAATTATTATTGATAAGGTACCCACAAAGAAAATGAGATTATACACAATTTCCATGTAGAATGGGACATGTTAATTAAGATATACTTCAAATCCCTGAACATCTAGGGTGAGGGAAGGGCTGGGGAGGAGTTATTGAAACTGAGGGAGGGGTGGGAGGAGTTTGAGCAAGTGAAGGGGGCTGGGGAGGAGTTGGAGATATTGAAGGGGCTGGGAGGAGTTGGAGATATTGAAGGGGCTGGGGAAGAGTTGGAGAAAGTGAAGCAGAGAATATAGGGAGTAGTTGAGAGAGGGGCTGGGGAGGAGTTGAGAGATGGGCTGGGGAGGAGTTGAGAGAGGGCTAGGGAGGAGTTGAGAGAGGAGCTGGGAGGAGTTGAGAGAGGGGCTGGGGAGGAGTTGAGAGAGAGGGGTTGGAGCCACTTGCTTGTTGTGATGTCAAACTTCAATGCTCATAGTGATCAGTACTCATCTCCTTCTGCCCCAAGACGCAGGTGGGCTATTATTGGAGCTTCTACTCCTGATGGGAGAGGAGCCACTAACTGTTGCAAGTCCATCAGCCCAGTGCAAGATGGCTAGCGTGGTTCTCTCTCAGTTCTTCAGACTCATGGCAATTAGGTCTCGAGGCCTGAGAAATGGTGGGTCCCATGTGTGTGATGGCACTGCTGTTTTTAAATCAATGGTTTCTTTCTCCCTTTCCCTCCTCCCTCCTCCCTCTCTCTTTCTCCATCTTACTTTCAATTTCATCACGCACAACCATCACACACACTCATGCAGTCACACATATGCACACACCCATACCCACACACCTATCCACACACACACACGCACACACACACACACACACACACACACACACACACACACACACACACACACACACACACACACACCCAGAGGTGATTGTGGACCGTCAAGTGGAGATGCACCTTGTCAAGTGTCGAAAGCTGTTAGTGACATGGCTGCAACACTCTCCATCACTGATAATATTTGCTTACTGTACTAGGGAACATCTTGAACAAGGTGGGGGGTAGCCCCTAGTGATGTGTGCATCAGCGGATTTACATTGTGTGTGTATATATGTGTGTGTTTATATGTGTGTGTTTGTGTTTGTGTGTGTGTGTTTGTGTGTGTGGTGTGTGTGGTGTGTGTGGTATGTGTATGTGTGTATGTGTGTGTGGTGTGTGTGGTGTGTGTGTGGTCTGCTGATGCTTTGCAGCAACCCACCTTAAATATGCCCAAAGAAGGTTAGAAACATTTTGCCAATAATTGGAGAATGTTCCCTCTTCCCACAACAGACCTTGCTGACCTCTTGGCCATCAATGCTGTTCAGGACGTCAGCATTCATAGTTGCCAGCTAACCTCCAAGCTACACACAGGCTCCCTCCCCGTGCGAGCTGGGAGCAGCAAGAATGGGCAGGTAAATAAGGGGTGTGGAGGGAGTGTGAGGGTGGTGTGAAGGTGCAATGTGGAGGGAGTGTGAAGGTGCAATGTGGAGGGAGTGTGAGGGTGGTGTGAAGGTGCAATGTGGAGGGAGTGTGAGGGTGGTGTGAAGGTGCAATGTGCAGGGAGTGTGAGGATGGTGTGAAGGTGCAATGTGGAGGGAGTGTGAGGGTGGTGTGAAGGTGCAATGTGGATGGAGTGTGAGGGTGGTGTGAAGGTGCAATGTGGAGGGAGTGTGAGGGTGGTGTGAAGGTGCAATGTGGATGGAGTGTGAGGGTGGTGTGAAGGTGCAATGTGGAGGGGAGTGTGAGGGTGGTGTGAAGGTGCAATATGTGAAGGTACAATGTGGAGGGAGTGTGAGGGTGTGAAGGTGCTGTATTGAATTAACTAATTGATTTATATTACCATTTTAAGGCAAATCCAGAATTAATATTGTAAGTGGTTAAGTTATTGTATCAAAACCCTCATAAATCTATCAAAGGTTAAGGTTAGAGATATGATAATTAGCACATGATCTGAATATGTAGTGGAACAACATTGATTTCAGGGTACTAAGTTCAGTTGTGAGTTATTAAGAAGGTTATGCATAATTAAGGTTTAAGCATTTCATTTGATATAAAAAATATGTCATAGTGAATTATTAAAGCTCAAAATTCTAGTGGTCTTCTAGCGTTTTCAAGTTTGAAAATAAGCACAGGTCTAAAGTGCACATTGGCACGGGTCTAATGTGCACATTGGCATGGGTCTAAAGTGCACATTGGCACGGGTCTAAAGTGCACATTGGCACGAGTCTAAAGTGCACATTGGCACGGGTCTAAAGTGCACATTGGCATGGGTCTAAAGTGCACATGGGCACGGGTCTAAAGTGCACATGGGCACGGGTCTAAAGTGCACATTGGCACGGGTCTAAAGTGCACATTGGCACAGGTCTAAAGTGCACATTGGCACGGGTCTAAAGTGCACATTGGCACGGGTCTAAAGTGCACATGGGCACAGGTCTAAAGTGCACATGGGCACGGGTCTAAAGTGCACATTGGCACAGGTCTAAAGTGCACATGGGCACAGGTCTAAAGTGCACATGGGCACAGGTCTAAAGTGCACATGGGCACAGGTCTAAAGTGCACATGGGCACAGGTCTAAAGTGCACATACTACCATGTCTGCACTCCTTCTGTTGTCAGTGCCTTCACAAGGAGATGGAGAAGGTTGGACCTCAGAAAAGCCTTCAGTGTCCCACCTGTCTAAGAAATGTTCCTATCCCAGTGGGAGGGGCCAGTGCTTTCCCTCAGAACCTCCATCTTGGATTTGAGGTGGAGGTTGCTGGGTACATGTCCAAGTTAGCCAGTAGCTCTGGAGTGTCTTGTACCTTCTGTGCACAAGGATGCAATGATCCTGCAGTTGTATTCTGTTGCTCATGTCACATGTTCATGTGCACATTTGGCCAAGAATGTCACAATCGTGCTCCACATCTGTCCCAGCACAATATCATAGGAATGGACAGGGAGTCAGCCGCATTGCTACCAACACTTATGAAACCAACAGAGCATAACTGCCCTTATCCAAAACATAATAAACAAGAGTTGTATTTCTACTGTAAGACTTGTAGCTGTTTCATCTGTCAGCTCTGTGTCATAGCAGTTCACAAAGACCACAACATCACTGAGCTGTCCACTGTTGCAGAAGCTGATAGAGATGAAATGAGAGGGACACTTCAATGTGCACAAGAGGTTATGTCAACATTGGTTGGTGCCATTGATGCCAATAAGAAGATGATACAACAGGTGGAGACCTCCAAACAAGAAGCTGAACTGGCCATCATACAGACCTTTAAGCAACTGATGGAGACATTGGAGGAAAGAAAGAAAGTGTTGTTGATGGAGTTGGAAACCATTGTACTCTCCAAGACAACATCTCTGACCCTTCAGAAGGAGCAGTTTGAGAAGATTCAACATGACATCAGTCACTACACTGAGGTGACCTCCCACATCCTCCAGACCCACACTGACCATGAGGTGGTAGCTCTTGTAGGACTGGTACCCACTGAACTGAAGGCCACCCTCAAGAAGGTGGAGAATATGTCCCTCACTCCAAATCCATGTAGCTACCTATCTGCTACTTTACAGCCAGGCTCTCTAGCCAAAGTGCTGTCTGAATTTGGTGGAGTTGTGGACCTATCTCCATCCCCTTCTGAATGTACATGTGCTTTTAAGTCTGTATCCATGGTGAACAGAAAGTGCCATGTTAAAGTGGAGACCAAGACATCAAAGGGAGAGAGGTACCCATGTGGTGGTCTACAGGTGAAGGCTGAGCTGAGGCCCAAGTCACATGATGGAGCAGTTGTCTTGGGTCAGGTAGAGGACCATGGGGATGGTACCTACACCATCACTCTCACCCCTCAGACTGCTGGTCCTCACCAGCTCCTCATCACAGTGGATGGTCATCATGTTCAGGGGAGTCCTTATGACCTAGAGGTGAAGAAAGATTATACCTCATTATGTGATGTCCAGCAAGTAATCAATGTAAAGGGTAAACCATTATGTGTTGCCATCCATGAGAATGGAGATATCTATGTGAGCAGTAATGATCACCACATATATGTGTTTGACCAACGTGGTCACCTGAAGAACACCATTGGTAGCAAGGGGAGTGGTGATGGCCAGTTCAATATCCCCTGTAGCATATCCATCATAGGAGAGGTGATGTATATTGCTGACTATGGTAATCATCGCATACAGAAGCTGACAACTGGAGGAAAGTTCCTTCATAAGTTTGGTAAGGAAGGATCAGGTCAGGGACAGTTCAGGTATCCACGTGGTGTTATTGTTGACTCAAAGAACAGAGTGATTGTCTCTGACATGAACAACAACAGGGTTCAAGTATTCAGTCAAGATGGTGACTGGTTATTGACCATAGATGGTAATGGATCTGGTGATAATTGTTTCCAGCGTCCATGGGGTCTATCCTTGGAACCACAAGGGAATATTCATGTTGCAGCTGGTGGTTCAAACACCATCAAAGTCTTCACACATAAAGGCACTTATGTCAGATCATATGGAGATGTAAAGACTCCATCAGGAGTAGCAGTTGATGGAGAAGGTTACAGCTATGTCAGTGAATGGGGTGGAGGCTGCTTCTCCATCTTTGATCCCAAAGGACAGAAGATCCACACAGTAGGGAACCTGAACAAACCATGTAGAGTGGTGCTAGATCCTCTAAGGAGTAGTCTTTATGTTGCAAACTATGATAATAATAATGTGCTGAAGTATGCTTTGTGACATGATTATGTGCATTTAATATTTGTTACTATTTATGGTAGTATTTAAGTGTATTACAAGGAATTTAATTAGTTGAAATGTGATGGACAATATTATTTTTACTTTTGTATGGCTTCTTCAATCAGTTTTGAGTCATATTGCTTTGATCTGTCAATATTGATCGAAATCTTCGCCAAATGAATTATCATTGACAAAAGTGATACATGTAAGGTACCCATGATGAAAATTTGATGATACACATTTCCATGTAGAATGGGACATGTAATTAAGTCACATCCCTGAACATCTAGGGTGAGGGAGGGGGCTGGGGAGGGGTTAGTGAAAGTGAGTGAGGGGGGTGGGGAGAAGTTGGTGAAAGTGAGTGAGGGGGCTAGGGAGGAGTTGGTGAAAGTGAGGGGGCTGGGGAGGAGTTGGAGAAAGTGTGGGAGGGCTGGGGAGGAGTTGGAGAAAGTGTGGTAGGGCTGGGAGGAGTTGGAGAAAGTGTGGGAGGGCTGGGGAGGAGTTGTAGAAAGTGTGAGAGGGCTGGGGAGGAGTTGTAGAAAGTGTGGGAGGGCTGGGGAGGAGTTGTAGAAAGTGTGGGAGGGTTGGGGAGGAGTTGGAGAAAGTGTGGAAGAATTGGAAGAAGTGAAGGTGAGAAGTTAGGGAGGAGCTGATGGAGAGGCCTGGGGAGGAGTTGAAAGAGAGGGCTGGGGAGGAGTTGAGGCTCTGAGATGGGTTGGAGCCACTTGCTTGTTGTGATATCAAACTTCAATACTCTCAGAGATCAGTATAAACTTGCTCTGACTCATCTCTAACAAGCCTTCTGCCCCAATATGCGGGTGGGCTGTTATTAGAGCTTCTACTCCTGATGGGAGAGGAGCCACTAACTGTTGCAAGTCCATCAGCCCAGTGCAAGATGGCTAGCGTGGTTCTCTCTCAGTTCTTCAGACTCATGGCAGTTAGGTCTCAAGGCCTGAGTAATGGTGGGTCCCATGTGTGTGATGGCACTGGTAAATAGCTGTTTTTTAAATCAATAGTTTCTTTTTCCCTTTCCCTTTCCCCCTCCTGTTTTCTCTCTCTCGCCATCTTACTTTCAATTTCATCACATACACACACACACTCATGCAGTCACACACATGCACACACCCATACCCACACACCTACCCACACACCCACACACACACACACACACACACACACACACACACACACACACACACACACACACACACACACACACACACACACACACACACACACACACACACACACACACACACACACACACACACACACACACACACACACACACACACACACACACACACACACACACACACACACACACACACACACACACACACCAGAGGTGATTGTGGACCTTCAGGTGGAGATGCATCTTGTCAAGTGTCGAAAGCTGTTAGTGACATGGCTGGTGCATGTGTGTGGTGTGAGTGTGGTCGGTTGGTGCTGCCCAAAGAAGGTTAGAAGCATTTTGCCAATAATTGGAGAATGTTCCCTCTTCCCACAACAGACCTTGCTGACCTCTTGGCCATCAATGCTGTTCAGGACGTCAGCATTCATAGTCGCCAGCTAACCTCCAAGCTACACACAGGCTCCCTCCCCGTGCGAGCTGGGAGCAGCAAGAATGGGCAGGTAAATAAGATGTGTGGAGGGGAGTGTGAGGGTGGTGTGAAGGTGCAATGTGGAGGGAGTGTGAAGGTGCAATGTGGAGGGAGTGTGAGGGTGGTGTGAAGGTGCAATGTGGAGGGAGTGTGAGGGTGGTGTGAAGGTGCAATGTGCAGGGAGTGTGAGGATGGTGTGAAGGTGCAATGTGGAGGGAGTGTGAGGGTGGTGTGAAGGTGCAATGTGGAGGGAGTGTGAGGGTGGTGTGAAGGTGCAATGTGGAGGGAGTGTGAGGGTGGTGTGAAGGTGCAATGTGGAGGGATGTGAGGAAGGGTGCAGGAGGGGAGTTATTTGAACGATGTGCTACTACATGTAGCTACCTCAAGTAGTGATAAACGATAACATTTTCTCTAAATTCTTCAACCCTTGTCTTCAACTATCGTTTTCATCTCTCACAATTTCTAGTAAGCAGTAAGATAAATAACAATAATAGTAAGGTGGATATTCACTCCAAGAGGGTGATACATGTAGTTCCTCACCACAACTTTGTAGTTAACGTGTTTTGTTTACTCTACTTGTAATATTACATATATATGTATATTATTTCTTTCGAGTTATACATAATAATAATAATCAAAAACAGCCTCCATTTGCTCAGCTGGGTTTGGTTCAGAGACAAATCTTCACCTCTGTTCTGCAGTTGCAGATTTCAATTCAGCTGTTCCTCCCAATAGGGCATTGGACATTCACTCCCTTATCTCAGCACCTTCAGTCTCCCAAAAAGACCTATCCAGCACATTGGACACTTGCATGTTCAATGTGCTGTTGGAAACCTCCTCCATGGCTGACAAAGCACGATTGCTTTCAGTTTCCGCACCACATGCATCCTCCTGGCTGTCTGTCCTACCATCACAGGGGCTGGGTCTACATCTTGATGCACCGGTCCATCAAGTTGCCATAAAGTGGTGGCTTGGTATGGACACATCCCAGGGATCCCAGTGTGCCCTTTCCCCTGACAAGGCCCTTGACCCCCTTGGACATCATGCCATCACTTGTAAGCGTGGGGGTGATGTTGTGGCACAACGCAACACCCTTCGTGATGTTCTGGCTGAAACATGTCAACGGGCCCATCTTGGCGTCCAAGTGGAAGCTGGCAATGACCTCACAGCCGATCATAGCCACACCCGTCCTGCTGACCTTCTGTTGACTAACTGGGCAACAGGCAAGACAGCTGCCTTTGACATCTCTGTAACCTCTCCGCTTAACACACATACCCTTATGGATATAATGCTGTGTTAGGACAAAGAGGACAGGAAAGCCCTCTGGAAATATCCACTCCCAACCACCACGTAATACCTACACAGAACTCAGGGGGAGTCAAGGTGCAAACCCTGCTGTACACTAGGCACCACCGAAAGCCAAGAGGATATGTGTGGGGCTGATGCCGAGAGGAGGCGGGCCTTGTTAGCAGGGGATGAAGAATCTAAGAGAGCTCTAAACTGCTGTGTGTCAATTTTGAAAGACAGTACCTTTTGAGGTATGGGTGAGTCCACAGTAGAGCCAATGAGAATAGTGTCTTGGGTAGACACCAAGCCATTGAAGGTGTTCAATAGATGTTGGTTACCGACATCTCAGACCCAGCTGTGCCTGTTGCCAGGCGTGCTCTGTGTGGTCCAAAGCAGAACATGTGGCAAAACATTCCTTAACTGCCATATCAAACATCTGTAAAGGGTCAGAGGACAAACTGGGGGGAGTGGACCGAGCAATGTGAGCCAGCCTACAAAAACTACCGCACACATGACGTAAGTTGAAAGCCACTTGGGGGTCAATGATGGCAACATCCTGAAGTCTGAACAGCAATTTCAAGGCTTCAACCCACTTGGAGGCAATGAATTTAGCACAGTGGATATAGTCACCAATAGGAGCACCAAGGATATCCACGTTGGGATAGTGAGAGGCTTTCATTGAGTCTGGGAACATAGTAGTGTCAAACCCACAGAAGACCTCACATTTGGACAGATTGATGAAGATACCTAATGAGGGCCCCATGTCTTCAATGATGGTGAGTGCCCTGAGCAGTGATGACTTAGTCCCAGCTAAAACCCCATCATCCAGGAACCATGCCTGATACAATAAGTTAAGGCAGTCATCATCAGCATCAATTGATGACACTATGCTGTGCAGCACTAAGGCAAAGAGAATAGGCCGGGGACCCAATGGGCAATGGATCGCCTTGCTGCTCCTCTGTTTCAGATGTAAGAGTGCCTAAGGGATGAAACAAAAGAGGGTGAGAGCCATAACACCACACTGCCCAGGGAAGAAGTTCTGGAAATTTTTTTGAACATTCTGAAAGAAGAGCTTCCCTGGAGACAAGATTAAAAGCGTTCCTCGTGTCAATCTTTTAATGATGGCAAAGTCATTGTCAGACCAGTGGTCTTCTACACAGCGCCTTAGTCTATGTATAATCTTTTCAGCCCCTGAGGCACAGGCCACTCCTTAAAGAGGTTGAAAGAACTCAGATGCCTTTTCCTTTACCAAGGCACATAAACACTTCCCAGTGAGCCTTCTCAGGGTTTCTCCCACCGCAATAGGCCTGATATCTAGAGGGCTGTTGGTTTTTTTTTTTTCAGTGCTGTCAGGTTGCCCCCAGCCAGATATCTAGACACTTCAATTGGGACCTTGCCCGATGCCAGGAGGTTAACAACACTCTTCAGGGTGACACATAGAGGAGAAAGTAAGGGGATGCCTACTACATCAAGGAGATGCTGAACCCTGAGGCCTGAAGGACCTGCTGATGTACCTCTGGGAAAAGATTGCAGGATGGCTGCAATGTTGAACTCAGGACCCAGTGATGAGGGGGGAGAAGTTGGCTCTGGAACAGGAGCCGAAGGAGGTGGGCAACTTGGGTGTTTGGCTTTGATCAGCTCCCATGTTGTATCATTGTGAGGGGCAATACCATCTGAAAGAAGTACCCGACTCGCTTTGCCATACATACCCAACCTAGCCAGGGTAACTGCTGAAAGTAGGGACTGCTTGGAATCATCATCATGTCTGGTTGGAGTTGACCTTGAGTTTTCTTTGGCCTGCCTCCATAGGGATTCCAGCTCATTTCTGGACCAACATTCACAAAGAGATACGATGGGTGTGGGTCTGGAATGTCGACCTTTGCGTTTTAGAGAGGGAAGTACACATTTTGGCAGCATAAAAAGCCTGAGCCAGGCATCAGCAGTGTTATCAGACAGAATTGATCTTAAGACTGCTGACAGAACTTTGGCAAAGGCAGGCCTAGCCTTTTTAGGGATGAAACGCAGAGTAGGGCATCTAAGTTGACATACCTCTTCCAGGGAAGGCAAGTTAGGTGTCGTTGGCTCAGGAAGTGCAGCGATCATAGGCTCAGCTGTTGTAGAAGGTGAAATTATAATGTATATTATAAATATTTTTAAAACAATAATCGTAATACAGACACATTTTCACACACTTTTTAAATACACACATGAACTGCTTATGTAATGTTCTGGCAGCCCATCTCCAATACCTGCACCACTTCTCCATTTGGTCTATGAACCTCATAGGCATAAGTTAGTGGCCTTCATTATGCAGCTTTTAAATCAGTTTAACTCAGGATTGAAATGAATTAACCACTTTGATTTCATGAATACTCTAATTAGATTTAAAAATGTTAGTGGTGAAGTAATTGTATCAAAACCTTCATAAATCAACTATACTCAATCAAAGGTTAGGGTTAGAGATATAATTACCACATGATCTGAATATGCAGTGGAACAACATTGATAAGTTCAGTAGTGAGTTATTATAAAGGTTATGCATAATTAAGGTTTGAGCATTTCATTTGATATTAAAAATATGTCATAGTGAATTATTAAGCTCAAAATTGTAGTGGTCTTGTAGAAAATTGTAGTGGTCTTCTAGCGTTTTCAAGTTTGAAAATAAGCACAGGTCTAAAGTGCACATTGGCACAGGTCTAAAGTGCACATTGGCACAGGTCTAAAGTGCACATTGGCACAGGTCTAAAGTGCACATTAGCACAGGTCTAAAGTGCACATTGGCACAGGTCTAAAGTGCACATTGGCACAGGTCTAAAGTGCACATTGGCACAGATCTAAAGTGCACATTGGCACAGGTCTAAAGTGCACATTGGCACAGGTCTAAAGAGCACATTGGCACGGGTCTAAAGTGCACATTGGCACAGGTCTAAAGTGCACATTGGCACAGGTCTAAAGTGCACATTGGCACAGGTCTAAAGTGCACATTGGCACGGGTCTAAAGTGCACATTGGCACGGGTCTAAAGTGCACATTGGCACAGGTCTAAAGTGCACATTGGCACAGGTCTAAAGTGCACATTGGCACAGGTCTAAAGTGCACATTGGCACAGGTCTAAAGTGCACATTGGCACAGGTCTAAAGTGCAGGCACAGGTCTAAAGTGCACATTGGCACAGGTCTAAAGTGCAGGCACAGGTCTAAAGTGCACATTGGCACAGGTCTAAAGTGCAGGCACAGGTCTAAAGTGCACATTGGCACAGGTCTAAAGTGCACATGGGCACAGGTCTAAAGTGCACATTGACACAGGTCTAAAGTGCACATGGGCACATGTCTAAAGTGCACATTGGCACAGGTCTAAAGTGCACATTGACACAGGTCTAAAGTGCACATTGGCACAGGTCTAAAGTGCACATTGTGGTTTTTAATCCAAGGCACAAAGGACCACCACTGTGCTCTATGCCCCTCCCCCTCTCCTCCCCAGCTCCAGGGAACATCATACTGTTTGGACCACCTTATATGGCTGATCAGTGACCTCACCAGGGACACCTGCTGCCTCCTGGCCTCTGTGTTCATTGATCAGGTAGCACCCTTCTCTCTGGTTGATATTACCACTTGGCCAGAGGCTGAATTTGAGTCAGCTCCCAAAGTTATCCTGGAGTGGTATGTTTGATGTCTAGCACCACTGGCACCCCAATAAGGCTTTTGTTTGTATGTTCTTATGTGTGTGTATATGTGTGTCCATGTGTTTGTATGTGTTTAGGTGTGTATGTGTTTATGTGTGTGTGCACCTGTGTGAATGTATGTGTGTGGATACTCCATGCACAGGGACCTGGAGCTAAAAAGGTTGTTTGATGGCACCCCTGCATTGTGGACGATGCTGCTAGTCATATCACAGGGTACTGCAGCCATTAGTACTTGAAAGGTTCTAATCACTGCATGCCTTCAATTCTGTAAAGAGTTCGATGGGCGTGCCCTGCTGATCTGTGCAAACATCGTCAGGGGCCTTCTCTCTCTTCTGATCAGCCATTGGAAGAAGTGTAAGGGTACCATGACAACGGCCTACCCTAGAGAGCTTGACAACTCAGAAACCATTGTGGAGTGTATGGCAAGGGTGAGGGTACTCAAAAGATATTTTATTACACAGGGGGAATGTTGCAATCATGTTTGAACTAGCTGGTCCCAGGGCTAGCTCTAATAAAAGCCACTTGTACCTACATTTATAGG
Source organism: Spongilla lacustris (assembly GCA_949361645.1). Lineage (NCBI taxonomy): Eukaryota > Metazoa > Porifera > Demospongiae > Spongillida > Spongillidae > Spongilla > Spongilla lacustris. The sequence continues at coordinate 1,793,755 of OX442424.1, read as the reverse complement.
GGGTTTGGGAGATCACATTCTTGGCAGTGTTGGCCCTAACCTCCACCTCACTACAGTCACATTGGTTACCTCCACCTCACTACAGTCACATTGGTTACCTCCACCTCACTACAGTCACATTGGTTACCTCCACCTCACTACAGTCACATTGGTTACCTCCACCTCACTACAGTCACATCGGTTACCTCCACCTCACTACAGTCACATTGGTTACCTCCACCTCACTACAGTCACATTGGTTACCTCCACCTCACTACAGTCACATTGGTTACCTCCACCTCACTACAGTCACATTGGCTACCTCCACCTCTCTGCTATGTTGGTGAACTGTTTGCCCTGGTGAGTGGCAATGACATGAATCTTATCCTGATGGCTGTCTACATGTTTGTCAAGGTAAACTAGCCATCTAGTACCTACCAAAGTTGAATGCTGTGATTTTAATTTTGCAGGACAATTTTCAAACCATCAGAAGTGGAGTGACCCCAAAGAATTCAGGTAGGGGTATCCACAGAGGTTGTATCAGTGTGTACACTCCCTCTCCTGCCCCTCCCTCCCTCTACATAACCACCTCTCTCAGGCCAGGGGTACACTACCATCATCCAGAATGTGATGGTGAAAAACATCGATAGATTAGGTCACCTGTTTGCAAGCAATGTCCCTTCATCACACTGACCACACCCCTTTGTATTGACCTCACATCACAGCTTGCACTACTTGGTGTAGTGTTAATAATATGTAATAATGTTGCTTTATATATCACATGATAGTGTGGTCATAGAGGGTGTAGATCAGGAGGTGTAGTGCATGCTAAGTAGGGTGTGTGGGTGGTCACATCCCCCTCCTCCACACTGTTCATTTCTTTGCTACAAGTCTGAGATTGGACCACTGTCTAGGCTGATGGTGGTTGTGTTAAGGTGTGTGGGTGTTCTGGTAAGTGCAACCTGTGTGGTAGGGAGGAGGTTGGTATAGCTTGCTACCTTCATGCCTGGCTGGCTTGCTGGTGGTCCCAAGGATTCTTGTTTTGTGCAGCTGGCCAGAGTGTGACCGTCTGTGCGTCTTCTCTGCATTTGGCTGATGGTCGCTGTCATGACACTGTTGCACTCTGGCGTCGTCTGTTGCTTAGGGAGTTACCATTAACCTAGTCTGCAGGGCCCTGGGGGATAGTTGTACAAGCGTAGTACCACCATCAGTCGGGTCCCCAGACTATAATTTACAAGGGCCATCGCCACGCCCCTCACCGAAAACCGCGGCCCTAATAGCTGTGCTGTGTATTGGTCAAGTCACGCTACACGCTGTCGCAGGTATGTTGCCCACGTTCACGTCTAATACAACATCTTGACAGCGATAATGTGCTGTCAGCGAAAACATAGATAGTTTAGAGATCTATGGCGAAAAGTTGTGTGATTCACTTATTTGAAATGACTACAATATTTACCAACTACAAGTCTACATGTGTGCGAAACCACGAGGCGGTTTCATAAATCAACACCATGCTTCTTCAAAAGCTCCCCGTCTTATTTTGCCTGGGTTGAATTTGTGGCCTTCCACCGGTACATTTTTCATAGGCCGAGCTAGCTAGAACAGCTCGATTGCCTCAATACTCTATGCCTATGGTTTGACCAGTTTAGCAAAAACCAAATAGCTAATACCAGGCCTATACTCCTACACAGCTAGTGTGTACTTATAATCCCAAAACCAAACCCGAAAGAAAAAAATACTCACAGGCACCCAGTGAGTCACTCACACACACAGTGACCCGAGTTAGAGCAAATAGATTTTTATAATTAATCATCTCCAAAAGCTGGGTTGGATGCCATTACCAGTGTGTATTGTCACTAGTAGATACCAACGTACAGTTACTGCAACATCTTGTCTATAGAATGACTACAAAGGATTGCCTTCCACATCATGTGACCTGTCAGATGTGCTCTGAGCCCTTCAGTGACCCAAAAATACTACCATGTCTGCACTCCTTCTGTTGTCAGTGCCTTCACAGGGAGATGGAGAAGGTTGGACCTCAGAAAAGCCTTCAGTGTCCCACCTGTCTAAGAAATGTTCCCATCCCAGTGGGAGGGGCCAGTACCTTCCTTCAGAACCTCCATCTTGCATTTGAGGTGGAGCTTGCTGGGTACATGTCCAAGTTTGCCAATAGCTCTGGAGTGTATTGTACGTTCTGTGTACAAGGATGCAATGATCCTGCAGTTGTATTCTGTTGCACATGTCACATGTTCATGTGCACATTTGGCCAAGAATATCACAGTCGTTTTCCACATATGTCCCAGCACAATGTGATAGGACTGGACAGGGAGTCAGCCACACTGCTACCAACACTCATAAAACCAACAGAGCATCACTGCTCTCATCCAAAACACAAGAAACTAGAATTGGATTTCTACTGTAAGACTTGCGGCTGTTTCATCTGTCAGCTCTGTGTCATAGCAGTTCACAAAGACCATAACATCACTGAGCTGTCCACTGTTGCAGAAGCTGATAGAGATGAAATGAGAGGGACACTTCAATGTGCACAAGAGTTTGTGTCAACATTGGCTGGTGCCATTGATGCCAATACGAAGATGATGCAACAGGTGGAGACCTCCAAACAAGAAGCTGAACTGGCCATCATACAGACCTTTAAGCAACTGATGGAGACATTGGAGGAAAGAAAGAAAGTGTTGTTGATGGAGTTGGAAGCCATTGCACTCTCCAAGACAACATCTCTGACCCTTCAGAAGGAGCAGTTTGAGAAGATCCAACATGACATCAGTCACTACACTGAGGTGACCTCCCACATCCTCCAGACCCACACTGACCATGAGGTGGTAGCTCTTGGAGGACTGGTACCCACTGAACTGAAGGCCACCCTCAAGAAGGTGGAGAATATGTCCCTCACTCCAAATCCACATAGCTACCTATCTGCTACTTTGCAGTCAGACTATCTTTCCAAAGTACTATCTGAATTTGGTGCAATTGTGGACCTTACTCCATCCCCTTCTGAATGTACATGTACTTTTAAGTCTCTATCCAGGGTGAACAGAAAGTACCATGTTAAAGTGGAGACCAAGACATCAAAGGGAGAGAGGTGCCCAACTGGTGGTCTGCAGGTGAAGGCTGAGCTGAGGCCCAAGTCACATGATGGAGCAGTTGTCTTGGGTCAGGTGGAGGACCATGGGGATGGTACCTACACCATCACCCTCACCCCTCAGACTGCTGGTCCTCACCAGCTCCTCATCACAGTGGATGGTCATCATGTACAGGGGAGTCCTTATGACGTAAAGGTGAAGAGTGATTATACCTCATTACATGATGTCCAGCAAGTAATCAATGTAAAGGGTCAACCATTATGTGTTGCCATCCATGAGAATGGAGATATCTATGTGGGCAGTGGTGATCACCACATATATGTGTTTGACCAAGGTGGTCACCTGAAGAGCACCTTTGGTAGCTATGGGAGTGGTGATGGTCAGTTCAATGGCCCCTATAGTATATCCATCATAGGAGAGGTGATATATATTGCTGAAGTTAAGAATCATCGCATACAGAAGCTGACAACAGGAGGAAAGTTCCTTCATAAGTTTGGTGAGGAAGGATCAGGTCAGGGACAGTTCAGGTGTCCAAGTAGTGTTGTTGTTGACTCAAAGAACAGAGTGATTGTCTCTGACAGGGACAACAACAGGGTTCAAGTATTAAGTCAAGATGGTGACTGGTTATGGACCATAGATGGTACCAGATCTGGTGATAACTGTTTCCAGAGTCCATGGGGTTTATCCTTAGACCCACAAGGGAAAATTCATGTTGCAGATCGGGGTTCAAACACCATCAAAGTCTTCACACCTAAAGGTACTTATGTCAGATCATATGGAGATGTAAAGAATCCATCAGGAATAGCAGTTAATGAAGAAGGTTACAGCTTTGTTAGTGAGTTTAGTGGAGGCTGCTTCTCCATCTTTGATCCCAAAGGACATAAGATCCACACAGTGGGGAACCTGATCAAACCATGTGGAGTGGCACTAGATCCTCTAAGGGGTAGTCTTTATGTTCCAAACTTTAGTAATAATAATGTGCTGAAGTTTGCTTTGTGACATAATGTGCATTTAATATTTGTTACAATTTATGGTAGTATTTTAATGTATTTAGTCAGTTGAAATGTGATGGTGAAATTCACAATATTATTTTCTATCAATATACTTTGTATGGCTTCTTCAATCAGTTTTGAGTCATATTGCTTTGATCTATCAATATTGATTGAAATCTTTGCCAAATGAATTATTATTGACATGTAAGGATCCCATTGATGATACACATTTCCATGTAGAATAGGACATGTAGTTAAGATATACCTCAAATCCCTGAACATCTAGGGTGAGTTAAGGGGGCTGGAGAGAGTTGGTGAAAGTGTGGGAGGGGCTGGGGAAGAGTTACCACATGCCCAACCCCCCCTCCCCCCTCCCCCCCCCCTTCTTCCATTGGATTTGATTTGTCATTTAGTGGGTGCTGGGTATGCTTAGTCAACTGGCTGTACTGCCTGGACCACCTGCCAATATGGAGGGCATGTACAAGTATTGGGTGTCCAATCAAAGTGAGGACTTCCTTTATCTCCCTTCTGCTGTGATCATCTCTCCTCTCTCCTCTCTCTCTCTCACCCCCACCTCTTTGCTCAGTATTGCAGCCTGTGATCAATTTCCCCCCCCCCCCCCCCCCCCCCCCCCCCCCCCCCCAAATGATAAAAGTTATCTACGGCCCTGATTGGAACATTTGTTCACTTCTGTTGCAGCGTGTCCACTGACCAGGGAGCCTCCTACATGGAATGGGTGTTCACTGCCTGCTCTGCAAGCACTCCAAACCTTAACTGGCTTCTTGCGTACTGTTTGTAAGCAGCAGATCTGGGCTGGGGTGGGGTATGCTATAGGGGGTGGGGTGGGGTATAATGTAGGGGTGGGGGGTGAGTATGAACTTAGTGCAACTTAAAATTCCAATAACCTTTTCACCTCTTTCTTCCTTCCCATTCCTCCATTTTTGTCTTCTCTTCCCTCTTCCTCCCTGTCCTAATCTTCCCCCTCCATTCACTCTTTCATCTATTCCTTCATCCCTTCCTCCTCTCCCTTCACCCTCCTCTCCCTTCACCCTCCTCTCCCTTCACCCTTCCTCTCCCTTCACCTCTTCCTCCCCACTCCTTCCCACAAAGAGCACAGCACCCAGCACTCCTCATACCCCATATGCTGGACCTCACCCTGCCCTTGCAGCAGCTTGAACGTCAGCCTGTGCTGGAGATGGTGTGGCAGACCCTTGGCTTCCTCAGCTACAGCTGCTGTCAGGTGCTCAAGACATGTCTGCTGGGCACAGTGAGGAAGACCTTGACGCTGGAGGAGGGAGGGCCATCTTCCCTCTTCCTGCTAAGGCTGGTCAGTGGAAGCCCTGCCGTTCTACAAACCATCAGTTCAGAGGCACTTGAAATCTGTACGGCACCACATGTTGGGTTATGCTAGACATCTGTCTATTTGTGATCAATGTCGATCTTCTTTACTTTCTTTCTTCCCCTCCCCTCCCCTCCTCTGTCCCTCCCTCTCCCTCCCCTCCCCTCTCCCTCCCCTCCCCTCTCCCTCCCCTCCCCTCTCCCTCCCCTCCCCTCTCCCTCCCCTCCCCTCTCCCTCCCCTCCCCTCTCCCTCCCCCTCCCCTCCCCTCTCCCTCCCCTCCCCTCCCCTCTCCCTCCCCTCCCCTCCCCTCCCCTCCCCTCTCCCTCCCCTCTCCCTCCCCTCCCCTCTCCCTCCCCTCCCCTCCCCTCCCCTCCCCTCCCCTCCCCTCCCCTCCCCTCCCCTCCCCTCCCCTCCCCTCCCCTCCCCTCCCCTCCCCTCCCCTCCCCTCCCCTCCCCTCCCCTCCCCTCCCCTCCCCTCCCCTCCCCTCCCCTCCCCTCCCCTCCCCTCCCCTCCCCTCCCCTCCCCTCCCCTCCCCTCCCCTCCCCTCCCCTCCCCTCCCCTCCCCTCCCCTCCCCTCCCCTCCCCTCCCCTCCCCTCCCCTCCCCTCCCCTCCCCTCCCCTCCCCTCCCCTCCCCTCCCCTCCCCTCCCCTCCCCTCCCCTCCCCTCCCCTCCCCTCCCCTCCCCTCCCCTCCCCTCCCCTCCCCTCTCCCTCTCCCTCCCCTCCCCTCCCCTCCCCTCCCTCCCCTCCCCTCCCCTCTCCCTCCCCTCCCCTCCCCTCCCCTCTCCCTCCCTTCCTTCCCCTCTCCCTCCCCTCCCTCTCCCTCCCTCCCCTCTCCCTCCCCTCTCCCTCCCCTCCCCTCTCCCCCACCCTCCCCTCTCCTCTCCCTCCCCCACCCTCCCCCTCCTTCTCTTCATCATGGCCCCCCTCCCCAATATATAAAGTACAACCAGCTAAAATAGTAGCTCTGGTTGAGAAGTACGAACGTACCAAGCTGGGACAGCTCTCTCGTGCTAGCCTTGTGACTAAGGAAGCAGAGGAAGATGAAGGTACTTGTGTCAATGGTCTGCAACTGTGTCAGCCATTTGAGTGTGCACAGGGGAGATACACAGTTCAGATGAGGAGGATGGGGAGGCAGCTGAGGAGGGCCAGTTTGTGGACCCCACTGAGCAGAGGTAATGGTTTACTGAGCAGAGGTAATGGTTTACTGAGCAGAGGTAATAGTTTACTGAGCAGCGGTAATAGTTTACTGATCAGAGGTAATGGGTTACTGAGCAGAAGTAGTAGTTTTCTGAGCAGAGGTACTAGTTTACTGCAGGGCCGTCGAGAGCTGGCACGGGCCCCAGGGCTATATAGCCCTTCCGGGCCCCATTAATGGTCCCCATTGGGATGGGTGCGGTAGATATAAAACACATACAGGGGGGAAATGTATCGCTTTTGTGTATTGGGTTATAAACTATTCAAGGATCATTTGTTGTTATAGCGCATGTGGCGAAAATTTAAAAAAAACACTTACATGTACTGCGTGCCGGTATGATTATGTAACGTTATTTACCTACATGTATATGTTACGCGCAAAGCATGGATTTGCGCAACCCTGGATCCATGGTTTGTGGTATAAACCATGGACTGGCCGCGCAATCCTGGGATTGCTCGTGCGCAAAGCATAGATCTGTAATATAATTATGTACATAATTATATTACGATGGGTAACGAGTACATAATTAATAACATGCACTTGCAGTATTTATAAAGCCCTATAGTGTACAATACATTTTTTTCTCTACTGCTGATGAGACACCGAGCACAGTAAACTCCGCCATGGTTCAGAACTCTGGAAAATGAGGTAAGCCGGGATATGCAACTCTTTTGGTGCAAGGTTCCAGGCCATCTCATTGCCCCTCTCCTATGAAGAGTAGGATTCAGACAAATGGTCCATGCATACCTATCCATGCAATCATAAGGCGATCAACCTTGTAGCTAAAATCATAACTTGACCACGCACTTGAGTCAATTGAGGCTATACTATATAGGTTAGTACTCTTCTCATAAATCCTGATGCTATTTTAGTGGCACTTGATTTTGCTGCATGTAGTTTATTGAGAACTGGAAAGGGGACAAATGCAGGCTCACAAACTGCACCATAGACCGTGCACGTGGAAGACATTCAAAGAATGCTGAAATCTATATATTTTAAAAACATACATACATAAATGTATAGCTATATGTTTGTTTTTTTTTTTGTATAACCTACGTTATACATGACCTCGTTGTTGACATGGTCATAAAAATCTTCCACATACACCACTTTAGTGGTGTCACTAGAATTCTTCACTAGCTGACAGATTATTTTTTTAAATGACGACACATACGTAACAAATACCATCACAGGAGAGGTGATGTATATTGCTGACTATGGTAATCATTGCATACAGAAGCTGACAACAGGAGGTAAGTTCCTTCAAAAGTTTGGTGAGGAAGGCTCAGATCAAGGACATTTCAGATATCCACGTGGTGTTGTTGTTGACTCAAAGAACAGAGTGATTGTCTCTGATAGGGACAACAACAGGGTTCAAGTATTCAGTCAAGATGGTGACTTGTTGTTGACTATAGATGGTACCAGATCTGGTGATAACTGTTTCCAGCATCCATTTGACCTATCCTTAGACCCACAAGGGAATATTCATGTTGCAGCTGGTGGTTCAAACACCATCAAAGTCTTCACACCTGAAGGTACTTATGTTAGATCATATGGAGATGTAAAGAATCCATCAGGAGTAGCAGTTGATGAAGAAGGTTACAGCTTTGTCAGTGAATATGATGGAGGCTGCTTCTCCATCTTTGATCCCAAGGGACATAAGATCCACACAGTAGGGAACCTGAACAAACCACATGGTGTGGCACTAGATCTTCTAAGGGGTAGTCTTTATGTTCCAAACTTCAGTAATAATAATGTGTTGAAGTTTGCTTACACAGTTCAGATGAGGAGGATGGGGAGGCAGCTGAGGAGGGCCAGTTTGTGGACCCCACTGAGCAGAGGTAACGGTTTACTGAGCAAAGGTAGTTTACTGATCAGAGGTAATGGGTTACTGAGCAGAAGTAGTAGTTTACTGAGCAGAGGTACTAGTTTACTGAGCAAGAGGTACAGTTTACTGAGTAGTGGTTATAGTTTGCTGAGCAGAGGTTTCAGTTTACTGATAGTTTACTGAGCAGAGGAGTTTACTGATAGTTTACTGAGCAGATGTTGTAGTTTACTGATAGTTTACTGAGCAGAGGTTCTAGTTTACTGATAGTTTACTGAGCAGAGGTTTTAGTTTACTGAGCAGAGGTAATGGTTTACTGAATAAAGGTTATAGTTTACTGAGCAGTGACATAGTTTACTGCACCGTATGGGTATCCATTTCTCTTGGCTCCACTTCAGGGTTAGGGAGCTCACTCCCCTGGTATCCAAGGCGATCTGCATGTTGTGTGGAGACGATGCAGGTACTGCAGTGCAGTGTGTGATGGAGCTCTACCTTGTCCTAGTGGCGGGCGTGGATCTGATTGGTGTGTTCTTAATGCTGGCCAGAAATGTTCAGTGTGTAAACATGCGCTTAATATTTAGTGACTTCTATGGAAGAAGGTGAAATTGAATCTGTATCTCTAAGAAAGCTTCTCGTTCAGTCTTGCAAGCAGATCATGGTGAGAATACTGCTTTGTGCTTATCTCCTTCCCTCCCCTTCTTCCTTTTACCATCCCAGCAAAAAGTTCTTGGGCAAGATCTTGGATAAGATCTTGTGGCAAGACAAGATCTTGGATTTAATCTTGCCAAGGATCTTGCCCAAGTGTACCAAAGATTCTTGGGTATCTTGCCAAAGATCTTGGCCAAGATCCAAGATTATGGCCGCCAAATTCTTGCCTCTTGCCCAAGATTCCCGCCTTTCTGGTCAAGATTCTGGCCTTCCTGGCCAAGATTCCTGCCTTCCTGGTCAAGATTCCTGCCTTCCTGGTCAAGATTCCTGCCTTCCTGGTCAAGATTCCTGCCTTCCTGGTCAAGATTCCTGCCTTCCTGGTCAAGATTCCTGCCTTCCTGGTCAAGATTCCTGCCTTCCTGGTCAAGATTCCTGCCTTCCTGGTCAAGATTCCTGCCTTCCTGGTCAAGATTCCTGCCTTCCTGGTCAAGATTCCTGCCTTCCTGGTCAAGATTCCTGCCTTCCTGGTCAAGATTCCTGCCTTCCTGGTCAAGATTCCTGCCTTCCTGGTCAAGATTCTTATTCTGATCAAACAAATATTAAATTGTTGTCTGTGCATGTCTGGCATGAGTTGTTTAGTTAAAATGCACCAGTATTATACACACTTTGGATCATTTAACACTGAAAGGTTATGTAAACAGGAATCATGATCAAATTGAAGGAGGTTTGTCAGCAACTCAACATGAGTGCATAGTGATCTTACATTGTACCGATACATGTAGTTCAACTGGGGGATGACAACTTCACTTCATGCCGATTTGGTTAGCTTCTTTGCCTTGTCTCGACATTTTTGGTTACACTTGTCCCGGATTTGTGTGCAGTACTCTGTGTATGTCTGCTGACCAAATTTCTCCACAATACAATCTGTGCATTGTGTGAACATAATTATGAATGCATATCTATTTTATTTTACCTTCAAGAAGCTTTACACGCCTTGGGGATAGTGGGGTTATTGCACTTGCTACCCCCCTCTCTGATTGCTGAAAGCAACAGGTGGACATTTCTTTGTCATTAAACAAGGCATCCATCAATAGGAGCGCATATTTGAAAACGTCCACAGCCTTCAAGGTAAGTAGGTTAACGCCACTTTCCTAAAATGAAAATACATAATCATCACATTGTATGCATTGATAGAAATTGTTACCAAAATGAACTGATGAGGTGTTGGCTGAATGATATCACTGCCACTTGCTTGAGCACCTGTTGCAACCAGGCTCACTGATGGTTTTGCTATTTTATAAGGGATGGGATTGAGTGGGTATGATTGTAACATAAATACCTATAACTGCATTATCATTTCCTTGCTCTGCTGTAAATAGTGATGCAGACAACATGTTATAAAAGGAAGAAAAGATATTTTAAAAGTTACCATCTTGTGTAAAAGAACTTGATTGCACTGGTAAATGTTCTACCAACAACATCACTGCATCAGTGAGAACCCCCATGTGCTTAGTCAAATTGCCAACACTTTCCTATTATTAATACACAAATCAAATAATTCACAACTCAGGATTTTGTCACTTACTGTTAATGTTTCCATCATGTGTGTAATGTCGTGGAGTTCATCTGTAACCTTTACCAGAGCACCATGCTACATGTATGAGTATATGGAGTGTTCAAAATGAAGGCACTTGAAATCATTACCAATGCAGAGCTTTGGTCAACATGATCCACATCAAGATTGAGCTGTCTTCTTGGATTGGGCTGTACAGAACATATGACTAAATAGAGTACAATATCTATTACAAAGTTATCCCATCCTGAAGTAGCCACCCAACTATATGTCGAATAAATGAGGTAAGTATAACCATCTATATGCACTTTATCCTAAAAAGGCAGAATATCATAGCAATTTTGGCTAGATGTATGTGTCCACCAACCACCTCTCATGACTTTAAGTTGCAGTGATTCTTATACATGGTTGTGATGCACAGATATTACTAAAAAGTGTATTACTACAATACAGGAGGATTGAGCTGAGGTGTGAATTGTGCAGGTATTTCTTTAGACCTAGCATAAAAATCACTAATAGAGGTATGTAGGTACATAAATCTATATTAACTGATGATGATTTATTACATATGTCATACTAGTACACACAAAAAATCACCCTACCATTTCATCTTTCTTCACAGCCTTTGAGACCTGCGTTGTATCCAATGCTCTAGGCAATGGTGGTAGCACAATGTCCTCTTCAGCACTATTGTCACTGTAGTGTTCATTTGAAGATGATGCATTATCTGCAACATGCAGGTAAAAATAACTCCATATATATATAAGCAACAGTACCACTGACCATTCATGTCTTTGAGAATAACTGTGTATTTTTTGCCTTTGTAGGACCAAACAAGTTCGTTGCCGGGCAGTAAGTCTTCTTTGGAGACATGCTCCTTATCGTCCGTTGATAAAGTTGTGGTCAAACATTTGTAGACTTTGTTGTCTTCCACACATAGAATGTTACACCATTCTAAATTCAGGTATTTATAATATCAATATAATGGTCCATACACCGAACAGCACATGTGGAATGCATGATCAATGGTGTAATGACGCACTGCGCGTGGATGGCTTAATCAATGGGTATCTTGCACATGAGCGAGTGTTAGCACACGCTGATTAGCAATAAATTGCGATAATTTAATTTAATGAAAAGAACAGCGCATTTAGTATACATGTGTATTTTACTGCTGCGCTTGACGTGGTTATGGCTACGATCGCATATACATATACATGTACATGTATCACTACACCACACATATGAATATATTATACTTTATTGTATATGCCATTCATTTGTACGCGGGCATGTAAATGTACAGATACTCCTTTTAAAGTGAACCTCAGCTCTCTCTGTGGTTTGACAACTAAGTTTGCATATTTTATACGTACATTACACTAAATATTGCTACTTGACTATAAATACGGCTGTGGCTCACTTACGTGGCTCAAGAGGGGCACTGCAGGACTCCTTTGCCGCATTGTCTTTGGTGATGCGCAGCGGAGGCTTTGCGGATCGTTTGGATCGAGAGTTGGATGACATTTTTGAGCAAGGAAAAAAAAGCACGTGGAAATATTAGAAATAAGAAAATCATAATTATGTACCATAATTTTGGTAGCTGCATATATCGCAAATGACTGATATCGATCAGACATCGCAAGGCCGCAAACGAACACGGTATAGGGAGTATGCTAGGGATCCTACTATCCCTGTACCATCACGTACTGCTTTAAGGCAAGGCTTAGACTCCTCACACGTACAATCAGCTTCAGGTATATATGCATGTAAATAGCTTTCATTTGTGTGATTTCATTTACAACTATAGGGACCACGCAACGAAAGAGGAAACGATACGCTTCTGACCCTAGTACATCGATTCCGGAAAGAACCCTCCGTCGGTGGAAGGCAAAGAAAGGTAATGCATAATGCTATAAAAACTGGGCTGTTGTATGTCCTTATCGAGCAATAGATTATTAGCAATTACATATATGTGCGAAATGTTCATTTACAGTGCATAACGAAAATGAATTTGGTCAGCAAGTTCAAGGTAATTTCAGTGCTCATTGACTCATGTACGTACAATTTGGTATATAATTCAGTAGGCTCAACTGGTGTTCAAGAACAAGGAGGCAGAAGTGCTGCTGTTAGGAGTTATGAAGTGGCTAATAATTATGCTAGTGGTGAGGTTGATAATGACACAATGGATGATAATAATGCAGGAGCTTGTGATCATGAGATAGTTGAGATTGAAGGAAACCATACTGATAGTGAGATTGAAGATGGAAAATATGATTGTGGTGAGAGAGATGATTGTGCTAGAAATTGTGAGTTTGATGGGGGCAATGCTGGCATCACCAATGCAAGTATAGTTGATGGTGATGGTGCATGTGATGATTATGGTAGTGGTGGTGGTGATGATAATGGTGGTGGTGGGGGTGATGGTGGTGATGATGATGTTGGTAGTGGTGGTGGTGATGATGATGATGGTGGTAATGATTGTGGTGGGGGTGGTAACGATGATGATGATGGTGATGATGATGGTAATGGGGGTGAAGGGGATGACAGTGATGATGTGGTAACTGAAGCTGAAGCAGAGAGTAATAGTGAAGGGATACCGCAACCATTGTCCACTGCCATAAAAAAGTTATCTTTGCTGCCACTTTTTGCTGCTGCCCCAATAAGCATGAAGGCTAGCTGGCTGGCATGTAATTACTTTGCAGTCAGAAATAATCTCAGTGAAGCCGCAACCAAGCAACTCTTAGATCTCATTGCAATTCATTGCCCTGAGACTGACCAGTGTGCTAGGTCCACCTTTCAGCTAAGGAAGAGGTTAAATCCATTTGATGATGTTGAAATGCATATGTATTGCTCTGAATGCATGAAGGAACTGTTAGACACTAAGAAGTGCACTGATTCCAATTGCAGAAGGAAAAGATTGAATGTTTGCTACCTTAGTTTACTTCCATTTCATCAACATTTGTGCACCATGTTTTCAAGTAGGTTGTATCCTTTTTTTTTAAAAATTCTTGATTCTTGTTATGTATAGATAAATGGAACATTATCTTGAAACATTTTTCAAGGAAACGTACAGAAGGAATTATACAGGACATTGATGATGGAGCAGTTTGTCAAACCTTAAGAGCTGCTGGGGAGTTTCTGTCTTGTCCCGAACATGCTGGACTTATTTTATGCACGGATGGTGTCCCAGTCTTCAAATCATCAGGTTTGTAAACTGCATTAGGTTATTATCTTGTAAGTATACCTTATGCATGTACATGTAGGTCAAACATTGTGGCCTGTATTGATGTTTACAACGTCTCTGCCACCAGAGGTCAGAATGAATGTAGAAAATATGCTAGTAGGTGCATTATGGCTAGGACCGTGCAAGCCATCAATGGAAGTATTGCTTCCACCGGTACTATCAAAAATTGACCTATTATTTAATAATGGCTTAGAATTTAATACGCAGCATGGGAAGAAAGTCCTAAAAGCTAAAATAGTGGCTGCTGTTTTTGACTTCCCAGCAAAAGCAATGGCTTTAAACGTGGTTCAATTCAATGGATACTATGGATGCCCGTATTGCAAAGATAGAGGGATTCATAAATGCAATCGACACTTGTATTTACCTCAAGAACCACACATTGCTAGAGAACCAAGTGATATAGTTGTGTGGGCACGAAAAGCAGAAGAAATTCTCAAGCCTGTATTTGGTGTTAAAGGTTTTTCTATGCTCATGAAATATGTTTCCATTCATCATATACCTATTGACTACATGCATGCTATTTTACTGGGCATAACAAAGCAATTTTTAGAGTGCTGGATAAATTCTGATTACTCTGATCGGCGATTTTATCTTGGAAACAATGTTGATGATATTGATGCCTGCCTGCTAAGAATAAAACCACCCCATGAATTTAGAAGCACTCCCCGTCCTATTAAAAAAATGCTATTTTATTGGAAGTCATCTGAATTCAAGGCCTGGTTGCTCTACTACTCTCTGCCAATTATTGTTACCTACTTACCATCTGACTATGTTAATCATTTCGCATTATTGATTTCTGCTATGCATATTCTTCTAAGTTGCAACATTTCGTGTCAGGATTTAACAATAGCAGAGGAATTTCTATTGGCATTTTATAATCAAGTACCTGACTTGTATCCTGACACAATACTTTCAGCAAATGTGCATACTAGCATACATTTATGCCATTTTGTGCGACTATTGGGTCCTCTTTGGGCATATTCCACTTTTGGGTTTGAAAATATGAATGGATATATTAAGAAACATCGTCATGGCACAAGAAACTTTTTGCCGAGCCTAGCAAGAGCAATTAGCATGACATTTTCTGTATCTGCATACAGAAATGAATTGTCTCCTTCAGACAGTCTAGCAATTGATTTTTTGAAAGAAGATAATATCTTGAATGGTGCACATGGCAAAATTCATTGTGGCAATCTTTTAGATTATGAGTATGATGCACTACAAGAAGCTGGATTTCATTTGGCCAGTAATGATGTGACAACATTTCCATATTACACTGCAGATGACAAAACATCTTACCATATAAGGAAAAATACACTTCGTGACAGTTCAGTTTGTGAATTTCTTTATGTGTCAGACTTGCTGTTGGGATCCATCAGATGCTTTTGCATCACTATGGAAGGACCAGTAGCAATCATAGACACATTCGAAAGGATGACTGAAAGTATTTTAAGTGATATAACTTTCAGTAAACCTATATATTCAAGAAATGCTTTGCAACTCAGTCACTATTTTGTTAAAGTTAAGAAATTGTCAGTTTCAAACACAGTTTTGGCAGTGTCAGTTAATTGTATAAAGAGAAAATGTATCCATATATCCATTGCAAAGTCCCAAACAGATATAATTGTATTTATACCCAACAACTATGAGCACCATTGAAATTGAATGCATTGACTGGCACTGTTGGATATGTGTACTTGATTAATATTTCTGTTTGTGTAATATAATTTAATTTTTATGATTTTATGCTGTGATTAGTTCTTGCAAATTGTTAATTAATATCTTCAATCCATTTTCGTTGATCCATACGCAGCAAAATAAAGCTAGTTTTTAGCTAAAAAGAGATCTTATCAATAAGAAAGATTAGTTCTTGACATACCACCATCAAACATGTGTATCTATATCACAGCAAAAAATTCTTGGCAATGTCTTGCTGTACCCAGGATCTTGCAATCTTCTTGGGCAAGAGATCCTGGCAAGATCTTAAAGATGCCAAGAAATTAAGTCGCGTCTTGGGTTATACCCAAGACGCGACTTAATTTCTTGGCATTTATAAGATCTTGCCAGGATCTTGCATATTTCTTGCCCAAGAATGCAAGATCCTGGGAACCTTGGGCAAGACTTGGCCAAGAACTTTTTGCTGGGCATCCCTTTACCCCTCCTCCCCCTCCCTCTTACCTATCTTCCTCACTTCTCCCCTTACATCTCCCTCCCTTACATCTCCCTCCCTTACCTCCTTCCTCCCTCTTACTACTGCTCTCCCTCCTTTTGTCTTCATTCTTTCACCTCCCCCTCCCCTCATCCCTCCTCCGCTCCTCATCATGCCTCCATTGCAGTGTGATGTGGTCAAGTCAGTACACTCCACTGCCTTGCAGCTCCTCACACTGCCTTCATACACCTCTGATGGGACCGACATGTCCTTTGTCCTGGGCCTGTATGGTCACGTGCGTGGGTGGTGCACCATGCTGCTGGAACAGGACTTGGACAGTACTTGGTGAGTGGGGGGGGAGGGGGGGGGGGAGTGTCAGAGTTTCAAAATACCATTCTTCAGTTTAGGGTGGATCTACTGGTTGGTTGGGTACATCACCACGTGTTCCTCTGAGCTCCAGGCTGCCACTGTGGTGGCACACCTCCTGTGCATCTGTAGCAACAAAGACAAAGTCTGGGAACCATGCCAAAACAAATCATATATTTATTTACTCTCCTTCCCTCTTCATCCTGTTCTCTCTCTTGCCTTTCCTCTCTCCTTCCCTTCCTTCCCTCTCTCCTTCCCTCTCTCCTTCCCTTCCTTCGCTTCCTTCCCTCTCTTCGTCCCTTCCTTCCCTCTCTTCTTCCCTTCCTTCCCTTCCTTCCCTTCCTTCTCTCCTTCCCTTCCTTCCCTCTCTCCTCTCCCCTCAATAGCTCAAGTATGTGTACAGCATATGTCAACAGGTGGCTGCCCGGCATCCTGCTATTGCAGGAAGTGTGCTCCTGGCTGCCGTGACGATCACAAAGCTTCCAAACAACCAAAAGCAGCTTGAGAACTTCTCCAGAAATATGCTGGCTCTAATCAAGGAGACTGTTCCTTCTATTGCCAATCTTAAGTAAGTTATCTGATTAAAAGAAGGGTCTGATGAGAAGTTTCCTGTTGGACTGATGGGAAGGGTGGTTGGTTGGCCTCTGAATGGCTCATATTAAATTTGACTTGCTGAGTGTTTAGTTAATAAATGTAGTCAGTTATCGTTCAGTACCTCATTAAGTGGAGGGATCCTCTGCACTACAAGTATGCAGGGGTATGCAAGGGTATGCAGGGGTATGCAGGGGTATGCCAGTGATCCCACCATTTGATAAGATATTGTACAGTGGGGTATGGAAAGATGTGAGGGAGAGGGAGTGGGGCTGGGGAGGAGTTAGAGAAGTGTGGGAGGGGGAATGGGACTGGGGATGAATTAGAGAAGTGCGGGAGAGGGCTGTGGAGGAGTTGAAGGAGAGAGGCTGGGGAGGAGTTGAGGGAGAGAGGCTGGGGAGGAGTAGAGGGAGAGGGGCTGGGGAGGAGTAGAGGGGTTGGAGCCACTTGCTTGTTGTGATATCAAACTTCAATACTCACAGAGATCAGTACAGACTTGCTCTGACTGTCCATGCACCATCTCTAACAAGCCTTCTGCCCCAAGACACTGGTGGGCTGTTATTGGAGCTTCTACTCCTGATGGGAGAGGAGCCACTAACTGTTGCAAGTCCATCAGCCCAGTGCAAGATGGCTAGTGTGGTTCTCTCTCAGTTCTTCAGACTCATGGCAGTTAAGTCTCAAGGCCTGAGTAATGGTGGGTCCCATGTGTGTGATGGCACTGGTAAATAGCAGTTTTTTAAACAATAGTTACTTTTCTCTTTCCCCTCTTCTCTACTCCCTTTCTCTTCTACTCTTCTATCCATCTTACTCATCACACCCACACACACACACATACACACCTACACACACACACGCACGCACACGCACACACACACACACACACACACACACCAGAGGTGATTGTGGACCTTCAGGTGGAGATGCACCTTGTCAAGTGTCGAAAGCTGTTAGTGACATGGCTGCAACACTCTCCATCACTGAAGACATTTGCTTACTGTATGATCCTAGGGAACATCCTGAACAAGGTGGGGGTAGCCCCTAGTGATGTGTGCATCAGCAGATTTACATTGTGTGTGTACTTGTGTTTGTGTGTTTGTGTGTTTGTGTGTGTGTGTGTGTTTGTGTGTATATGTGTGTGTATGTGTGTTTGTGTGTATATGTGTGTATGTGTGTGTATGTGTGTGTGATGTGTGTGGTGTGTGTATGTGTGTGTGTGTTTGTGTGTATATGTGTGTGTATGTGTGTTTGTGTGTATATGTGTGTATTTGTGTGTGTGCTTGTGTGTGTGTGTGGTATGTGTATGTGTGTGGTGGGTGTGTGGTCTGCTGATGCTTTGCAGCAACCCACCTCAAATATGCCCAAAGAAGGTTAGAAACATTTTGCCAATAATTGGAGAATGTTCCCACTTCCCATAACAGACCTTGCTGACCTCTTGGCTATCAATGCTGTTCAGGACGTCAGCATTCATAGTCGCCAGCTAACCTCCAAGCTACACACAGGCTCCCTCCCCGTGCGAGCTGGGAGCAGCAAGAATGGGCAGGTAAATAAGAGGTGTGGAGGGGAGTGTGAGGGTGGTGTGAAGGTGCTGTGGGAGGGAGTGTGAGGGTGGTGTGAAGGTGCAATGTGGAGGGGAGTGTGAGGGTGGTGTGAAGGTGCAATGTGGAGGGGAGTGTGAGGGTGGTGTGAAGGTGCAATGTGGAGGGAGTGTGAGGGTGGTGTTACCATTTAATATAACAATACATGTATAATTATTACACCTAGAATAAACACAGGAAAAAGTTACAAAGACTGTATTATTATAATAAATATGTTTTTAAACAATAATTGTAATACAGACACATTTTCACACACTTTTTAAATACCTACATGAACTGCTTAAGTAATGTTCCGGCAGACCAGCTCCAATACCTGCACCACTTCTCCATTTGGTTTATGAACCTTGTAGGCATAAGATAGTGGCCCTTATTATGCAACTTTTAAATCGGTATAACTCAGGATTATAATGAATTAACCACTTTGATTTCATGAATACTCTAATTAGATTTAATATTGTAAGTGGTTAAGTAATTGTATCAAAACCTTCATAAATGAACTATACTCTATCAAAGGTTAAGGTTAGAGATATGATAATTACCACATGATCTGAATATGCAGTGGAACAACATTGATTTCAGGGTACTAAGTTCATTATTAAGAAGGTTATGCATAATTAAGGTTTAAGCATTTCATTTGATATTAAGAATATGTCATAGTGAATTATTAAAGCTCAAAATTCTAGTGATCTTGTAGAAAATTGTACTATTCCTCCTTGGGGGGGGGGGGGGGGGGGGGGGGGGGCAAGAAAAACTGTATGGACCCCATCGTCCAATTTTGTAGAGCTTAACGAGAGGATTACGAATCTGCCTTAAAATTAAAAATGGACATAAAAGAAAAAATATCAAATAGGGGGCGTAGGGGGTACCACCCTACACCCATTACATTTTCACGTGTTTTTGTATCTTTTTTGTTTTGTTTTGGGTTTACACGGGAGTAGCATTGATATATTCCTCCCAGCTAAAGAACTTCACTGCAATCTCACACATAATCGCTAGACACTTGTAAAACCGTCAGTGAGATATTTAACGTTTAACCCCCTAGAGGTTATTTTCTATTGCTAACCGAATTAGGAAATAACCACTAGGGGTTAAACGTTAAATACGTAACTGCCCATTTTACAAGTGTCTAGCGATTATGTGTGAGATTGCAGTGAAGTTCTTTAGCTGGGAGGAATATATCAATGCTACTCCCGTGTAAATCTGAAATGAACCAAAAAAGATGCAAAAAAACGCGAAAATGTAATGGGCGTAGGGTGGTACCCCTACGCCCACCATTTTTGACCCCTTGTATCTTTTTTCTTTTACGTCCGATTTTTTACTTTGAAAGCAGATTCGTAATCCTCTCGTTAGGCTCTACAATAATGGACGATGGGGTCCGTACAATTTTTCTTGTCCCCCCCCCCCCCCCCCCCCCCCCCCCCGTGGTCCTCTAGCGTTTTCAAGTTTGAAAATAAGCACAGGTCGAAAGTGCACATTAGCACAGGTCGAAAGTGCACATTGGCACAGGTCTAAAGTGCACATTGGCACGGGTCTAAAGTGCACATTGGCACGGGTCTAAAGTGCACATTGGCACAGGTGTAAAGTGCACATTGGCACAGGTCTAAAGTGCACATTGGCACGGGTCTAATCACTGCACACCTTCATTTCTGTAAAGAGTCCGATGGGCGTGCCTTGCTGATCTGTGCAAACATCGTCAGGGGCCTTCTCTCTCTTCTGATCAGCCATTGGAAGAAGTGTAAGGGTACCATGACAACGGCCTACCCTAGAGAGCTTGACAACTCAGAAACCATCGTGGAGTGTATGGCAAGGGTGAGGGTACTCAAAAGATATTTTATTACACAAGGGGGAATGTATGTTTGAGCTAGCTGGTCCCCCAGAGGTAACTCTAATAAAAGCCACTTGCACATGTACATGTATTTTTTGGGAGATCACATTCTTGACAGTGTTGGCCTTCACCCATTTGGTTACCTCCACCTCACTACAGTCACATTGGCTACCTCCACCTCACTACAGTCACATTGGCTACCTCCACCTCACTACAGTCACATTGGTTACCTCCACCTCACTACAGTCACATTGGTTACCTCCACCTCACTACAGTCACATTGGTTACCTCCACCTCACTACAGTCACATTGGTTACCTCCACCTCACTACAGTCACATTGGTTACCTCCACCTCTCTGCTATGTTGGTGAGCTGTTTGCCCTGGTGAGTGGCAATGACATGAATCTTATCCTGATGGCTGTCTACATGTTTGTCAAGGTAAACTAGCCATCTAGTACCTACCAAAGTTGAATGCTGTGATTTTAATTTTGCAGGACAATTTTCAAACAATAAGAAGTGGAGTGACCCCAAAGAATTCAGGTAGGGGTATCCACAGAGGTTGCATCAGTGTGTGTACACTCCCTCTCCTGCCCCTCCCTCCCTCTACATAACCACCTCTCTCAGGCCAGGGGTACACTACCGTCATCCAGAATGTGATGGTGAAAAACATCGATAGATTAGGTCACCTGTTTTAAAGATACTCTGTCAATTTCCTTCATCACACCCCTATGCCCATGACCACACCCCTTGTATTGACCTCACATCACAGCTTGCACTACTTGGTGTAGTGCTAATAATATATAATAATGTTGCTTTGTATATCACATGATAGTGTGGTCATAGAGGGTGTAGATCAGGAGGTGTAGTGCATGCTAAGTAGGGTGTGTGGGTGTCACATCCCCCTCCCCCACACTGTTCATTTCTTTGCTACAAGTCTGAGATTGGACCACTGTCTAGGCTGATGGTGGTTGTGTTAAGGTGTGTGGGTGTTCTGGTAACTGCAACCTGTGTGGTAGGGAGGAGGCTGGTATAGCTTGCTACCTTCATGCCTGGCTGGTTTGCCGGTGGTCCCAAGGATTCTTGTTTTGTGCAGCTAGCCAGAGAGTGTGACCGTCTGTGCGTCTTCTCTGCATTTGGCTGATGGTCGCTGTCATGACACTGTTGTACTCTGGCGTCGTCTGTTGCTTAGAGAGTTACCATTTACCAAGTCTGGGGACACGACTGATAGTTGTATAGTACAGTCGGGTTCCCAGACTACAATTTACCAAGGGTCAATATGTAACGGTAGTGACCCCGCCACGCCCCTCACCGAAAACCGCATCCGGCCCTAATAGCCACGCTACACGCTGTCGCAGGTATGTTGCCCACGTTCACGTCTAAGACAACATCTTGACAGCGATAATGTGCTGTCAGCGAAAGGTTGTGTGATTCACTCATTTGAAATGACTAAAATATTTACCAACTACAAGTCTACATGTGTGCGAAACCACGTGGTTTCATAAATCAACACCATGCTTCTTCAAAAGCGCCCCGTCTTATTTTGCCTGGGTTGAATTTGTAGCCTTCCACCGATACATTTAGCATAGGCCGAGCTAGCTAGAACAGCTCGATTGCCTCAATACTCTATGCCCATGGTTTGACCTGTTTAGCAAAAGCCAAATTGTAAATACCAGGCCTATACTCCTACACAGCTAGTGTGTAGTTATAATACCAAAACCAAACCCGAAAAAAAAAACACCGGTACCCAGTGAGACACTCACACACACAGTGACCCGAGGTAGAGCAACTAGATTTTAATAATTCATCATCTCCAGAAGCTGGGTTGGATACCATTACCAGTGTGTATTGTCACTAGTAGATACCAACGTACAGTTACTGCAACATCTTGTCTATAGAATGACTACAAAGGATTGCCTTCCACATCATGTGACCTGTCAGATGCGCTCTGGACCCTTCAGTGACCCAAGAATACTACCATGTCTGCACTCCTTCTGTTGTCAGTGCCTTCACAAGGAGATGGAGAAGGTTGGACCTCAGAAAAGCCTTCAGTGTCCCACCTGTCTAAGAAATGTTCCCATCCCAGTGGGAGGGGCCAGTGCTTTCCCTCAGAACCTCCATCTTGGATTTGAGGTGGAGGTTGCTGGGTACATGTCCAAGTTTGCCAGTAGCTCTGGAGTGTCTTGTACCTTCTGTGTACAAGGATGCAATGATCCTGCAGTTGTATTCTGTTGCTCATGTCACATGTTCATGTGCAAAGGTGGCCAAGAATGTCACAATCGTGTTCCATATCTGTCCCAGCACAATGTGATAGGACTGGACAGGGAGTCAGCCACACTGCTACCAACACTCATAACACCAACAGAGCATCACTGCTCTCATCCAAAACACAAGAAACTAGAACTGGATCTCTACTGTAAGACTTGTAGCTGTTTCATCTGTCAGCTCTGTGTCATAGCAGTTCACAAAGACCACAACATCACTGAGCTGTCTACTGTTGCAGAAGCTGATAGAGATGAAATGAGAGGAACACTTCAATGTGCAAAAGAGGTTGTGTCAACATTGGCTGGTGCCATTGATGCCAATAAGAAGATGATGCAACAGGTGGAGACCTCCAAACAAGAAGCTGAACTGGCCATCATACAGACCTTTAAGGAACTGATGGAGACATTGGAGGAAAGAAAGAAAGTGTTGTTGATGAAGTTGGAAACCATTGCACTCTCCAAGACAACATCTCTGACCCTTCAGAAGGAGCTGTTTGAGAAGATCCAACATGACATCAGTCACTACACTGAAGTGACCTCCCACATCCTCCAGACCCACACTGACCATGAGGTGGTAGCTCTTGGAGGACTGGTACCCACTGAACTGAAGGCCACCCTCAAGAAGGTGGAGAATGTGTCCCTCACTCCAAATCCACATAGCTACCTATCTGCTACTTTGCATTCAAACTCTCTTGTCAAAGTACTATCTGAATTTGGTGGAGTTGTGGACCTATCCCCTTCTAAATGTACATGTACTTTTAAGTCTGTATCCATGGTGAACAGAAAGTACCATGTTAAAGTGGAGACCAAGACATCAAAGGGAGAGAGGTACCCATGTGGTGGTCTGCAGGTGAAGGCTGAGCTGAGGCCCAAGTCACATGATGGTGCAGTTGTCTTGGGTCAGGTGGAGGACCATGAGGATGGTACCTACACCATCACCCTCACCCCTAAGACTGCTGGTCCTCACCAGCTGGTCATCACAGTGGATGGTCATCATGTACAGGGGAGTCCTTATGACCTACAGGTAAAGAATGATTATACCTCATTATGTGATGTCCAGCAAGTAATCAATGTAAAGGATCCATTATGTGTTGCCATCCATGAGAATGGAGATATCTATGTGGGCAGTGGTGATCACCACATATATGTGTTTGACCAAGGTGGTCACCTGAAGAACACCATTGGTAGCAAGGGGAGTAGTGATGGTCAGTTCAATGTCCCCTGTAGCATATTCATCGTAGGAAAGGTGATGTACATTGCTGACTGTTTAAATCATCGCATACAGAAGCTGACAACAGGAGGAAAGTTCCATCATAAGTTTGGTGAAAAAGGATCAGGTCAGGGACAGTTCAGGTATCCATGTGGTATTATTGTTGACTCAAAGAACAGAGTGATTGTCTCTGAGAGGGACAACCACAGGATTCAAGTATTCAGTCAAGATGGGGACTGGTTATTGACCATAGATGGTACTGGATCTGGTGATAGATGTTTCCAGTATCCATGGGGCCTATCCTTAGACCCACATAGGAATATTTATGTTGCAGCTAGTGGTTCAAACACCATCAAAGTCTTCACACCTGAAGGTACTTATGTTAGATCATATGGAGATGTAAAGGATCCATCAGGAGTAGCAGTTGATGCAGAAGGTTACAGCTTTGTCAGTGAATATGATGGAGGCTGCTTCTCCATCTTTGATCCCAAAGGACAGAAGATCCACACAGTAGGGAACCTGAAGGTACCATATGGAGTGGCGCTAGATCCTCTTAGAGGTAGTCTTTATGTTCCAAACTTTGGTAATTATAATGTGCTGAAGTATGCTTTGTGACATAATGTGCATTTAATATTTGTTACAAGTATTTTAGTCTATTACAAGGAATTTAATCAGTTGAAATGTAATGGTGAAATTCACAAGATTTTTTACTTTGTATGGCTTCTTCAATCAGTTTTGAGTCATATTGCTTTGATCTATCAATATTGATTGAAATCTTCGCCAAATGAATTATTATTGATAAGGTACCTACAAAGATAATGAGATTGTACACATTTCCCTGTAGAATGAAAAGCAATTATTTGTATGTGATGATATGCATGTAGAATGGGACATGTAATTAAGATATACCTCAAATCCCTGAAAATCTAGGGTGAGAAAGGTGGGCTGGGGAGGAGTTAGTGAAAGTGAGGGAGGGGCTGGGGAGGAGTTGGAGCAAGTGAAGGGGCTGGGGACGAGTTGGAGCAAGCGAAGGGGGCTGGGGAGGAGTTGGAGAAAGTGTGGGAGAGGGGCTGCGGAGGAGTTGGAGAAAAGTGTGGGAGGGCTGGGGAGGAGTTGGAAGAAGTGAAGGAGATAAGCTGGGGTGGAGTTGAGAGAGGGGCTGGGGAGGAGTTGGGGGTTGGAGCCACTTGCTTGTTGTGATGTCAAAATTCAATACTCACAGAGATCAGTACAGACTTGCTTTGACTCATCTCTAACAAGCCTTCTACCCCAAGATGCGGGTGAGCTGTTATTGGAGTTTCTACTCCTGATGGAAGAGGAGCCACTAACTGTTGCAAGTCCATCAGCCCAGTGCAAGATGGCTAGCGTGGTTCTCTCTCAGTTCTTCAGACTCATGGCAGTTAGGTCTCAAGGCCTGAATAATGGTGTGTCCCATGTGTGTGATGGCACTGGTAAATAGCTGTTTTTAATAGTTTCTTTCTCCTTCCTCCCTTCTCCCTCTCTCTTTCAGTTTCTCCATCTTACTTTCAATTTCATCACATACACACACACTCATGCAGTCACACACCCACACACCTACCCACACACCTACCCACACACACACACACACGCACACACACACACATACACACAAAAATATATACACACACACACACATGACCTTCAGGTGGAGATGCATCATGTCAAGTGTCGAAAGCTGTTAGTGACATGGCTGCAACACTCTCCATCACTGAAGACATTTGCTTACTGTATGATCCTAGGGAATATCCTGAACAAGGTGGGGGGTAGCCCCTAGTGATGTGTGCATCAGCGGATTTACATTGTGTGTTTGTCTGTGTGTTTATATGTGTGTATGAGTAAATGTGTGTGTGTGGTGTGTGTTCATCTGTGTGTGTGTGTGTGGTGTGTGTGTGGTCTGTTGGTGCTGCCCAAAGAAGGTTAGAAACATTTTCGTTATCATTTGCCAATAATTGGAGAATGTTCCCTCTTCCCATAACAGACCTTGCTGACCTCTTGGCCATCAATGCTGTTCAGGACGTCAGCATTCATAGTCGCCAGCTAACCTCCAAGCTACACACAGGCTCCCTCCCTGTGCGAGCTGGGAGCAGCAAGAATGGGCAGGTAAATAAGAGGTGTGGAGGGGAGTGTGAGGGTGTGAATGTGCAGTGTGGAGGGAGTGTGAGGGTGGTGTGAAGGTGCTGTGTGGAGGGAGTGTGAGGGTGGTGTGAAGGTGCAATGTGGAGGGAGTGTGAGGTAGGGTGCAGGAGGGGAGTTATTTGAATGATGTGCTACTACATGTAGCTACCTCAAGTAGCAATAAATGATAACATTTTCCCTAAATTCTTCAACCCTTGTCTTCATCACTACATGTGTATCGTTTTCATCTCTCACAGTTTCTAATAAGCAGTATGATAAATAACAATAATAGTATGGTGGATATTCGCTCCAGGAGGGTGATACATGCAGTTCCTCACCACAACTTTGTAGTTCACCACTTCTCCATTTGGTTTGGGAACCTTGTAGGCATAAGTTAGTGGCCCTCATTATTCAGCTTATAACCTTTCCATCTCTCATACATACAGGGTGTGCTCAAAGCATGCAACGTTTTTACAGGATTGAAATGAATTAACCACTTGATTTCATGGATATATGCGTTTACATTACCATTTTAAGGCAAATCCTAATACTCTAATTAGATTTGATATTGTTAGTGGTGAAGTAATTGTATCACAACTTTCATAAATCAACTATACTCAAAACTCTAAAGTTAGAGATATGATACATAATTAGCACATGATCTGAATATGCAGTGGAACAACATTGATTTCAGGGTACTACATGTAAGATCAGTAGTGAGTTATTAAGAAGGTTATACAAAATTAACTGAGGTTTAATCAAATATGTCATAGTGAATTATTAAAGCTCAAAGTAATCTAGTGGTCCTGTAGAAAATTGTAGTGGTCCTCTATAGCGTTTTCAAGTTTGAAAATAAGCACAAGTTTAAAGTGCACATTGGCTCACATCTAAATTGCATATTGGCACAGGTCTGAAGTGCACATTGGCACAGGTCTAAAGTGCACATTGGCACAGGTCTAAAGTGCACATTGGCACAGGTCTAAAGTGCACATTGGCACAGGTCTAAAGTGCACATTGGCACAGGTCTAAAGTGCACATTGGCACAGGTCTAAAGTGCACATTGGCACAGGTCTAAAGTGCACATTGGCACAGGTCTAAAGTGCACATTGGCACAGGTCTAAAGTGCACATTGGCACAGGTCTAAAGTGCACATTGGCACAGGTCTAAAGTACACATTGGCACAGGTCTAAAGTGCACATGGGCACAGGTCTAAAGTGCACATGGGCACAGGTCTAAAGTGCACATGGGCACAGGTCTAAAGTGCACATTGGCACAGGTCTAAAGTGCACATTGGCACAGGTCTAAAGTGCACATTGGCACAGGTCTAAAGTGCACATTGGCACAGGTCTAAAGTGCACATTGGCACAGGTCTAAAGTGCACATTGGCACAGGTCTAAAGTGCACATTGGCACAGGTCTAAAGTGCACATGGGCACAGGTCTAAAGTGCACATGGGCACAGGTCTAAAGTGCACATGGGCACAGGTCTAAAGTGCACATTGGCACAGGTCTAAAGTGCACATTGGCACAGGTCTAAAGTGCACATTGGCACAGGTCTAAAGTGCACATTGGCACAGGTCTAAAGTGCACATTGGCACAGGTCTAAAGTGCACATTGGCACAGGTCTAAAGTGCACATTGGCACAGGTCTAAAGTGCACATTGGCACAGGTCTAAAGTGCACATGGGCACAGGTCTAAAGTGCACATTGGCACAGGTCTAAAGTGCACATTGGCACAGGTCTAAAGTGCACATGGGCACAGGTCTAAAGTGCACATGGGCACAGGTCTAAAGTGCACATGGGCACAGGTCTAAAGTGCACATGGGCACAGGTCTAAAGTGCACATTGGCACAGGTCTAAAGTGCACATTGGCACAGGTCTAAAGTGCACATTGGCACAGGTCTAAAGTGCACATTGGCACAGGTCTAAAGTGCACATTGGCACAGGTCTAAAGTGCACATTGGCACAGGTCTAAAGTGCACATTGGCACAGGTCTAAAGTGCACATGGGCACAGGTCTAAAGTGCACATGGGCACAGGTCTAAAGTGCACATTGGCACAGGTCTAAAGTGCACATTGGCACAGGTCTAAAGTACACATTGGCACAGGTCTAAAGTGCACATGGGCACATGTCTAAAGTGCACATGGGCACAGGTCTAAAGTGCACATGGGCACAGGTCTAAAGTGCACATGGGCACAGGTCTAAAGTGCACATTGGCACAAGTCTAAAGTGCACATTGGCACAGGTCTAAAGTGCACATTGGCACAGGTCTAAAGTGCACATTGGCACAGGTCTAAAGTGCACATTGGCACAGGTCTAAAGTGCACATTGGCACAGGTCTAAAGTGCACATAGGCACAGGTCTAAAGTGCCCATTGGCACAGGTCTAAAGTGCACATTGGCACAGGTCTAAAGTGTACATTGGCACAGGTCTAAAGTACACATTGGCACAGGTCTAAAGTGCACATTGTGGTTTTTAATCCAAGGCACAAAGGACCACTGCTGTGCTCTATGCCCCTCCCCCTCTCTTCCCCAGCTCCAGGGAACATCATACTGTTTGGAACACCTTATATGGCTGATCTGTGACCTCACCAGGGACACCTGCTGCCTCCTGGCCTCTGTGTTCATTGATCAGGTAGCACCCTTCTCTCTGGTTGATATTACCACTTGGCCAGAGGCTGAATTTGAGTCAGCTCCCAAAGTTATCCTGGAGTGGTATGTTTGATGTCTAGCACCACTGGCACTCCAATAAGGCTTTTGTGTGCCTGTGTGTATGTGTATATGTGTGTGTGTGTGTGTTTGTATGTGTTTGTATGTGTTTAGGTGTGTATGTATTTGTATGTGCTTATGTGTGTGTGTGCACCTGTGTGAATGTATATGTGTGTTTATGTGTGTGTGCACCTGTGTGAATGTATATGTGTGTATATGTGTGTATGTGTGTGTGCATGTGTGTGTGGATACTCCATGCACAGGGACCTGGAGCTAAAAAGGTTGTTTGATGGCACCCCTGCATTGTGGAGGATGCTGCTAGTCATATCACAGGGTACTGCAGCCATTAGTACTTGAAAAGTTCTAATCCCTGCACACCTTCATTTCTGTAAAGAGTCCGATGGGCGTGCCTTGCTGATCTGTGCAAACATCGTCAGGGGCCTTCTCTCTCTTCTGATCAGCCATTGGAAGAAGTGTAAGGGTACCATGACAACGGCCTACCCTAGAGAGCTTGACAACTCAGAAACCATTGTGGAGTGTATGGCAAGGGTGAGGGTACTCAAACTCAAAAGATCAGTATTTTATTGCACGGGGGGGGGGGGGGGGAATCCCGGGAATGTTGCAATCATGCTTTAACTAGCTGGTCCCCAAAGAAAAATGCCTCTTGTACCTACATTTTTAGAGTGTTTGGGAGATCACATTCTTGGCAGTGTTGGCTCTAACCTCCACCTTATTTGGTTACCTCCACCTCACTACAGTCACATTGGTTACCTCCACCTCACTACAGTCACATTTGTTACCTTCACCTCACAACAGTCCCTCCACCTCACTACAGTCACATTGGTTACCTCCACCTCACTACAGTCACATTGGTTACCTCCACCTCACTACAGTTACATTGGTTACCTCCACCTCACTACAGTCACATTGGTTACCTCCACCTCACTACAATCACATTGGCTACCTCCACCTCTCTGCTATGTTGGTGAACTGTTTGCCCTGGTGAGTGGCAATGACATGAATCCTATCCTGATGGCTGTCTACATGTTTGTCAAGGTAAACTAGCCATCTAGTACCTACCAAAGTTCAATGCCATCTAGTACCTACCAAAGTTCAATGCAGTGATTTTAATTTTGCAGGACAATTTTCAAACAATAAGAAGTGGAGTGACCCCAAAGAATTCAGGTAGGGGTATCCACAGAGGTTGTATCAGTGTGTGTGCACTCCCTGTCCTGTCCCTCCCTCCCTCTACATAACCACCTCGCTCAGGCAAGGGGTACACTACCGTCATCCAGAATGTGATGGTGAAAAACATCGATAGATTAGGTCACCTGTTTGCAAGGTACTCTGCCAATGTCCTGTCATCACACTGACCATACCCCTTGTATTGACCTCACATCACAGCTTGCACTACTTGATGTAGTGTTAATAATGTTGCTTTATATATCACATGATAGTGTGGTCATAGAGGGTGTAGATCAGGAGGTGTAGTGCATGCTAAGTAGGGGGTGTGGGTGGTCACATCCCCTCCCCCACACTGTTCATTTCTTTCTGAGATTGGACCACTGTCTAGGCTGATGGTGGTTGTATTAAGGTGTGTGGGTGTTCTGGTAACTGCAACATGTGTGGTAGGGAGGAGGCTGGTATAACTTGCTACCTTCATGCCTGGCTGGTTTGCTGGTGGTCCCAAGGATTCTTGTTTTGTGCAGCTGGCCAGAGAGTGTGACCGTCTGTGCGTCTTCTCTGCATTTGGCTGATGGTCACTGTCATGACACTGTTGTACGCTGGCGTCGTCTGTTGCTTAGGGAGTTACCATTTACCTAGTCTGGGGACCCGACCGATAGTTGTACAAGTACAATTTACCGTAACAGTAATGTACATGGGCGACTTCGTCACGCCCCTCACCGAAAACCGCATCCGGCCCTGCTGTGTATTATTTGGCCAAGTCACGCTACACGTGCTGTCGCAGGTATGTTGCCCACGTTCACGTCTAATACAACATCTTGACAGCGATAATGTGCTGTCAGCGAAAGGTTGTGTGATTCACTCTTTGATATGACTACAATATTTACCAACTAGCTAGGCCTACAAGTCTACATGTGTGCGAAACTACGTGGTTTCGCTTCTTCAAAAGCACCCCGTCTTATTTTGCCTGGGTTAAATTTGTATCCTTCCACCGGTACATTTTGCATAGGTCGAGCTAGCTAGAACAGCTCGATTGCCTCAATACTCTATGCCTATGATTTGACCAGTTTAGCAAAAACCAAATACCAAATACCAGGCCTGTACTCCTACACAGCTAGTGTGTAGTTATAATCGGCACCCAGTGAGTCACTCACACACACAGTGACCCAAGATAGAGCAAATTGATTTTAATAATTCATCATCTCCAAAAGCTGGGTTGGATGCCATTACCAGCGTGTATTGTCACTAATAGATACCAACATACAGTTACTGCAACATCTTGTCTGTAGAATGACTACAAAGGATTGCCTTCCACATCATGTGACCTGTCAGATGTGCTCTGGGCCCTTCAGTGACCCAAGAATACTACCATGTCTGCACTCCTTCTGTTGTCAGTGCCTTCACATGGAGATGGAGAAGGTTGGACCTCAGAAAAGCCTTCAGTGTCCCACCTGTCTAAGAAATGTTCCCATCCCAGTGGGAGGGGCCAGTGCTTTCCCTCAAAACCTCCATCTTGGATTTGAGGTGGAGGTTGCTGGGTGCATGTCCAAGTTTGCCAGTAGCTCTGGAGTGTCTTGTACCTTCTGTGTACAAGGATGCAATGATCCTGCAGTTGTATTCTGTTGCTCATGTCACATGTTCATGTGCAAAGGTGGCCAAGAATGTCACAATCGTGCTCCACAGCTGTCCCAGCACAATGTGATAGGACTGGACAGGGAGTCAGCCACACTGCTACCAACACTCATAAAACCAACAGAACATCACTGCTCTCATCCAAACCATAAGAAACTAGAATTGGATCTCTTCTGTAAGACTTGCAGCTGTTTCATCTGTCAGCTCTGTGTCATAGCAGTTCACAAAGACCACAACATCACTGAGCTGTCCACTGTTGCAGAAGCTGATAGAGATGAAATGAGAGGGACACTTCAAAGTGCACAAGAGGTTGTGTCAACATTAGCTGGTGCCATTGATGCCAATAAGAAGAAGATGCAACAGGTGAAGACCTCCAAACAAGAAGCTAAACTAGCCATCATACAGACCTTTAAGCAACTTCTGGAGACATTGAAGGAAAGAAAGAAAGTGTTGTTGATGGAGTTGGAAACCATTGCACTCTCCAAGACAACATCTCTGACCCTTCAGAAGGAGCAGTTTGAGAAGATCCAACATGAGATCAGTCACTACACTGAGGCGACCTCCCACATCCTCCAGACCCACACTGACCATGAGGTGGTAGCTCTTGGAGGACTGATACCCACTGAACTGAAGGCCACCCTCAAGAAGGTGGAGAATGTGTCCCTCACTCCAAATGCACCTTGCTACCTATCTGCTACTTTACAGCCAGACTCTCTTGCCAAAGTGCTATCTGAATTTGGTGGATTTGTGGACCTGTCTCCATCCCCTTCTGAATGTACATGTGCTTTTAAGTCTGTATCCATGGTGAATAGAAAGTACCATGTTAGAGTGAATACCAAGACATCAAAGGGAGAGAGGTACCCATGTGGTGGTGTGCAGGTGAAGGCTGAGCTGAGGCCCAAGTCACATGATGGAGCAGTTGTCTTGGGTCAGGTGGAGGACCATGGGGATGGTACCTACACCATCACCCTCACCCCTCAGACTGCTGGTCCTCACCAGCTGGTCATCACAATGGATGGTCATCATGTA
Organism: Spongilla lacustris; assembly: GCA_949361645.1. Lineage (NCBI taxonomy): Eukaryota > Metazoa > Porifera > Demospongiae > Spongillida > Spongillidae > Spongilla > Spongilla lacustris. The sequence goes on along the minus strand of OX442424.1, from coordinate 1,761,168 downwards.
CAGGGTAGTCCTTATGACCTAGAGGTGAAGAGTGATTATACCTCATTATGTGATGTCTGGCCTGAGCAAGTAATCAAAGCAAAGTATCCATTATGTGTTGCCATCCATGAGAATGGAGATATCTATATGGGCAGTGATCACCACATATATGTATTTGACCAAGGTGGTCACTTGAAGAACACCTTTGGTAGCTATGGGAGTGGTGATGGTCAGTTTGATCTCCCCTATAGCATATCCATCATAGGAGAGGTGATGTATATTGCTGACTATGGTAATCATTGCATACAGAAGCTGACAACAGGAGGAAAGTTCCTTCATAAGTTTGGTGAGGAACAGTTCAGGGGTCCACGTGGTGTTGTTGTTGACTCAAAGAACAGAGTGATTGTCTCTGACAGGGACAACATGGTTCAAGTATTCAGTCAAGATGGTGACTGGTTTTTGACCATAGATGGTACCAGATCTGGTGATAGCAGTTTTCAGCGTCCATGGGGTCTATCCTTAGACCCACAAGGGAATATTCATGTTGCAGCTAGTGGTTCAAACACCATCAAAGTCTTCACACCTGAAGGTACTTATGTCAGATCATATGGAGATGTGAAGAATCCATCAGGAGTAGCAGTGGATGAAGAAGGTTACAGCTATGTCAGTGAGTGTGGTGGAGGCTGCTTCTCCATCTTTGATCCCAAAGGACAGAAGATCCACACAATAGGGAACCTGAAAAAACCACGTGGAGTGGCACTAGATTCTCTAAGAGGTAGTCTTTATGTTCCAGACTACGGTAGTAATAATGTGCTGAAGTTTGCTTTGTGACATGATTATAAATATAGTGTGCATTTAATATTTGTTACAATTTTATGGTAGTATTTTCAGTAGTCTATTACATCAGTTGAAATGTGATGGGGAAATATTTTCTATCAATATATTTTGTATGGCTTCTTCAATCAGTTTTGATTCATATTGCTTTAATGTATCAATATTGATTGAAATCTTGCCAAATGAATTATTATTGACAAAAGTGATACATGTAAGGTACCAACAATAAAAATGTGATGATACACATATCTATGTAGAATAGGACATGTAATTAAGATATACCTCAAATCCCTGAACATCTAGGGTGAGAGTGGGGGCTGGGGAAGAGTTGGTGAAAGTGAGGGAGGGGCTGGGGAGGAGTTGGAGAAATTGAGGGGGAGTAATTGGAAGAAGTGAAGGAGAGAGGAGTTGAGAGAGGGGTTGGAGCCACTTGCTTGTTGTGATGTCAAAGTTCAATACTCACAGAGATCAGGACTCATCTCTAACAAGCCTTCTGCCCCAAGACGCGGGTGGGCTGCTATTAGAGCTTCTACTCCTGACTCCTGATGGGAGAGGAGCCACTAACTGTTGCAAGTCCATCAGCCCAGTGCAAGATGGCTAGCGTGGTTCTCTCTCAGTTCTTCAGACTCATGGCAGTTAGGTCTCAAGGCCTGAGTAATGGTGGGTCCCATGTGTGTGATGGCACTGGTAAATAGCTGTTTTTAAATCAATAATTTCTTTCTCCCTCTCCCCCTACCTACCTCTCTCCCTCCTCCCTTCTCCCCCTCTCGTTCTCCATCTTTTATCACACACAATCATCACACACACACTCATGCAGTCACACAAATGCACAAACACACACATGCATGCACACACACACACATACCCACACACACACACACACACACACACATACACACACACACACACACACACACACACACACACACACACACACACACACACACACCAGAGGTGATTGTGGACCTTCAGGTGGAGATACATCTTGTCTAGTGTTGAAAGCTGTTAGTGACATGGCTGCAACAATCTCCATCACTGAAGACATTTGCTTACCGTATGATCCTAGGGAACATCCTGAACAAGGCAAGTTCACATTGGCACAGGTCTAAAGTGCACATTGGCACCGGTCTAAAGTGCACACTGGCACAGGTCTAAAGTGCACATTGGCACAGGTCTAAAGTGCACATGGGCACAGGTCTAAAGTGCACATTGGCACAGGTCTAAAGTGCACATGGGCACAGGTCTAAAGTGCACATTGGTACAGGTCTAAAGTGCACATTGGCACAGGTCTAAAGTCAGCTCCCAAAGTTATCCTGGAGTGGTATGTTTGATGTCCAGCACCACTGGCACTCCAATAAGGCTTTTGTGTGTATGTGTAAACTTATGTGTGTGTATGTGTGTATGTATGTGTGTATGTGTGTGTGCACCTGTATGAATGTATGTGTGTGTATGTGTGTGTATGTTTGTATGTGTGTGTGCACCTGTATGAATGTATGTGTGTGTATGTGTGTGTATGTGTGTATGTGTGTGTGCACCTGTATGAATGTATGTGTGTATGTGTGTGTGTATGTGTGTATGTGTGTGTGCACCTGTATGAATGTATGTGTGTGTATGTGTGTGTATGTGTGTATGTGTGTGTGCACCTGTATGAATGTATGTGTGTGTATGTGTGTGTGTATGTACTGGATCTGGTGATAACTGTTTCCAGTATCCATGGGGCCTATCCTTAGACCCACAATGGAATATTCATGTTGCAGCTAGTGGTTCAAACACCATCAAAGTCTTCACACCTGAAGGTACTTATGTCAGATCATATGGAGATGTAAAGAATCCATCAGGAGTAGCAGTTGATGAAGAAGGTTACAGCTTTGTCAGTGAGCGTGAAGGAGACTGCTTCTCCATCTTTGATCCCAAAGGACAGAAGATCCACACAGTAGGGAACCTTAACAAACCATGTGGAGTGGCACTAGATCCTCTAAGGGGTAGTCTTTATGTTCCAAACTGTGGTAATGATAATGTGCTGAAGTATGCTTTGTGACATAGTGTGCATTTAATATTTGCTACAATTTATGGTACTCAATTCCCTGGCAAGAGAGGGGGGAGGGGCTGGGAAGGAGTTGGAGCAAGTGAGGGGCTGGGGAGGAGTTGCAGCAAGTGAGGGCCGGCTGGGAGGAGTTGGAGAAAGTGTGGGAGATGTGCTGGGGTGGAATTGGAAGAAATGAAGGAGAGGGCTGGGGAGGAGTAGAGAGAGGGGCTTGGGAGGAGTCAGGGAAGAGGGGTTGGAGCCACTTGCTTGTTGTGATGTCAAACTTCAATACTCACAGTGATCAGTAGGCCTACAGACTTGCTATGACTCATCTCTAACAAGCCTTCTGCCCCAAGATGCGGGTGGGCTGTTATTGGAGCTTTTTGATCTGGTGGGAGAGGAGCCACTAACTGTTGCAAGTCCATCAGCCCAGTGCAAGATGGCTAGGGTGTTTCTCTCTCAGTTCTTCAGACTCATGGCAGTTAGGTCTCAAGGCCTGAGTAATGGTGGGTCCCATGTGTGTGATGGCACTCAGTGGTAAACAGCTGTTTTCAAATCAATAGTTTCTTTCTCCCTCCTCCCTTCTCCCTCTCTCTTTCTCCATCTTCATCACACACACACTCATGCAGTCACACACATGCACACACCCATACCCACACATGTACACACACAGACACACACACACAGAGACACACACACACACACACACACACACACACACACACACACACACACACACACACACACACACACACACACACACACACACACACACACACACACACACACACACACACACACACACACACACCAGAAGTGATTGTGGACCTTCAGGTGGAGATGCACCTTGTCAGGTGTCAAAAGCTGTTAGTGACATGGCTACAACACTCTCCATCACTGAAGACATTTGCTTACTGTATGATTCTAGGGAACATCCTGAACAAGGTGGGGGATAGCCCCTAGTGATGTGTGCATCAGTGGATTTACATTGTGTGTGTGTGTGTTTATGTGCATGTGTATGTGTGTTTGTGTGTGTGTGGTGTGTGTGGTGTGTGTGTGGTGTGTGTGTGGTGTGTGTAGTGTGTGTATGTGGTGTGTGTATGTGTGTGGTGTGTGCGTTTGTATGTGCATGTGTGTATGCGTGTGTGTGTTTGTGTGTGTATGTGTGTATGTGTGTTTGTGTGTGTGTTTGTGTGTGTGTGTGTTTGTGTGTATGTGTGTAAGTGTGTATGTATGTGCGTTTGTGTGGTGTATGTGTGTGGTGTGTGTGTTTGTACATGTGTGTGGTATGGGAGTGGTCTGCTGATGCTTTTCAGCAACCCACCTCATATATGCCCAAAGAAAGTTATAAAAATTTTTCGTTATTATTTGCCAATAATTGGAGAATGTTCCTTCTTCCCACAACAGACCTTGCTGACCTCTTGGCCATCAATGCTGTTCAGGACGTCAGCATTCATAGTCGCCAGCTAACCTCCAAGCTACACACAGGCTCCCGCCATGTGCGAGCTGGGAGCAGCAAGAATGGGCAGGTAAATAAGAGGTGTGGAGGGGAGTGTGAGGGTGGTGTGAAGGTGCAATGTGGAGGGAGTGTGAGGTAGGGTGCAGGAGGGGAGTTATTTGAACGATGTGCTACTACATGTAGCTACCTCAAGTTGTGATAAATGATAACATTTTCCCTAAATTCTTCAACCCTTGCTTTCAACTATCATTTTCATCTTTCACGATTTCTAATAAGCAGTACGATAAATAACAATAATAGTATGGTGGATATTCACTCCAGGAGGGTGATACATGCAGTTCCTCACCACAACTTTGTAGTTAATGTGTTTTTTTTTAACTCTACTTGTAATATTATAAATGTATATAATAATGATTATAAATGAAAACAATAATCGTAATACAGACACATTTTCACACACTTTTTAAATACCCACATGAACTGCTTTTGTAATGTTCTGGCAGACCAGCCCCATCATCAATATTTGCACCACTTCTCCATTTGGTTTGGGAACCTTGTAGGCATAAGTTAGTGGCCCTCATTATGCAGCTTATAACCTTTCCATCTCTCATACATACAGGGTGTGCACAAAGCATGCAACGTTTTTACAGGATTGAAATGAATTAACCACTTGATTTCATGGATATATGCGTTTACATTACCATTTTAAGGCAAATCCAAATACTGAAGAATTAATATTGTAAGTGGTGATGTAATTGTACCAAAACCTTCATAAATCAACTATACTCAAAATTCTCTATCAAAGGTTAGAGATATGATACATAATTAGCACATGATCTGAATATGCACATTATGCAGTGGATTTCAGGGTACTAAGTTCAGTAGTGAGTTATTAAGAAGGTTATGCTTAAGCATTTCATTAAAAATATGTGATTTTTAATCCAAGGCACAGAGGCCCACCACTGTGCTCTATGCCCCTCCCCCTCTCCTCCCCAGCTCCAGGGAACATCATACTGTTTGGACCACCTTATATGGCTGATCAGTGACCTCACCAGGGACACCTGCTGCCTCCTGGCATCTGTGTTCATTGATCAGGTAGCACCCTTCTCTCTGGTTGATATTACCACCTGGCCAGAGGCTGAATTTGAGTCAGCTCCCAAAGTTATCCTGGAGTGGTATGTTTGATGTCTAGCACTACTGGCACTCCAATGAGGCATTTGTGTGCCTGTGTGTGTGTTTGTATGTGTTTATGTGTGTATGTGTTTGTATGTGTTTATGTGTGTATGTGTTTGTATGTGTTTATGTGTGTATGTGTTTGTATGTGTTTATGTGTGTATGTGTTTGTATGTGTTTATGTGTGTATGTGTTTGTATGTGTTTATGTGTGTATGTGTTTGTATGTGTTTATGTGTGTATGTGTTTGTATGTGCTTATGTGTGTATGTGTTTGTATGTGTTTATGTGTGTATGTGTTTGTATGTGTTTATGTGTGTATGTGTTTGTATGTGTTTATGTGTGTATGTGTTTGTATGTGTTTATGTGTGTATGTGTTTGTATGTGTTTATGTGTGTATGTGTTTGTATGTGTTTATGTGTGTATGTGTTTGTATGTGTTTATGTGTGTATGTGTTTGTATGTGTTTATGTGTGTATGTGTTTGTATGTGTTTATGTGTGTATGTGTTTGTATGTGTTTATGTGTGTATGTGTTTGTATGTGTTTATGTGTGTATGTGTTTGTATGTGTTTATGTGTGTATGTGTTTGTATGTGTTTATGTGTGTATGTGTTTGTATGTGTTTATGTGTGTATGTGTTTGTATGTGTTTATGTGTGTATGTGTTTGTATGTGTTTATGTGTGTATGTGTTTGTATGTGTTTATGTGTGTATGTGTTTGTATGTGTTTATGTGTGTATGTGTTTGTATGTGTTTATGTGTGTATGTGTTTGTATGTGTTTATGTGTGTATGTGTTTGTATGTGTTTATGTGTGTATGTGTTTGTATGTGTTTATGTGTGTATGTGTTTGTATGTGTTTATGTGTGTATGTGTTTGTATGTGTTTATGTGTGTGTGCACCTGTGTGAATGTATATGTGTGTATGTATGTACATGTGTGTGTGTGTGTGTGGATCCTCCATGCACAGGGACCTGGAGCTAAAAAGGTTGTTTGATGGCACCCCTGCATTGTGGAGGATGCTGCTAGTCATATCACAGGGTACTGCAGCCATTAGTACTTGAAAAGTTCTAATCACTGCACACCTTCATTTCTGTAAAGAGTCCGATGGGCGTGCCTTGCTGATCTGTGCAAACATCGTCAGGGGCCTTCTCTCTCTTCTGATCAGCCATTGGAAGAAGTGTAAGGGTACCATGACAACGGCCTACCCTAGAGAGCTTGACAACTCAGAAACCATTGTGGAGTGTATGGCAAGGGTGAGGGTACTCAAAAGATATTTTATTGCACAGGGGGGAATGTTGCAATCATGTTTGAACTAGCTGGTACATGTATTTTTAGGGTGTTTGGGAGATCACATTCTTTACAGCATTGGCCCTTACCAATTTGGTTACCTCCACCTCACTACAGTCACATTGGTTACCTCCACCTCACTACAGTCACATTGGTTACCTCCACCTCACTACAGTCACATTGGTTACCTCCACCTCACTACAGTCACATTGGTTACCTCCACCTCACTACAGTCACATTGGTTACCTCCACCTCACTACAGTCACATTGGTTACCTCCACCTCACTACAGTCACATTGGTTACCTCCACCTCACTACAGTCACATTGGTTACCTCCACCTCACTACAGTCACATTGGTTACCTCCACCTCACTACAGTCACATTGGTTACCTCCACCTCACTACAGTCACATTGGTTACCTCCACCTCACTACAGTCACATTGGTTACCTCCACCTCACTACAGTCACATTGGCTACCTCCACCTCACTACAGTCACATTGGTTACCTCCACCTCACTACAGTCACATTGGTTACCTCCACCTCACTACAGTCACATTGGTTACCTCTACCTCACTACAGTCACATTGGTTACCTCCACCTCACTACAGTCACATTGGTTACCTCCACCTCACTACAGTCACATTGGTTACCTCCACCTCACTACAGTCACATTGGTTACCTCCACCTCACTACAGTCACATTGGTTACCTCCACCTCACTACAGTCACATTGGTTACCTCCACCTCACTACAGTCACATTGGTTACCTCCACCTCACTACAGTTACATTGGTTACCTCCACCTCACTACAGTCACATTGGTTACCTCCACCTCACTACAGTCACATTGGTTACCTCCACCTCTCTGCTATGTTGGTGAACTGTTTGCCCTGGTGAGTGGCAATGATATGAATCTTATCCTGATGGCTGTCTACATGTTTGTCAAGGTAAACTAGCCATCTAGTACCTACAAAAGTTGAATGCTATGATTTTAATTTTGCAGGACAATTTTCAAACAATAAGAAGTGGAGTGACCCCAAAGAATTCAGGTAGGGGTATCCACAGAGGTTGCATCAGTGTGTGTACACTCCCTCTCCTGCCCCTCCCTCCCTCTACATAACCACCTCTCTCAGGCCAGGGGTACACTACCGTCATCCAGAATGTGATGGTGAAAAACATCGATAGATTAGGTCACCTGTTTGCAAGATACTCTGCCAATGTCCCTTCATCACACTGACCACACCCCTATGTTCATGACCACACCCCTTGTATTGACCTCACATCACAGCTTGCACTACTTGGTATAGTGTTAATAATATATAATAATGTTGCTTTATATATCACATGATAGTGTGGTCATAGAGGGTGTAGATCAGGAGGTGTAGTGCATGCTAAGTAGGGTGGCTAGCCAGAGAGTGTGACCATCTGTGCGTCTTCTCTGCATTTGGCTGATGGTCGCTGTCATAACACTGTTGTACTCTGGCGTCGTCTGTTGCTTAGAGAGTTACCATTTACCAAGTCTGGGGACACGACTGATAGTTGTATAGTACAGTCGGGTTCCCAGACTACAATTTACCAAGGGTCAATATGTAACGGTAGTGACCCCGCCACGCCCCTCACCGAAAACCGCATCCGGCCCTAATAGCCACGCTACACGCTGTCGCAGGTATGTTGCCCACGTTCACGTCTAAGACAACATCTTGACAGCGATAATGTGCTGTCAGCGAAAGGTTGTGTGATTCACTCATTTGAAATGACTATAATATTTACCAACTACAAGTCTACATGTGTGCGAAACCACGTGGTTTCATAAATCAACACCATGCTTCTTCAAAAGCGCCCCGTCTTATTTTGCCTGGGTTGAATTTGTAGCCTTCCACCGATACATTTAGCATAGGCCGAGCTAGCTAGAACAGCTCGATTGCCTCAATACTCTATGCCTATGGTTTGACCTGTTTAGCAAAAGCCAAATTGTAAATACCAGGCCTATACTCCTACACAGCTGGTGTGTAGTTATAATACCAAAACCAAACCCGAAAAAAAAAACACCGGCACCCAGTGAGTCACTCACACACACAGTGACCCGAGTTAGAGCAACTAGATTTTAATAATTCATCATCTCCAGAAGCTGGGTTGGATACCATTACCAGTGTGTATTGTCACTAGTAGATACCAACGTACAGTTACTGCAACATCTTGTCTGTAGAATGACTACAAAGGATTGCCTTCCACATCATGTGACCTGTCAGATGTGCTCTGGACCCTTCAGTGACCCAAGAATACTACCATGTCTGCACTCCTTCTGTTGTCAGTGCCTTCACAAGGAGATGGAGAAGGTTGGGAAAAGCCTTCAGTGTCCCACCTGTCTAAGAAATGTTCCCATCCCAGTGGGAGGGGCCAGTGCTTTCCCTCAGAACCTCCATCTTGGATTTGAGGTGGAGGTTGCTGGGTACGTGTCCAAGTTTGCCGGTAGCTCTGGAGTGTCTTGTACCTTCTGTGTACAAGAATGCAATGATCCTGCAGTTGTATTCTGTTGCTCATGTCACATGTTCATGTGCAAAGGTGGCCAAGAATGTCACAATCGTGTTCCATATCTGTCCCAGCACAATGTGATAGGACTGGACAGGGAATCAGCCACACTGCTACCAACACTCATAACACCAACAGAGCATCACTGCTCTCATCCAAAACACAAGAAACTAGAACTGGATCTCTACTGTAAGACTTGTAGCTGTTTCATCTGTCAGCTCTGTGTCATAGCAGTTCACAAAGACCACAACATCACTGAGCTGTCTACTGTTGCAGAAGCTGATAGAGATGAAATGAGAGGAGCACTTCAATGTGCACAAGAGGTTGTGTCAACATTGGCTGGTGCCATTGATGCCAATAAGAAGATGATGCAACAGGTGGAGACCTCCAAACAAGAAGCTGAACTGGCCATCATACAGACCTTTAAGGAACTGATGGAGACATTGGAGGAAAGAAAGAAAGTGTTGTTGATGAAGTTGGAAACCATTGCACTCTCCAAGACAACATCTCTGACCCTTCAGAAGGAGCTGTTTGAGAAGATCCAACATGACATCAGTCACTACACTGAAGTGACCTCCCACATCCTCCAGACCCACACTGACCATGAGGTGGTAGCTCTTGGAGGACTGGTACCCACTGAACTGAAGGCCACCCTCAAGAAGGTGGAGAATGTGTCCCTCACTCCAAATCCACATAGCTACCTATCTGCTACTTTGCAGTCAAACTCTCTTGTCAAAGTACTATCTGAATTTGGTGCAGTTGTGGACTTATCCCCTTCTGAATGTACATGTGCTTTTAAGTCTGTATTCATGGTGAACAGAAAGTACCATGTTAGAGTGGAGACCAAGACATCAAAGGGAGAGAGGTACCCATGTGGTGGTCTGCAGGTGAAGGCTGAGCTGAGGCCCAAGTCACATGTTGGTGCAGTTGTCTTGGGTCAGGTGGAGGACCATGGGGATGGTACCTACACCATCACCCTTACCCCTCAGACTGCTGGTCCTCACCAGCTGGTCATAACAGTGGATGGTCATCATATACAGGGGAGTCCTTATGACCTAGAGGTGAAGAGTGATTATACCTCATTATGTGATGTTCAGCAAGCAATCAATGTAAAGGATCCATTATGTGTTGCCATCCATGAGAATGGAGATATCTATGTGGGCAGTAATGATCACCACATATATGTGTTTGACCAAGGTGGTCACCTGAAGAACACCATTGGTAGCAAGGGGAGTAGTGATGGTCAGTTCAATGTCCCATATGGCATATTCATCGTAGGAACGGTGATGTACATTGCTGACTGTTTAAATCATCGCATACAGAAGCTGACAACAGGAGGAAAGTTCCATCATAAGTTTGGTGAAAAAGGATCAGGTCAGGGACAGTTCAGGTATCCATGTGGTATTATTGTTGACTCAAAGAACAGAGTGATTGTCTCTGACAAGTACAACCACAGGGTTCAAATATTCAGTCAAGATGGTGATTGGTTGTTGACCATAGATGGTACTGGATCAGGTGACAATTGTTTCCAGTATCCATGGGGCCTATCCTTAGACCCACAAGGGAATATTCATGTTGCAGCTAGTGGTTCAAACACCATCAAAGTTTTCACACCTGAAGGTACTTATGTCAGATCATATGGAGATGTAAAGAATCCATCAGGAGTAGCAGTTGATGCAGAAAGTTACAGCTTTGTCAGTGAATATGATGGAGGCTGCTTCTCCATCTTTGATCCCAAAGGACAGAAGATCCACACAGTAGGGAACCTGAAGGTACCATGTGGAGTGGCACTAGATCCTCTTAGAGGTAGTCTTTATGTTCCAAACTTTGGTAATTATAATGTGCTGAAGTATGCTTTGTGACATGGTTAAATAGTGTGCATTTAATATTTGTTACAAGTATTTTAGTCTATTACAAGGAATTTAATCAGTTGAAATGTAATGGTGAAATTCACAAGATTATATACTTTGTATGGCTTCTTCAATCAGTTTTGAGTCATATTGCTTTGATCTATCAATATTGATTGAAATCTTCGCCAAATGAATTATTATTGATAAGGTACCTACAAAGATAATGAGTTTGTACACATTTCCCTGTAGAATGAAAAGCAATTATTTGTATGTGATGATATGCATGTAGAATGGGACATGTAATTAAGATATACCTCAAATCCCTGAAAATCTAGGGTGAGAAAGGTGGGCTGGGGAGGAGTTAGTGAAAGTGAGGGAGGGGCTGGGGAGGAGTTGGAGCAAGTGAAGGGGCTGGGGACGAGTTGGAGCAAGTGAAGGGGCTGGGGACGAGTTGGAGCAAGCGAAGGGGGCTGGGGAGGAGTTGGAGAAACTGTGGGTAAGGGGCTGGGGAGGAGTTGGAGAAAAGTGTGGGAGGGCTGGGGAGGAATTGGAAGAAGTGAAGGTGATAAGCTAGGGTGGAGTTGAGAGAGGGGCTGGGGAGGAGTTGGGGGTTGGAGCCACTTGCTTGTTGTGATGTCAAAATTCAATACTCACAGAGATCAGTACAGACTTGCTTTGACTCATCTCTAACAAGCCTTCTACCCCAAGATGCGGGTGGGCTGTTATTGGAGTTTCTACTCCTGATGGAAGAGGAGCCACTAACTGTTGCAAGTCCATCAGCCCAGTGCAAGATGGCTAGCGTGGTTCTCTCTCAGTTCTTCAGACTCATGGCAGTTAGGTCTCAAGGCCTGAGTAATGGTGGGTCCCATGTGTGTGATGGCACTGGTAAATAGCAGTTTTTAATAGTTTCTTTCTCCTTCCTCCCTTCTCCCTCTCTCTTTCAGTTTCTCCATTTTACTTTCAATTTCATCACACACACACTCACTCATGCAGTCACACACATGCACACACCCATACCCACACACCTACCCACACACCTACCCACACACACACACACACACACACACACACACACACACACACACATGACCTTCAGGTGGAGATGCATCGTGTCAAGTGTCGAAAGCTGTTAGTGACATGGCTGCAACACTCTCCATCACTGAAGACATTTGCTTACTGTATGAACGTAGGGAACATCCTGAACATTGTGGGGGGTAGCCCCTAGTGATGTGTGCATCAGAGGATTTACATTGTGTGTTTGTCTGTGTGTTTATATGTGTGTATGAGTAAATGTGTGTGTGTGGTTTGTGTTCATGTGTGTGTATGTGTGTGGTGTGTGTGTGGTCTGTTGGTGCTGCCCAAAGAAGGTTAGAAACATTTTCGTTATTATTTGCCAATAATTGGAGAATGTTCCCTCTTCCCACAACAGACCTTGCTGACCTCTTGGCCATCAATGCTGTTCAGGACGTCAGCATTCATAGTCGCCAGCTAACCTCCAAGCTACACACAGGCTCCCTCCCTGTGCGAGCTGGGAGCAGCAAGAATGGGCAGGTAAATAAGAGGTGTGGAGGGGAGTGTGAGGGTGGTGTGAAGGTGCAATATGGAGGGAGTGTGAGGGTGGTGTGAAGGTGCAATGTGGAGGGATGTGAGGGTGGTGTGAAGGTGCAATGTGGAGGGATGTGAGGTAGGGTGCAGGAGGGGAGTTATTTGAATGATGTGCTACTACATTTAGCTACCTCAAGTAGCAATAAATGATAACATTTTCCCTACATTCTTCAACCCTTGTCTTCAACTACATGTGTATCGTTTTCATCTCTCACAATTTCTAGTAAGCAGTAAGATAAATAACAATAATAGTAAGGTGGATATTCACTCCAGGAGGTGATACATGCAGTTCCTCACCACAACTTTGTAGTTCACCACTTCTCCATTTGGTTTGGGAACCTTGTAGGCATAAGTTAGTGGCCCTCATTATTCAGCTTATAACCTTTCCATCTCTCATACATACAGGGTGTGCACAAAGCACGCAACGTTTTTACAGGATTGAAATGAATTAACCACTTGATTTCATGGATATATGCGTTTACATTACCATTTTAAGGCAAATCCAAATACTCTAATTAGATTTGATATTGTAAGTGGTGAAGTAATTGTATCACAACTTTCATAAATCAACTATACTCTCAAAACTCTAAAGTTAGAGATATGATACATAAGTAGCACATGATCTGAATATGCAGTGGAACAACATTGATTTCAGGGTACTACATGTAAGATCAGTAGTGAGTTATTAAGAAGGTTATGCACAATTAACTGAGGTTTAATCATTAAAAAATGTCATAGTGAATTATTAAAGCTCAAAGTAATCTAGTGGTCCTGTAGAAAATTGTAGTGGTCTTCTATAGCATTTTCAAGTTTGAAAATAAGCACAGGTTTAAAGTGCACGTTGGCACACATCTAAATTGCATATTGGCACAGGTCTGAAGTGCACATTGGCACAGGTCTAAAGTGCACATTGGCACAGGTCTAAAGTGCACATTGGCACAGGTCTAAAGTGCACATTGGCACAGGTCTAAAGTGCACATTTGCACAGGTCTAAAGTGCACATTGGCACAGGTCTAAAGTGCATATTGGCACAGGTCTAAAGTGCACATTTGCACAGGTCTAAAGTGCACATTGGCACAGGTCTAAAGTGCACATTGGCACAGGCCTAAAGTGCACATTGGCACAGGTCTAAAGTGCACATTGGCACAGGTCTAAAGTGCACATTGGCACAGGTCTAAAGTGCACATTGGCACAGGCCTAAAGTGCACATTGGCACAGGTCTAAAGTGCACATTGGCACAGGTCTAAAGTGCACATTGGCACAGGTCTAAAGTGCACATTGGCACAGGTCTAAAGTGCACATTGGCACAGGTCTAAAGTGCACATTGGCACAGGTCTAAAGTGCACATTGGCACAGGTCTAAAGTGCACATTGGCACAGGTCTAAAGTGCACATTGGCACAGGTCTAAAGTGCACATTGGCACAGGTCTAAAGTGCACATTGGCACAGGTCTAAAGTGCACATTGGCACAGGTCTAAAGTGCACATTGGCACAGGTCTAAAGTGCACATTTGCACAGGTCTAAAGTGCACATTGGCACAGGTCTAAAGTGCATATTGGCACAGGTCTAAAGTGCACATTTGCACAGGTCTAAAGTGCACATTGGCACAGGTCTAAAGTGCACATTGGCACAGGCCTAAAGTGCACATTGGCACAGGCCTAAAGTGCACATTGGCACAGGTCAAAAGTGCACATTTGCACAGGTCTAAAGTGCACATTGGCACAGGTCTAAAGTGCACATTGGCACAGGTCTAAAGTGCACATTTGCACAGGTCTAAAGTGCACATTGGCACAGGTCTAAAGTGCACATTGGCACAGGCCTAAAGTGCACATTGGCACAGGTCTAAAGTGCACATTGGCACAGGTCTAAAGTGCACATTGGCACAGGTCTAAAGTGCACATTGGCACAGGTCTAAAGTGCACATTGGCACAGGTCTAAAGTGCACATTGGCACGGGTCTAAAGTGCACATTGGCACAGGTCTAAAGTGCACATTGGCACAGGTCTAAAGTGCACATTGTGGTTTTTAATCCAAGGCACAAAGGACCACTGCTGTGCTCTATGCCCCTCCCCCTCTCTTCCCCAGCTCCAGGGAACATCATACTGTTTGGACCACCTTATATGGCTGATCAGTGACCTCACCAGGGACACCTGCTGCCTCCTGGCCTCTGTGTTCATTGATCAGGTAGCACCCTTCTCTCTGGTTGATATTACCACTTGGCCAGAGGCTGAATTTGAGTCAGCTCCCAAAGTTATCCTGGAGTGGTATGTTTGATGTCTAGCACCACTGGCACTCCAATAAGACATTTGTGTGCCTGTGTGTATGTGTATATGTGTGTGTATGTGTTTGTATGTGTTTATGTGTGTGTGTGCACCTGTGTGAATGTATATGTGTGTTTATGTGTGTGTGCACCTGTGTGAATGTATATGTGTGTTTATGTGTGTGTGCACCTGTGTGAATGTATATGTGTGTTTATGTGTGTGTGCACCTGTGTGAATGTATATG
The DNA here is from genome assembly GCA_949361645.1 of Spongilla lacustris. NCBI lineage: Eukaryota > Metazoa > Porifera > Demospongiae > Spongillida > Spongillidae > Spongilla > Spongilla lacustris. Next base: position 1,745,927 of record OX442424.1, on the reverse strand, counting down.
TGTGTTTATGTGTGTGTGTACATGTGCATGTATGTGTACATGTGCATGTGTGTGTGGATACTCCATGCAAAGGGACCTGGAGCTAAAAAGGTTGTTTGATGGCACCCCTGCATTGTGGAGGATGCTGCTAGTCATATCACAGGGTACTGCAGCCATTAGTACTTGAAAAGTTCTAATCCCTGCACACCTTCATTTCTGTAAAGAGTCCGATGGGCGTGCCTAGCTAATCTGTGCAAACATCGTTAGGGGCCTTCTCTCTCTTCTGATCAGCCATTGGAAGAAGTGTAAGGGTACCATGACAACGGCCTACCCTAGAGAGCTTGACAACTCAGAAACCATTGTGGAGTGTATGGCAAGGGTGAGGGTACTCAAAAGATCAGTATTTTATTGCACGGGGGGGGGGGGGGGGGGGGAATCCCGGGAATGTTGCAATCATGTTTTAACTAGCTGGTCCCCAAAGAAAAAAGCCTCTTGTACCTACATTTTTAGAGTGTTTGGGAGATCACATTCTTGGCAGTGTTGGCCCTAACCTCCACCTTATTTGGTTACCTCCACCTCACTACAGTCACATTGGTTACCTCCACCTCACTACAGTCACATTGGTTACCTCTACCTCACTACAGTCACATTGGTTACCTCCACCTCACTACAGTCACATTGGTTACCTCCACCTCACTACAGTCACATTGGTTACCTCTACCTCACTACAGTCACATTGGTTACCTCCACCTCACTACAGTCACATTGGTTACCTCCACCTCACTACAGTCACATTGGTTACCTCCACCTCACTACAGTCACATTGGTTACCTCCACCTCACTACAGTCACATTGGTTACCTCCACCTCACTACAGTCACATTGGTTACCTCCACCTCACTACAGTCACATTGGTTACCTCCACCTCACTACAGTCACATTGGTTACCTCCACCTCACTACAGTTACATTGGTTACCTCCACCTCACTACAGTCACATTGGTTACCTCCACCTCACTACAGTCACATTGGTTACCTCCACCTCACTACAGTTACATTGGTTACCTCCACCTCACTACAGTCACATTGGTTACCTCCACCTCACTACAGTCACATTGGTTACCTCCACCTCACTACAGTCACATTGGTTACCTCCACCTCACTACAGTCACATTGGTTACCTCCACCTCACTACAGTTACATTGGTTACCTCCACCTCACTACAGTCACATTGGTTACCTCCACCTCACTACAGTCACATTGGTTACCTCCACCTCACTACAGTTACATTGGTTACCTCCACCTCACTACAGTCACATTGGTTACCTCCACCTCACTACAGTCACATTGGTTACCTCCACCTCACTACAGTCACATTGGTTACCTCCACCTCACTACAGTCACATTGGTTACCTCCACCTCTCTGCTATGTTGGTGAACTGTTTGCCCTGGTGAGTGGCAATGATATGAATCTTATCCTGATGGCTGTCTACATGTTTGTCAAGGTAAACTAGCCATCTAGTACCTACAGAAGTTGAATGCTGTGATTTTAATTTTGCAGGACAATTTTCAAACAATAAGAAGTGGAGTGACCCCAAAGAATTCAGGTAGGGGTATCCACAGAGGTTGTATCAGTGTGTACACTCCCTCTCCTGCCCCTCCTTCCCTCTACATAACCACCTCTCTCAGGCCAGGGGTACACTACCGTCATCCAGAATGTGATGGTGAAAAACATCGATAGATTAGGTCACCTGTTTGCAAGATACTCTGCCAATGTCCCGTCATCACACTGACCACACCCCTATGCCCATGACCACACCCCTTGTATTGACCTCACATCACAGCTTGCACTAGTGTTAATAATATATAATAATGTTGCTTTATATATCACATGATAGTGTGGTCATAGAAGGTGTAGATCAGGAGGTGTAGTGCATGCTAAGTAGGGTGTGTGGGTGGTCACATCCCCCTCCCCCACACTGTTCATTTCTTTGCTACAAGTCTGAGATTGGACCACTGTCTAGGCTGGTGGTGGTTGTGTTAAGGTGTGTGGGTGTTTTGGTAAGTGCAACCTGTGTGGTAGGGAGGAGGCTGGTATAGCTTGCTACCTTCATGCCTGGCTGGTTTGCTGGTGGTCCCAAGGATTCTTGTTTTGTGCAGCTAGCCAGAGAGTGTGACCGTCTGTGCGTCTTCTCTGCATTTGGCTGATGGTCGCTGTCATGACACTGTTGTACTCTGGCGTCGTCTATTGCTTAGGGAGTTACCATTTACCAAGTCTGGGGACCCCACTGATAGTTGTACAACTATCAGTGGGGTCCCCAGACTACAATTTACCAATGTGTACATGTGCGACACCCGCCACGCCCCTCACCGAAAACCGCATCCGGCCCTATTAATAGCTGTGCTGTGTATTGGTCAAGTCACGCTACACGCTGTCGCAGGTATGTTGCCCACGTTCACGTATAATACAACATCTTGACAGCGATAATGTGCTGTCAGCGAAAGGTTGTGTGATTCACTCTTTGAAATGACTACAATATTTACCAACTACGAGTCTACAAGTGTAGGCCTACGTGCGAAACCACGAGGTTTCATATATAAATCACCCCGTCTTATTTTGCCTGGGTTGAATTTGTGGCCTTCCACAGGTACATTTTTCATAGGCCGAGCAATCTAGAACAGCTCGATTGCTTCAATACTCCATGCCTATGGTTTGATTAGTTTAGCAAAAAACAAATCGCAAATACAAGGCCTATACTTCTACACAGCTAGTGTATAGTTATAATCAAACCCGAAAAAAAAAACACACCGGCACCCAGTGAGTCACTCACACACACAGTGACCCAAGTTAGAGCAAATAGATTTTAATAATTCATCATCTCCAGAAGCTGAGTTGGATGCCATTACAAGTGTGAATTGTCACTAGTAGATACCAATGTATACAGTTACTGCAACATCTTGTCTGTAGAATGACTACAAAGGATTGCCTTCCACATCATGTGACCTGTCAGATGTGCTCTGGGCCCTTCAGTGACCCAAGAATACTACCATGTCTGCACTCCTTCTGTTGTCAGTGCCTTCACAGGGAGATGGAGAAGGTTGGACCTCAGAAAAGCCTTCAGTGTCCCACCTGTCTAAGAAATGTTCCCATCCCAGTGGGAGGGGCCAGTGCTTTCCCTCAGAACCTCCATCTTGGATTTGAGGTGGAGGTTGCTGGGTACATGTTCATGTTAGCAAGTAGCTCTGGAGTGTCTTGCACCTTCTGTGTACAAGGATGCAATGATCCTGCAGTTGTATTCTGTTGCTCATGTCACATGTTCATGTGCACATTTGGCCAAGAATGTCACAATCGTGCTCCACATCTGTCCCAGCACAATGTGATAGGACTGGACAGGGAGTCAGCCACACTGCTACCAACACTCATAACACCAACAGAGCATCACTGCTCTTGTCCAAAACATAAGAAGCAGGATTTGGACTTCTACTGTAAGACTTGCAGCTGTTTCATCTGTCAGCTCTGTGTCATATCAGTTCACAAAGACCACAATATCACTGAGCTGTCCACTGTTGCAGAAGCTGATAGAGATGAAATGAGAGGGACACTTCAATGTGCACAAGAGGTTGTGTCAACATTGGCTGGTGCCATTGATGCCAATAGGAAGATGATGCAACAGGTGGAGACCTCCAAACAAGAAGCTGAACTGGCCATCATACAGACCTTTAAGCAACTGATGGAGACATTGGAGGAAAGAAAGAAAGTGTTGTTGATGGAGTTGGAAACCGTTGCACTCTCCAAGACAACATCTCTGACCCTTCAGAAGGATCAGTTTGAGAAGATCCAATATGACATCAGTCACTACACAGAGGTGACCTCCCACATCCTCCATACCCACACTGACCATGAGGTGGTAGCTCTTGGAGGACTGGTACCCACTGAACTGAAGGCCACCTTCAAGAAGGTGGAGAATATGTCCCTCGCTCCAAATCCACATAGCTACATATCTGCTACTTTGCAGTCAGACTCTCTTGTCAAAGTACTATCTGGGTTTGGTGCAGTTGTGGACCTATCCCCTTCTGAATGTACATGTGCTTTTAAGTCTGTATCCATGGTGAACAGAAAGTACCATGTTAAAGTGGAGACCAAGACATCAAAGGGAGAGAGGTACCCATATGGTGGTCTGCAGGTGAAGGCTGAGCTGAGGCCCAAGTCACATGATAGACCAGTTGTCTTGGGTCAGGTGGAGGACCATGGGGATGGTACCTACACCATCACCCTCACCCCTCAGACTGCTGGTCCTCACCAGCTCCACATCACAGTGGATGGTCATCATGTACAGGGGAGTCCTTATGACGTAAAGGTGAAGAGTGATTATACCTCATTACATGATGTCCAGCAAGTAATCAATGTAAAGTATCCATTATGTGTTGCCATCCATGAGAATGGAGATATCTATGTGGGCAGTAATGATGACCACATATATGTGTTTGACCAAGGTGGTCACCTGAAGAACACCATTGGTAGCAAGGGGAGTGGTGATAGTCAGTTCTCTGTCCCTGGTAGCATATCCATCATAGGAGAGGTGATGTATATTGCTGACTGTTTAAATCATCGCATACAGAAGCTGACAACAGGAGGAAAGTTCCTTCATAAGTTTGGTAAGGAAGGATCAGGTCAGGGAAAGTTCAGGTTTCCACGTGGTGTTGTTGTTGACTCAAAGAACAGAGTGATTGTCTCTGACATGGACAACCACAGGGTTCAAATATTCAGTCAAGATGGTGACTGGTTATTGACCATAGATGGTACTGGATCTGGTGATAACTGTTTCAGGTCTCCATGGGGTCTAGCCTTAGACCCACAAGAGAATATTCATGTTGCTGCTAGTCTTTCAAACACCATCAAAGTCTTCACACCTGAAGGTATTTATGTCAGATCGTATGGAGATGTAGCAGTTGATGAAGAAGGTTACAGCTTTGTAAGTGAATATGATGGAGGCTGCTTCTCCATCTTTGATCCCAAAGGACAGAAGATCCACACAGTAGGGAACCTGAACAAACCACGTAGAGTGGCGCTAGATCCTCTAAGGGTTAGTCTATATGTTCCAAACTGTGGTAATTATAATGTACTGAAGTTTGCTTTGTGACATAATGTGCATTTAATATTTGTTACAATTTATGGTAGTATTTTAGTGTATTTAGTCAGTTGAAATGTAATGGTGAAATTCACAATATTATTTTCTATCAATATACTTTGTATGGCTTCTTCAATCAGTTTTGAGTCATATTGCTTTGATCTATCAATATTGATTGAAATATTTGCCAATTATTGACAAAAGTACTCACAAAGAAAATGAGATTATACACATTTCCATGTAGAATGAAAAGTATATTTGTGATGATACACGTGTAGAATAGGACATGTAATTAAGAATTTCTGAACATCTAAGGTGAGAGAGGAGTTAGTGAAAGCATAGGGAACAAGTGAGGGGGCTGGGGGGAGTTAGTGAAACAAGTGAGGGGGCTGGGGAGGAGTTTGAGCAAGTGGAGGGGCTGGGGAGGAGTTGGAGCAAGTGAGGGGGCTGGGGAGGAGTTGGAGAAAGTGAAGGGGCTAGGGAGGAGTTGGAGAAAGTGAAGGTGGCTGGGGAAGAAACGTGTTGGTGAATTTCGCAATATTATCAGGACCTACGTTAGTAGGTCCTATCATAGATAGAAGAATACCTGGATACGAAACGCGGAGATAATTAGAAATGATCCGCGTTTCGGCACGTGACACATTTGGTGTAATAAACTTATATAGAGATAGCCTACCAAGGGCCGAAACTGACTCAGTTGTGACTTGCCGTAATACGAGCGATACAGGAGACGATTACGGACAGTAACATACCTGAAACATAGGCCAAAACAGATCCTCTTAACGAGTTGGTTATACAACTTCCGATACCGTTGGTCCGTTGCTTTCAATTGATTTTGCTGTGGCCGGGTTACGTTAGGCTATTCTAGCTTGTCTACATCACCCAAGAATAAAAGCACATTCAGCTAGAGAGAGAGCTTACAGATGTTTCAAACAGACACGTTTGATGGAATTGCCGCCTATTTGGAATTAAACACTTTTTCTGTGTCATTGGTCTGCAGTTGGATCATCAATCGCACTTACAAGGCATTTGTTCAATCAGCTACTACACAACTTTAAGTACTATAAGTGCATTCCCTACAACTGATCATTGTAACTGCGTAGATGTGTCTAAGTGCTATCTAGGCGTAGCTTGCACTGACCGTGCAAGAGATGTACCGAAACATATATCGGTCCAGGGACGATTTAATGAAAATAACCCGCACAACTATAACTTCTATAAGACATTTGCATAACGTTGGTCCACCTTTGGCTGTATGCGTTCCACAGAACAACTCTTTCTGAACATTGAAAAACTAATTTGGACTTTGTTGCGTGTGTCTAACTCACACACTATGTTCCGAAACACGATGGGTCCGCGACCTGTTCACCAGGCAGTTGTACCCACATGCTAAAGCCCCTTACAACGGTTATACGTTCGTTCCACAGAGGAAATAGCATAATGCTTTGCTTTTAGAAATGAATGGTTGGAAGCATCTCTAAGTTGAGATATATGTTCCGAAGAGGCGGAAATGATAGATACGGTACCTACGTAGAGTGTGTTTAGTGAATTGCATGAACAATAGTCACTAACCTGGAAAGCAAGATCAGTGGGAGTACGAAGAATGCCTAAGATCTCGATTTTTCTCTTAAACAGCAGTGAAAATAGGGGGAAAAGCGTAATCTACAAAAGGGTTAACCGAAACACAGTTCACTTCAAAGGGTCCGCCGCCTACAATTGACAATTCAATGGATCACGTGACGCGTTTCGTATCCAGGTATTCTTCAATCTATGGTCCTATGTAGTATTTGAAGTATGATGAATACGATTAGCAAAATACCCAATTCCACTATTGCCGATGTACCGTAGAATGAGTTGGACTTTAGCGAGCGTATTTGAATACAGCCGTCCAGTACCTACAATGTAGTAAAACTGCCGACGCTTAAAAAGCTCGGACAACAGAGATAACGCTCTCTCGTTCCCACACTCGAACCTAAAAAAAAGTTTCTCCTTTCCCCCCCCCCGGATCTGATAAGATCAGATTCACTCGGATAAGAGGTTTATTGCATTGTATCTTCCTCGCGATTGAAGCATACTGTTAGCCATTATGCTAAAGCACTAGAACTAATAGGTTAGGAACTTACTGCTGAGTTAGATTTGTTTTATGTAAAGAGAGTTATGCTTGACACAAATTTCAATCTCTAGCTAACAGTTTTGTTAGTAATAGCCCACAACAGATTTTATCGTCTCCTTTGGAAGGCATAAAAGTGGGGATCGTGGCGGGAACGTGTACATGTACTACATGTAGTACAGTAAACCCTTGCTTGTGGTTGAACACGTTCTCCCAAAAGCTTGACGTGTCTGGTTAAATTTGTTTTCTGAATTCAAAATGCCGTCGACGAAAGTTGTGTAGGCCTAGACGAGTCGCAAGATGAATGTGAGGAGCGAGACAGTATTCAACTTCAAGAAGCGCATGAAACAAAGAAGGCTTGCGACAGGAAGCGCTACAAAGCCGATTTTGAAAGTAAGAAGGACAAAATCGAGAACTGATTTTAGCCTCAGGCAAATCCAAAGGAAAAGAAATCCTACGAGGTAGAAGTATGCCGTTTGGGTGCAGTATGTACAAGTTTATTCACGCGCAAGGGAACGGTATATCCTTTGCGTGTGTTTTTGCGAGTCGTCTGCGAGTTACAATGTTATTTGCATCCCCCCGGACCCCCCCCCCCCCCCCCCCCCCCCCCCCATGTAAGCTCAGTACGCTATGCAAGCTGGCCGATGGCCTGCTAGCGCTGGTAGGATGAGTTCTGTTCAATGCATGGTTGCTAGTTGCTACTTTATTAACGGGAATATCCTTCACAAATGCGTGTCCACTGGTGGTCCCCACCAGACTGACCAGAGCAAATCAGGTGCTGCATGTTCATTCAGGCTGCACTGGTAACCCCATAACTCATGTCTCTCCCATGATAAGAGCATCCTTGGAACTAACCCCATAGTAGTTGCTACAATGCTTTGTTCTTGACATGGCCACAAGCACTGCTGCTCAGGGGAAGGTATATTCAATTGTTTTCATTCAAATATGTGTGTCTGCCAGTTGTGAGCTGTTCTTGGCCAATGTTATTAGGTGGAGATGAAGAAGAGGAAAGGGAACACCATCCTACCAGGATGAGGGGTGGACTACTCTGGAAGGGCCGGTGGGTGTATGTGTATGTTTGTGTGTGCCATGTCCCACGGATATGTTGCCGAGTTATCTATAAAGGTGTGATATTGTGCTTGCTATCCCCTCCTTTGCTCATCCTCTTCCCTCCTGTCTCATCCTCTCTTCTCCCTTCCCCTCCTCTCACCCTTCCCTTCTTCAATTCCTTCCCCTTCTAGCCCCTTCTATTCTTCCTCCCCCTCCTCTCCCCCTTCTATTCTTCCTCCCCCTCCTCTCCCCCTTCTAATCTTCCTCCCCCTCCTCTCCCCCTTCTAATCTTCCTCCCCCTCCTCTCCCCTTCTATTCTTCCTCCCCCTCCTCTCCCCCTTCTATTCTTCCTCCCCCTCCTCTCCCCCTTCTATTCTTCCTCCCCCTCCTCTCCCCCTTCTATTCTTCCTCCCCCTCCTCTTCCCCTTCTATTCTTCCTCCCCCTCCTCTCCCCCTTCTATTCTTCCTCCCCCTCCTCTCCCCCTTCTATTCTTCCTCCCCCTCCTCTCCCCCTTCTATTCTTCCTCCCCCTCCTCTCCCCCTTCTAATCTTCCTCCCCCTCCTCTTATAATTTCACAATCAATTAATTACTTTCTATTAAACACCAGAGATCGATCAGGCCAGGCTGTACAACGCTGCACGCTTTCGCAGGTACGTTACGCACGTTCACATCTAATAAAACTGGTTTGACCAGTTTATCAAAAACCAAATCGCAAATACCTTAGTTGACCTACATAGCAAAATAAAGGGGTCGAATCAATTCATGGTTTCCAATTGATTTGTCACTTACATTGTTCTGGTAGAGGATGTTTACATACTAGGCTTAGCCCCAGACCCAGTTTGCAGTAGTGGTGACTCCATTCGCTACTGCTAACTGGCCGTAACTATTTACATACCTGGTACAAAATGTTATCATCCTGTATCGGAATGTGCATGTGGGTTGTCGACAAATCAATTGAACTGCAGTGCTATAGACCTATAAGTGACTCTCACCCAATAGGCAGATACGAGGGGGGGGCAAAAAACAAAGTGAAAGACACCATCCCCCAACTTTGAAGAGCTCATTGAGAGCATCACGAATATGCTATTATTTTTTTTCAGGGGGGTCTAGGAAAAAAAGTTATGAGGTATCAAAGTTAGGGGGAGGGGGGGGTCTTGGCCAAAAAAAATTTTAAAAAAAAAATTCATCACTTTTCTTAATTTTTTTTTTTGCACTTTAGCTCGCACTACAGCAACATAATGATGGAATCATATTGTTTGTAGTGTTCATGGGTGTCCAATTCGTGCAAAGATAGGGCTTAACTGCCTATCTAGTGCGATTGTAAGCTATTTCATTGTGGAAAGCATATTATCACGTGACTGAGACACAATTCGTGGGCGTGGCCTTCATACCAATTCACTACCCAATAGTGCAACAATTGAAGCGTCGCAAAGCAATGTAAAGATAAAAACTATACTAACGCTACTAAGTAAGGCACGGATACACCTGGTACTAAGTAACATGCATGAGGTCACGCCGACTCACGACTCACGCGAGCAGCCCCGCCAGCTATTGTTTAAACGAGTACTTTACCAAATCATGAACGATAATGCGTGCCGTTCTTCAAAATCTTGTTGGAGTACCGCAAACCTTAATTGATGGGCAGGGATGTAATATTCGATAGGCCTACAGCCTGTGCATTACGTCATGGCACGAGAGACTGAGTATCGCGAAATTCTATGGTACAAGTGAAACAGCATCTCCAGCTGCAAGCGACGAAGTGACAACACCTACAACAGCAATCTGCAACGAAGCCTGCTTTCAATTTGTAATATTATCTTAATTGTAGGTGTGGTCAATTGTCAATTACGTAATTATTTTAAGGGGCGTGGTCGAAAAATGGGCGTGTTCGAAGGCGGAGGGGGGGGGTTGACCTGGCCCTTGGTTTTAAGAATTTTTGGGATGGTGTCTATAACTTTTTTTTTTGCCCCCCCCTCGGGCAGATACATTACTTATTATTGGTTTGATACTTATTAGACCAATTCCATCACAGAGGCTGAAATGGACACCAAACTTGCACACACATTGTGACCTGATGAAATTCTTCATTTCCTGTAGCTAGGTTGAATGCCATTACGTACAGTTACTGCAACATCTTGTTTGTAGAATGACTACAAAGGATTGCCTTCCACATCACATGACCTGTCAGATGTGCTCTGAGCCCTTCAGTGACCCAAGAATACTACGATGTCTGCACTCCTTCTGTTGTCAGTGCCTTCACAGGGAGATGGAGAAGGTTGGACCTCAGAAAAGCCTTCAGTGTCCCACCTGTCTAACAAATGTTCCCATCCCAGTGGGAGGGGCCAGTGCTTTCCCTCAGAACCTCCATCTTGGATTTGAGGTGGAGGTTGCTGGGTACATGTCCAAGTTAGCCAGTAGCTCTGGAGTGTCTTGTACCTTCTGTGTACAAGGATGCAATGATCCTGCAGTTGTATTCTGTTGCTCATGTCACATGTTCATGTGCAAAGGTGGCCAAGAATGTCACAGTCGTGCTCCACAGCTGTCCCAGCACAATGTGATAGGACTGGACAGGGAGTCAGCCACACTGCTACCAACACTCATAAAACCAACAGAGCATCACTGCTCTCATCCAAGACACATGAAACAAGAGTTGGATTTCTACTGTAAGACTTGTAGCTGTTTCATCTGTCAGCTCTGTGTCATAGCAGTTCACAAAGACCACAACTATCCACTGTTGCAGAAGCTGATAGAGATGAAATGAGAGGGACACTTCAATGTGCACAAGAAGTTGTGTGAACATTCGTGGAGACCTCCAAACAAGAAGCTGAACTGGCCATCATACAGACCTTTAAGCAACTGATGGAGACATTGGAGGAAAGAAAGAAAGTGTTGTTGATGGAGTTGGAAACCATTGCACTCTCCAAGACAACATCTCTGACCCTTCAGAAGGAACAATTTGAGAAGATCCAACATGACATCAGTCACTACACTGAGGTGACCTCCCACATCCTCCAGACCCACACTGACCATGAGGTGGTAGCTCTTGGAGGACTGGTACCCACTGAACTGAAGGCCACCCTCAAGAAGGTGGAGAATATGTCCCTCACTCCAAATCCACATAGCTACCTATCTGCTACTTTGCAGTCAGATTCTATTGCCAAAGTACTAAGTGAATTTGGTGTAGTTGTGGACCTATCTCCATCCCCTTCTGAATGTACATGTGCTTATAAGTCTGTATCCATGGTAAATAGAAAGTACCATGTTAAAGTGGAGACAAAGGCATCAAAGGGAGAGAGGTCCCCATGTGGTGGTGTGCAGGTGAAGGCTGAGCTGAGGCCCAAGTCACATGATGGAGCAGTTGTCTTGGGTCAGGTGGAGGACCATGGGGATGGTACCTACACCATCATCCTCACCCCTCAGACTGCTGGTCCTCACCAGCTGGTCATAACAGTGGATGGTCATCATATACAGGGGAGTCCTTATGACCTAAAGGTGAAGAGTGATTATACCTCATTATGTGATGTCCAGCAAGTAATCAATGTAAAGGGTCCATCTTGTGTTGCCATCCATGAGAATGGAGATATCTATGTGGGCAGTTATGATCACCACATATATGTGTTTGACCAAGGTGGTCACTTGAAGAACACCATTGGTAGCAAAGGGAGTGGTAATGGTCAGTTCAATGCCCCCTGTAGCATATCCATCATAGGAGAGGTGATGTATATTGCTGACATCAGAAACCATCGCATACAGAAGCTGACAACAGGAGGAAAGTTCCTTCATAAGTTTGGTAAGGAAGGATCAGGTCAGGGACAGTTCAGGTTTCCACGTGGGGTTGTTGTTGACTCAAAGAACAGAGTGATTGTCTCTGACAGGGACAACAACAGGGTTCAGTCAAGATGGGGACTGGTTATTGACCATAGATGGTACCAGGTCTGGTGACAACAGTTTGCAGTCTCCATGGGGTCTATCCTTAGACCCACAAGGGAATATTCATGTTGCAGTTGGAGGTTCAAACACCATCAAAGTCTTCACACCTGAAGGTACATATGTTAGATCATATGGAGATGTGATGACTCCATCTGGAGTAGCAATTGATGAAGAAGGTTTCTGCTTTGTCAGTGAGTGTGGTGATGGAGGCTGCTTCTCCATCTTTGATCCCAAAGGACAAAAGATCCACACAGTAGTGAACCTGATACAACCGTTTGGTGTTACACTAGATCGTCAAAGGGATAGTCTTTATGTTACAAACTTGGATAAAAATAATAATAATGTGCTGAAGTATGCTTTGTGACATGGTTAATGATGGGCTTAACAGTGTGCATGTAATATGAAATATTTATGGTAGTATTTTATTCTATTTTTAATTGTGATGGACAATATTTTTCTATTAATATATGTTGTATGGCTTCTGCAATCATTTTTGCGTCCTGCTGCTTTGATCTATCGATATTGAGTGAAACCTTTGCCAAATGAATTAATAAGGTACACCCACAATTAAAAACTTATTTGTATGTATTGATACACATGTAGAATGGGACATGTAATTAAGATGTACCTCAAATCCCTGGACGTCTAGGGTGAGAGAGAGGGGCTTGGGAGGAGTTGGAGAAAGTGAGGGAGAGGGGCTGGGGAGGAGTTGGAGAAAGTGAGGGAGAGGGGCTGGGGAGAAGTTGAGGGAGAGGGGTTGGAGCCACTTGCTTGTTCGGATATCAAACTTCAATACTCACAGAGATCAGTACAGGCTTGCTCTGACTGTCCGCACACACACACACACACACACACCAGAGGTGATTGTGGACCTTCAGGTGGAGATGCACCTTGTCAAGTGTCGAAAGCTGTTAATGAAGTGACATGGCTAGACATTTGCTTACTGTATGATCCTATTATAGCATGCTAAAGGCATGTGCAAATAGGAAAAGATTAGGCTTAGGGTTTAGGGTGCAAGGCCGCCAACGATGCCGATGGTGAATCTGGGGTCAAATTGCACCAGCAGTGCTGTCCAGACACTCTTCATTGCACCAAAAGGGTCGCACTAAATAATAAATAATAAAAATTGATCCGCCTCGTCCCCAGTCCACTTCATGTATGAGGTGCCTTTAGCGCCATACTGCGTGCTTCGTGCACCACACTACGTCACCTGAACAAGGTGGGTGTACAATGCTTGGTCACGCGACCTCCAGGGTCATCGTACTCTGTGTACATCAGCGGATTTACATTGTGTGTATGTGTGGTGGGTGTATGTGTGTGTATGTGTATATGTATATGTATGTGTATGTGTGGCTGTGTGGTGTGTGGTGTGTTGGTGCTATGCAGCAACCCACTTCAAATATGCCCAAAGAAGGTTAGAAACATTTTGCCAATAATTGGAGAATGTTCCCTCTTCCCACAACAGACCTTGCTGACCTCTTGGCCATCAATGCTGTTCAGGACGTCAGCATTCATAGTCGCCAGCTAACCTCCAAGCTACACACAGGCTCCCTCCCCGTGCGAGCTGGGAGCAGCAAGAATGGGCAGGTAAATAAGATGTGTGGAGGGGAGTGTGAGGGTGGTGTAAAGGTGCAATGTGGAGAGCGTGTGAGGGTGGTGTGAAGGTGCAATGTGGAGGGAGTGTGAGGAAGGGTGCAGGAGGGGAGTTATTTGAACGATGTGCTACTACATGTAGCTACCTCAAGTAGTGATAAACGATAACATTTTCCCTAAATTCTTCAACCCTTGTCTTCATCACTACATGTGTATCGTTTTCATCTCTCACAATTTCTAGTAAGCAGTAAGATAAATAACAATAATAATAAGGTGGATATTCACTCCAAGAGGGTGATACATGTAGTTCCTCACCATTAATGTGGTTTTTTTTTACTCTACTTGTAATATTATAAATGTATATAATAATGATTATAAATAAAAACAATAATTGTAATACAGACACATTTTCACACACTTTTTAAATACCCACATGAACTGCTTATGTAATGTTCCGGCAGACCAGCCCCATCATCAATATTTGCACCACTTCTCCATTTGGTTTGGGAACCTTGTAGGCATAAGTTAGTGGCCCTCATTATGCAACTTTTAACCTTTCCATCTCTCATACATACAAGATGTGCACAAAGCATGCAACGCTTTTTAAATCTCAGGATTGAAATGAATTAACCACTTGATATCATGAATATATGCGAGTACATTACCATTTTAAGGCAAATCCTAATGCTCTAATTAGATTTAATATTGTAAGTGGTGAAGTAATTGTATCAAAACCTCCATATATTTAAGGTTAGAGATATGATACATGATCTGAATATGCAGTGGAACAACATTGATTTCAGGGTACTAAGATCAGTAGTGAGTTATTAAGAAGGTTATGCGTAATTAAGTTTTTAGCGTTTCATTAAAAATATGTGATTTTTAATCCAAGGCACAAAGGACCACCCTATGCCCCTCCCCCTCTCCTCCCCAGCTCCAGGGAACATCATACTGTTTGGACCACCTTATATGGCTGATCAGTGACCTCACCAGGGACACCTGCTGCCTCCTGGCCTCTGTGTTCATTGATCAGATAGCACCCTTCTCTCTGGTTGATATTACCACTTGGCCAGAGGCTGAATTTGAGTCAGCTCCCAAAGTTATCCTGGAGTGGTATGTTTGATGTCTAGCACCACGGGCACTCCAATATGGCATTTTTGTGCCTGTGTGTGTGTGTGTGTGTGTGTGTGTGTGCGTGTATGTGTCTGTATACATGTTTTTGTGTGTTTGCATCTGTGTGAATGCATATGTGTGTGTGCATTTGTGTGTGTTTGTACATGTGTGCACATGTGTGTGTGGATACCCCATGCACAGGGACCTGGACTAAAAAGGTTGTTTGATGGCACCGCTGCATTGTGGAGAAACTTGAAAGTTCTAATCCCTGCACACCTTCATTTCTGTAAAGAGTCCGATGGGTGTGCCTTGCTGATCTGTGCAAATATCGTCAGGGGCCTTCTCTCTCTTCTGATCAGCCATTGGAAGAAGTGTAGGGGTACCATGACAATGGCCTACCCTAGAGAGCTTGACAACTGAGGAACCATCGTGGAGTGTATGGCAAGGGTGAGGGTACCCAAAAGATATATAGCACAGGGGAGGGGGGGGATGTTGCAATCATGTTTGAAATAGCTGGTCCCCAGGGCTAGCTCTAATAAAGCCACTTGTACACATATTTTTAGGGGATCACTTTCTTGACAGCATTGGCCCTTACCAATTTGGTTACCTCCACCTCACTACAGTCACATTGGTTACCTCCACCTCACTACAGTCACATTGGTTACCTCCACCTCACTACAGTCACATTGGTTACCTCCACCTCACTACAGTCACATTGGCTACCTCCACCTCACTACAGTCACATTGGTTACCTCCACCTCACTACAGTCACATTGGTTACCTCCACCTCACTGCAGTCCCTCCACCTCACTACAGTCACATTGGTTACCTCCACCTCACTACAGTCACATTGGTTACCTCCACCTCACTACAGTCACATTGGTTACCTCCACCTCACTACAGTCACATTGGTTACCTCCACCTCACTACAGTCACATTGGTTACCTCCACCTCACTACAGTCACATTGGTTACCTCCACCTCACTACAGTCACATTGGTTACCTCCACCTCACTACAGTCACATTGTTTACCTCCACCTCACTACAGTCACATTGGTTACCTCCACCTCACTACAGTCACATTGGTTACCTCCACCTCACTACAGTCACATTGGTTACCTCCACCTACCTCCACCTCACTACAGTCACACTGGTTACCTCCACCTCACTACAGTCACATTGGTTATGTCCACCTCACTACAGTCACATTGGTTACCTCCACCTCACTACAGTCACATTGGTTACCTCCACCTCTCTGCTATGTTGGTGAACTGTTTGCCCTGGTGAGTAGCAATGATATGAACCTTATCCTGATGGCTGTCAAGGTAAACTAGCCATGTAGTTCCTACAAAAGTTGAATGCAATGATTTTAATTTTGCAGGATAATTTTCAAACAATAAGAAGTGGAGTGACCCCAAAGAATTCAGGTAGGGGTATCCACAGAGGTTGTATCAGTGTGTACACTCCCTCTCCTGCCCCTCCCTCCCTCTACATAACCACTACCGTCATCCAGAATGTGATGGTGAAAGATTAGTCTGCCAATGTTCCTTCATCACACTGACCACACCCCTAGGCCCATGACCACACCCCTTGTATTGACTTCACATCACAACTTGCACTACTTGGTGTAATGTTAATAATATATAATAATGTTGCTTTATATATCACATGATAGTGTGGTCATAGAGGGAGGTGTAGTGCATGCTAAGTAGGGTGTGTGGGTGGTCACATCTCCCTCCCCCACACTGTTCATTTCTTTGCTACAAGTCTGAGATTGGACCACTGTCTAGGCTGGTGGTGGTTGTGTTAAGGTGTGTGGGTGTTCTGGTAAGTGCAACCTGTGTGGTAGGGAGGAGGCTGGTATAGCTTGCTACCTTCATGCCTGGCTGGCTTGCTGGTGGTCCCAAGGATACTTGTTTTGTACAGCTGGCAAGAGAGTGTGACCGTCTGTGCGTCTTCTTTGCATTTGACTGATGGTCGCTGTCATGATACTGTTGCACTCTGGCGCGTGAAGATTCGTCCGTTGCTGAGGGAGTTGCCAAGGTAACGGGATTTCCGGAGGAATTCGAATTCCTCCTAGGCATTGTCATTGAGCTGTGCCTGGCGTGATGGCGTGGAAGACCGTCTTGCGGCGCGGAGGTGGAATGCAGTGAGCTTTGCGTACCCGCTGGATAGCGGGAAGGGGAAGGTCTACGCTGTATCGCCATCATGCTTTGACTGAGGAGGGTTGTGTGTTCGTGATGTAAGGGGTTTTCGATCTCGCCATGCGGTGGGTCTTGCTTGCGTGTTGAACCTCGGGAGTAGGTAGAACTCCGGGGTAATGTCATTGTGCGTTGATGCTGCATAGCGCTTGCTTCCGTCAACTGCGCATGCGTAGCAATAGGACTCTTTCGAGCCCGAAAAGTCGACTTCTCGGGCTCGAAAGAGTGATTTTGCTCGCCCTGATACGTTATTGCGATTCCTCCAATATGTTCTGCATTGGTTCCATCTATATCTGTGGTCTTGCACTCGACTGGTACAGGAAATCTCGTTTTTCCTTCAGTCTAAGGGAAGTATACCCATGGTCACGTATGTTACCACAGTTGCAGGCTGTAGTGTAAAAGGCCTTACCGCGCTAAGATCTTGAGAAAGCCTTTCTCCAAAGGGTTCGTGCGCTTCATTAAGAGATTTGTGTCTAGTTGAAAGTTCTTTCTTTTCTGAACTAGGGATGATCTGTGATCGGCGGGAAAGAAGTGCAGTGTGCTCGGCTTAGCCGCTGTAATTATATAAATGCACCTGAACTGCGTACCTGGGAAGTTCCCACACGTGTATTCTGCTGGACTGAAGTAAAGAAATTTATGTTTGTGTTTGTTGTGTGTGTGTGTGTGTGTGTGTGTGTGTGTGTGTGTGTGTGTGTGTGTGTGTGTGTGTGTGTGTGTGTGTGTGTGTGTGTGTGTGTGTGTGTGTGTGTGTGTGTGTGTGTGTGTGTGTGTGTGTGTGTGTGTGTGTGTGTGTGTGTGTGTGTGTGTGTGTGCGTGTGTGCGTGTGTGCGTGTGTGTGTGTGTGTGTGTACGTGTGTGTGTGTGTGTGTGTGTGCGTGTGTGTGTGTGGTTGTGTGTGTGTTTGCTATACTGAAGCCTATAACTTACATGTACTTTGCGCGCCTGCCTTTTGTAGCCGAGTGTTCATATCCTGGAGAGACTTCTGGCTGTTGTGCACTTCCTTTCTCGCGCTCACCAGGGCACGTATCAGCTCATGTTTGCCGCAGGACTGTAGAAAGCTTTTTATGTCCGCACCACTGACCGAATTGCGAGCCCTTTTTTCTTCCCACATTCTAGAATCGGTAGTAGCAGCCGGTTTTTCGCTGCTAAGGAACCCTTCCAGCGCTTTCGTTATTCCCTTTGAGAAGGCTTCCCAGTCTAGATAGCCCTTCGCATCGGCAAACTGGGACCACAGACTCAAGCAATTGCTCGGAAGGAAGGAGGGTCTTGCCTCATCTGATGGCCAGTATGATGACAACACCTGCAATTGAACCATACCACTCTTCTTGTCTGTTAGTGCATCAAAAACCAGCTTAAAATCAAACGCTCTACTTAGTGTTAAGTCCATCTCATGAGGGCGGCACAGCCGTGAATTTCAGCGAAGTATTGTAGTTCCCGCCAGTCGCATCAGTAATGAATTTTTTTTTCCTTTCAAATATAAATTTGCCTATACGAAGCATCCTCCTGGTCTGAGAATACTCCTAGCAAAAATTATGGCGGGTTTGAACCCGGAGGGGCAACGGACGTTGCAATACTAGCACGGAGCAAGTGCAAGAAACTGCATTTTTTATCACAGAGAAATGGTGTGGTATAAAGTGTTGAAAATAGGAAGGCAATAGCTTTAACCGTTGGGTAGTTTTAAACGTAACGCATTTTTATTTTTATTTTTATAAATATGCCTTTTTGGTGCCTCAGCGCGCGCAGCTCGACCCCATGCCCATACAGTATAATCCAGTGCACCAAACGTTTTGTGGGATGTGAGACTTTTTCTCGTTCTTTGGAAAGTTGCTATTCGGAGATTGTTTGAAAAGGCATTTTCAGGCTTCCTTTTGGACATGTAGGTAATTGTGTTGTTAAGGAGCTAACTAGACTCTTCAATGCTTTTGCAAATGCAAGTGCTTTAGAGTCTGTTGCCTTAAAACAGCTATTGGTTCTACCTTCTTTGCTCCTGCGATGCACTCATGCAACTGAAATCTAAGGCCAAAGAGGATGTAGTACATTTAGAGCGACGGCTCAACCTTTGGCTCAAAGGCGATCGTAACACCCTACATGTTGAGGGTCATGAAATTCAGCATATACTTTTGAAAGAGAACTACACAACCCGGACTAGATCAGTCTCCATGGGAGAGAAGGCTCGCATTTTTTCTAAACAAATGATGGAAGGGAAGGTCAAATCAGCACTGAGAATGATTGCTAATGATGAATGTGGCGGTGTTCTTCCTCTTACAGATGAAGTATTACAAAGCCTAAAGGGCAAACATCCTACCAGGAAACAGGCCACTCACACTGCTTTGGTAGCTCCAACCTCTCCTCCTGATTAGTTCCACAAATCATACTGTTTGACACCCTAAATGCACAGCTGATTTGAAAGGTCTCACTGAAAATAGAAGGTGCTGCTGGTCCTTCTGCATGTGGTTTGGATGCAACTGCTTGGAGACACCTTTGCTGTTCATTTCAATCCTCCTTCGATCTCTGTGCTGCATTAGCCGCCTCTGTTGCCAAAAGAATCTGTACTACCTTTATTGACCCAAAATGTCTCTCAGCCTTTGTTGCCTGTCGGTTGGTTCCTCTTGATAAATGTCCAGGTGTGAGGCCAATTGGTATTGGGGAAACAATACGGCATATCATTGGGAAGGCCATCCTGGCAACTATTGGACAGAATATCATTGATGCTGCAGGCCCTCTTCAGTTATGTGTGGGTCAACATGCTGGTTGTGAAGCAGCAGTACATGCCATGTGATTCCCAGACAACAGAGGCAATTCTACTGGTTGATGCAACAATGCCTTTAATTCCCTCAATCGAGAGGTTGCTCTTAGAAACATCCGGGAGAGAGGTACCCATGTGGTGGTCTGCAGGTGAAGGCTGAGCTGAGGCCCAAGTCACATGATGGACCAGTTGTCTTGGGTCAGGTGGAGGACCATGGGGATGGTACCTACACCATCACCCTCACCCCTAAGACTGCTGGTCCTCACCAGCTGGTCGTTACAGTGGATGGTCATCATGTACAGGGGAGTCCTTATGACCTAGAGGTGAAGAGTGATTATACCTCATTATGTGATATCCAGCAAGTAATCAATGTAGAGGATAAACCATCATGTGTTACCATCCATGAGAATGGAGATATCTATGTGGGCAGTAATGATGACCACATATATGTGTTTGATCAAGGTGGTCACCTGAAGAACACCATTGGTTGCTATGGCAGTGGTGATGGTCAGTTCAATGCCCCCTGTAGCATATCCGTCACAGGAGAGGTGATGTATATTGCTGACATCAGAAATCATCGCATACAGAAGCTGACAACAGGAGGAAAGTTCCTTCATGAGTTTGGTAAGGAAGGATCAGGTCAGGGACAGTTCAGGTTTCCACGTGGTGTTGTTGTTGACTCAAAGAACAGAGTGATTGTCTCTGAGAGGGACAACCACAGAGTTCAAGTATTCAGTCAAGATGGTGACTGGTTATTGACCATAGATGGTAATGGATCTGGTGATAACTGTTTCCAACGTCCATGGGGTCTATCCTTAGACCCACAAGGGAATATTCATTTTTGCTGCTAGTCGTTCAAACACCATCAAAGTCTTCACACCTGAAGGTACATATTTCAGATCATATGGAGATGTGAAGAATCCATCAGGAGTAGCAGTTGATGAAAAAGGTTACAGTTATGTCAGTGAATACAGAGCCGGTGGAAGGTCAAAAATTCAACCCAGGCAAGAGGAGGGGTGTCAAGTAGGGGGAGGGAGCGGGAGGGGGATGTGCCCCCTCCCATGCGAAGCGAGGAAGCTTTTGAAGTACATGAAACTAGTCTCGTACCCAGACTCAAGTGTACGTAATGATGATTATCGCTTACATGTAAGCGAAAATCATCGTTAGTACACTTGGGTCTGAGTACGAGATTAACATTTTGCTTTGCAATATCACCACATAATTGGATATCATAGCATGGATGCCACTCAAAGGTGCACATGATACAATATAACACAAGTCACGAAAGCTTTCATTTATCACAAAGCGAATTACATGTATATTTATTTATTTATTTATTAAGCCCCAAAATCTACCCAGGCAATTGCCTGGGTTGCCTAGTGGGCTCCGCCGGCCATGGAATATGATGGAGGCTGCTTCTCCATCTTGATCTTGGTCCAGAAGGACAAAGATCCACACAGTCCAAACCATGTGGAGTGGCACTAGATCGTCTAAGGGGTAGTCTTTATATTTACTGGTAGTGTGCTTAAGTTCAGCCTGCAGTGACATGGTACATATAGTTGGCTTAAGTACTGATGTACTTGTGTGTAGATGTTTATTTGCTATGTTCCAAACAATGGTGTGCTTTGTGACATGTTTATAATATGTACTTTAATTAATTAAATCATCCCAGTCAGAACAAGGGCCATGTGGGATTACATTTATATTGGTAGTAATAATTTGTTTGTATGGTCTGTACATGTAATTACTTTTTAAGTCATCACAATTCAGTTACATTGCCCGAATCGCTCAGTATTGATTGGCAAATGTTTACAATTCATGATCCCCAAATAGATTAACATGCATACCATGGAATCAATAAGAAACGACTGAGAACCTAAAAATCCATACATGTATATTTCTTCCTCCTCCAACCAATGAATTTACATGTGTCAATCATCATGCATGTGATACAATTATGATTTAAAAAATTCAATTTGCTGAGCAATATAGCCTTTACTCTCTGAATTCACTCCACAACTATCTAGTCCTTTTTTAAAAGTAAAATGCCATATTGGCTAAAGTGAGGACAACATGTAGTTTTTTTAATTTTGTGTATAGAATTGTCAATTTATGTATACATCAGTTCTGGAATTGCATTTTTGTTTCTTCCTTTAAAAAAAAAAAATCATAGTGGAGATGTCAGATTCTTTTCTAGTGACATAATTTGGGCCATGTTATAAATATACATCTAAACTGATGCTACCCTTACACCAATGAAGATGCTGTTTCACTTGATTTTAGAATCAAAAATTGAACATATGTGAAGCTAGCAATACACGCCCATGATAAGCATGTTTGCTAGGATGCCGCTAAAAAGAAAATCAAATATGACATGAAGTCACCATGGCTACCCAGGGACGCCTTGCACTCTGGAAATGTGAGCCTTGATTGCTGCAGTCACTTTCTGAGGATTTGGCATTTGAAACTTAATCTGGTGAGTGGGCACAGCGCTCTGCCCTGAGCCGTGGCCAAAGGTGAAGGTGATGATGTCAGGGTGCTTCTTCTTAGCAGTTATCTTCAGTATGGAGTGTATCTTATGTCTGTGCTTGACCACAGCCCAGCCAGCCCTGTCGGAGAGTTCCCTGAGCACGATTATACTGTCCTTTGTCAGCAGGAGGTGGCTACATGGGGGAGGAAGAGGTGGCTATGTACATGGGGGAGGAAGAGGTGGCTATGTACATGGGGGAGGAAGAGGTGGCTACATGGGGGAGGAAGAGGTGGCTATGTACATGGAGGAGGAAGAGGTGGCTACAATACCTCTTTTAGAAGGCAATTTAATGCTTAACATACACATTGGCAGACACACAGACACACATGCGCACATACACGGCACATACACACACCTGCAGTAAAGCTCGGATTCAACCATCTCATTGCAGGCACAATTATAATACAAATCAGATGCTGCTGTGTAGAGACTGATGTTCACCATCTGTCCCTTTCCATCTTCAGTAGTGGCCTCTTCTGAATGTGCACATATATATATATAATCATCATTGGTACACAGTATTAATTACATTTTTAACTTCAATAATTGTAATTAACCCTATTGCAGTCATAGCCCATATTGTTGCAGCTTTCATTTCTTAAGTTGCTTAGATTTCCTTGTACAGCAAAATTATGTTAATGTCTATTGTCCTGAATGTCCACCCGGGGGTACAATTGGACACCCGGGTGGACAGCAAAAAACGTTTTTGTCGTTCGGTCACGGAAGGGACCTGGCTGCATTTAAGGGTACTGGCTTACAGAACAAGTCTTTTCAGGATCGGGCCGAGATAAGCAAGGCTTAAATCCTTTCAGTACTCATAAAATGAGCCGTGCTAGCGGACCTATCCATTACACTCCGACCGATCTGCACGGAGCGTAATGGATAGGTCCGCTAGAACAGCTCATTCTACATGTACCAAAAGGATTTAAGCCTTGCTTATCTCAGCCCAATCCTGAAAAGACTTGTACTATAAGCCAGTACCGTTAAATGCCACTAGGTCCCTTCTGTGACCGAATGGCAATAGCTTTTTTTGCTGTCCACCCGGGTATACAATTGTACCCCCGGGTGGACATTCAGGACAATAGACATTAAGGTATATTTTATAAGTTTATAGCGGTTGTTCATGTATGAATAATTTAATTTAAATTTCTACAACCCTCAAATATTTTTCAAGTCAGCAGATAATGCAATACAATAATTTGAACATTATCAATCACATAATTTAAAAGTTAATTAATAATTGGTACCAAGGATAATAGGTGTAGTGTGAATGTAAACACATTGTCCAATGAAGGCTTTACATGCTGCCATCATTGGCCATCAACCCTTATCATGCACAAGAACAACGTACCATTCTCTTCATCATCATCGGCGATCACAAACACATCACCATGGTTACGGTACCGTTTGCTAGGAGGATCGGCACTGCTCACATGTCTACAGCCATCCCAGTGAGGAGGGGGGGGAGGGGTGAAAACGTCACGGGAATATATAGCAGCTAAGCTGTTATTCCAACATACTTGGCCTGGGGTGGCTTGTGGTCACCATAATGCCACATGGTCCCCAGTCTCGTCCGCAGTCGCTGCGATCGCTCCTTGAAACCTGCTGAGAGTGTCGTGTATAGCTTTGCACCCTGGCGAATAAGAGCTGCATTGTGAACTGAGAGCAGACAGTGGGAAGGGGGCTGACCCTGGACTGAAGCTTCTGCTTGTACAGTGATGAAGATGTTTCTGTTTCTGAATCAGACTGTGGGAAGGAATATTTGATTACTTTGGTTCCAAGCAACCCCTGGAAGGGACCACTGATTGTGTGTGCAGAGGACAGAGGAGGGCTCAGGGGAGATTTTTTACTTGACTCTTCTAATGCAGCTAAATGTAGCTATAAAATTAGCTCGCATCTTTAGCACGACTTGAATATTGAAAACTATATAGGTCTTAAATTCATTGGAACTTTATTGCTTAATTTGGTCCCTCAGAACACCAGCTTTACTATTAAGCACCAAGTACAGACTGATCTAGCAACCCAACCCCCAGCCCCATCTGGAACAATATCAGTTCATGCTCTAGTTTAGCTTGGGTGATTAACAAAACACTTGCTTCAGTTGCCTGTGTACTGCAAGGTGTACTTAGGGTGTTCTGCAGGGTGTACTTGTGTATACACACATAAAATAACATCAGTGAATATTTTTTTAAAGCCACAGAGTTCTTCCTTCAAATGGAACTTTAACACCTAACTCCCACACACAGTATACACAAACACAGGTACACACAGGCACAGGAATGCACATTTGCACACATGCACACATGTCGCGCGCACACACACACAAACACTAACTGCTTACCGCATCGCTGGGAGCAGAGCTGCAATAAGCGCTATCTGAATAGAAATGGTCACACCTCTGCTGGTCGTAGTCCTCCAGATTTTCTGCTATGCGCACTCCTAGTATACTTCTCAGCTCTGACACACAGGAGTGAAGATGGACACACCAATTGTAGGGTCCTTACCAAGGAAGCCTCCCCTGGCCATGCTGATGTGGGGTATGGACTTCTGGAGGAATTTGGCCACCACCATGTTCATGTACTGGTCCTCCTGCTCCCGCCCTGATCCCAGGAAGCACATGTGTTCCCCTCCCTCCACATTGGCATCCTTCACACGACTGCAGAGCCTTTGGAGAGCTACTTCAAAATCATTGGGGGAATATAGCAGCTGTGCGTGTATATGTGTATGTGTATGTGTATATACATGTGTATGTGTATACGTGTGATATGTGTATGTGTATACGTGTGTATGTGTAAATGTGTGTATGTGATAGTATGTGTGTGGGTGTAGATGGTTGTGTGCTAAACTTAGATGTGCACATCAGAGAAGTGACTCTCTCGGACTATGTATACTTACCAGGTTGGAGTCGAGGGT
This sequence comes from Spongilla lacustris, assembly GCA_949361645.1. Classification (NCBI taxonomy): domain Eukaryota; kingdom Metazoa; phylum Porifera; class Demospongiae; order Spongillida; family Spongillidae; genus Spongilla; species Spongilla lacustris. The sequence continues at coordinate 1,720,634 of OX442424.1, read as the reverse complement.
GTGTGCATTCGGGAGGTGCCCACAACTGAACTGTTCCACTGGGCGACAGTCCACTATCACATAGCGAATACCACCAGCCTGAAGCAGGTAGAGAGAGGGTTAATATAGAGGGGGAAGGTTCAGGAGAAGAGGGGAGGGTTAATATAGAGGGGGAAGGTTCAGGAGAAGAGGAGAGGGTTAATATAGAGGGAAAAGGTTCAGGAGAAGAGGGGAGGGTTAATATAGAGGGGGAAGGTTCAGGAGAAGAGGAGAGGATTAATATAGAGGGGGAAGGTTCAGGAGAAGAGGAGAGGATTAATATAGAGGGGGAAGGCACAGGAGAAGAGGGGAGGGTTAATATAGAGGGGGAAGGTTCAGGAGAAGAGGGGAGGGTTAATATAGAGGGGGAAGGCACAGGATGGAGGAAAGGAGAAGTACCTAAATGGTGGCAAGTTCAAGGAAAGGGGATAATACAAGATTTCAAATATAGGAAGGGGTCTGTGAGGAAGAAGGGGGGCATGAAAAAAAGAGTGGGTGGTATAGACGAAAGTGGATCCAGGAGGGGTATGTGAGAGGTGCCCAGGGTATAGGTAGGTTTGTGAGGAGGGGTATGTGAGAGGTGGGGTTTTGTGGGAGAGGGAAGGATCTGACTGTGAGGTAGTTGGGGGATCCACGAGGAAAGGGTGGGGTGTGGAACATACCTCAGTACTGCCCACCAACTCCTGGAGGCTGATCGGGAGGCACAGAGCATGGAACACATCAGTCGCAAAAGATCTAGAAGTAGTGCTTCGACCACTGCCAAACATCAAACTGTGATAGTCCTGAAATATAAAAATGGAAGTCAACAGAAATAAAGATACAATTGATACGCAGAGCTATATAGGACCAGAGGGTCAGAAGGTCTGTTGGTGTACGAATGATCCACTTGCCTTTCTGAAGGATTGGGGTGTTCTGCTGGCATAGTACTGGGCAAGATTGAACAGGTCGTCAATATCATCTACACTGAGCTGGCTGGGGATAGAGGAGAGAGCATCGCAGAGCTCCTGGTGTGACGTGCTCGAAGAACCAGACACCAGCTCCCTGCAAGCGTGGATGTAAGCAAGAGCCCCCCAAATGTGTGCGAAGCCAGGCCTCCTTACTTGGCATTGACGACCATGACCAGGGCGAGGAAGAAGATGAGGAAAGGGTCCCTCTCCATAAGGTAGTGGTCCCACATGGCCCTCACCACGGGAAGCTTGCACTTGGACACGTACAGACTGCGAACCTGCAGGGTGTGAGGTGGAGACTAATGCCATGCAGATACTACAAGTGTGCATTCAAGTACCAATCAATCAACACACCTCGCTTCAAAGCAACAAATACTACAAAACAAAACAAAAAAACTTACTGTATTACACAAAAGAGAGATTAGTCTAATGGAGTGTCTGTGTGAGGCCAAAGCTACTACTAGCTTTTATGAAGGATAAAGCAACACTTTGGAGTTTGTGTCTTCCAGTTTAGACGAGCCACAACAGTACCTAACAACAGTACCTAACAACAGTACCTAACAACAGTACCTAACAATAGTACCTAACAACAGTACCTAACAACAGTACCTAACAACAGTACCTAACAACAGTACCTAACAACAGTACCTAACAACAGTACCTAACAACAGTGCCTAACAACAGTACCTAACAACAGTACCTAACAACAGTACCTAACAACAGTACCTAAGAAGACCACAGATTGAACTTTTGACTTTAGTACAAAGAGAGGTCTCTGTATACCACTCCACACTTCCAGGCTGAAATCAGACCTGCTGCCTACACATTACCCTGGTGTGATGGTTGACCTCATTACCTGCCTACACATTACCCTGGTGTGATGGTTGACCTCATTACCTGCCTACACATTACCCTGGTGTGATGGTTGACCTCATTACCTGCCTACACATTACCCTGGTGTGATGGTTGACCTCAGCAAAAGTTGCCAACCAATCCTTCACTTCTAGAGATATTGCAATTTAACTGGACATCATGCAAATTGAACCCCCCCCCCCCCCCCCATCCTCTTCCCCTCCCAGTCTCCCTCCCTCCCTCCCTCTCCACCAAGCAAAATAACACTTACATATGCTTAAACTCCTGGCAACACCTACTGGTCATGTACATGATGATTAAATTTTCCAAGGCAAATCACCCAATGTATATTACACAATTGTACTTCACCCCCCCCCCCCCCCCCCCCCCCCCTTTCCAGGGATCACCAGAGGTGGCACACAACAAAGTAATGATGAATAGGTATCCTTGGTAACCATGGTTAAGCATACACAGGCAGAACCTACCCACTGCTGAAGGTAGCATTCTGGAGCCAACTTTTTCGTGTCCAGCATGGAGCACAGCTCTGGATCGTGGTAGAGCAGCAACAGACGAAAGAGGTGGAAAGGTCGGCCATCCGCTTTACAATCCCTGCAAGCAAAACCACACACCCACACACATGACACCTGTCCCACACAAACACTGCACACACACACAAAGGTTGCACAGATGGAAATTCATCCACTGTGCCTCTACACGTACACAACCAGGATTTTAAGTCCATATCAGAAGCATTACCCATCAGAGGCATAATGTCAAGAAATTACCTAGAAAATCTTATTCAAAAAACAAGACATTTTGAATTCTTTGGTTATTCTAGGATAATCATGGTGTTACGCTTCTGATACATGTATATGTACTCAAACCAGTAACCACAATAAAACCACCACAATAATAAACCACAGTAATAACCATAGCAATAGCCAGCATACAAACCTTGGTAAGTACTTCACTGTCAGAGCATAGAATGCGTTGAAGAGGTCTCGTCTGCTCAGCCCTAGGGACACAAAGGGCAGGAGCAGTTCTGCCCAGCCGCAGTCTTCTGTGTAAGGCACGTTCCGCGTCTTGCAGTAGAAGGTGAGCACCAACTCCATCTCCATGGCCAGGTGCTGCCTCGTGCCCTCCTCAGCATCCAGCCTGGCTGTAGCACAGTGCAAGCTCTTTTAGCTACATATGCACACATACATGCATGAACACACATGCGCATGTACGTGTACGCACACATGTGCATAATCATGGTAGAGCAGTACACACACACACACACACACATGCACAAAGGACACTATTGTAAACAGATGATATGTGCAGACATAACATATATATGTACATGTACGTGCACACGTGTACCCACACCCACACCCCCACACACACACACACACACTCCACATGTACCACAACGCACCTGCCTGCTCAAGACATTGCGAATGGATAAGGGTCTGATTCTCACTATCAAGTGGACCCTGGAAGTGGCCCATCGTGTCTGCCTTGCGAGAGATATTGAGGCATTCCTAAAGATACTACAGATAAAAGGCACACGCGGCGAAGAAAGTAACCTTTCCCCGTCCCCAAACGGCGCCCTCTAACCTTCCACACGTCTGCCCGCAACTCGTCGGGCACTTTATTCGCTGGACAGAGCTTCCGAATGACTTCGCTGTCCTCGTGAGAAGCCAAGGCAGCCTTCAGGGCCTCCACAGAGGAACTGCTATCGTCCCTTTACCAAACAATACACATAATTTGCATGCATAAATTCGCGCGAAAAACAAAAAGGTTGCTACATAGTGTCAATGAATTCAGCAATGGAACGGTCATATAATATGTTTCTTCCTACCCGGTTGGCGGTTTTCCGTTTTCTTTGGCAAGCTCCCGACCCTTATCCTCAAGAAGAAGTTCGTCAATCTCACGAAGAAAATCATGACTGTTAAGATCAGCCATCAAATAGTGTTTGTCTCGGTCGTTCAATCTGCGTCACGTGACGTCGGTAACCAATGGTGTCCTGCTGATTTTTAAACACATCCTCATGTGCACGTCTTTAAAAGTTACTCCACATCCAAGAGGACATATTGCTTCGTGCAACGGCCGTGTGGAGTCGATTGAAGCATGGGCAGAGCCGGTCGACATTCCCTCTTGTTCAAACTGCGCGTCTCATCGCGCCGCTCAAGTGCAAAGGCTAGCGCAACAGGAAGGAGAAAAGAAACTGGCGGAATTGACTAAATTTCGAAAGAACGTGAAGAGACGTGTTCGCCAGGTGGAGAAGACCAGGGAGCAGAAGACGTGCGTGGAGATGACGTTAGACAGTCCACGCAAAGTAACATTCGACCACACGGTACGTTGATCGAAGCGCTAGGCCTACGAGGTTGATTGTGTCGTTTGTAATATTGACTTGCCAAACACAGCCCTCTCACGCAGCAACGCCTACACAGAACCCCGAGGATGAAGTCGTGCAAGTCGAGAAAGCCTTGATCGAAGGAGGGTCCTCGCTGGCCCAACAGGCGAGGAGAGCTTTGTTGGGTATGTGTACCGAGCAGGCGGCGTGGAGAACAACCGATAATGGAACCGCAGAGAGATCCATGCACGCAGAAAATCAAGCAGACGAACGGACGTCCGAAAGAAATACGTTAACCTATCACCATTTTACAGAGGAGCCAAGACTCGCTGGTACATGTAGCTCGTTACCTCAAGGAAGACATTCGTCACAGGACGAACCTCGCGATCGCCAGCCGGTTGCGGCCCTAAAACCCTCAGGTGAATCCATACCCTTGATATCTGCGCAGTCCCAGAGCAATTTGGCTGCAGAGCCCAAAGGGTGTCCTTCCCCTCCGAGAGCACCCATGGGACAAGGAAGTGACCGTGGCTGTGGGCGGTGCATCATAGTAGCTCCAGGCAAACTCGAGCACACTCAAAGGGTGCAGGCCCAGAAGCAGCAACTGGTGCTGAGGCGCCTTTGGTCACAGCTGGAGAGGGAGCAGGTGAGACGGACCGAGTGCAAGAAGAGAGAGCACCTGTGCGCGACAAGGCTCAAGGACCAGAGGGAAGCCGAGAGAAAGATGCAAGAGGACGAATCTTTCGCTGCTGACTCTGATTTGGCGGAGCTTGAACTGACGGAGGACAGGGAGAAGGCGGAGCAGTGGGCGGCACTCATGGCCCTAGAGGAGCGGAAACACAAACTGACAAAGGCCAAGGAAAACGAGAGGTTTATTGAAGCACTGAGAGAGAAAGTGAAGCAGAGAATGATTCAGAAACACTCGCAACTGCCAGCGCTCTGTTCTTGTGCAAGGACATTTTGGGAGACAGACCCTGATACCTGTGCAAATAACTGCATATTCTACAAGAATGAGAAAGGTTTGTTGTCATCAGCATTTTCAATATTAACCCCTACATGTAATCATCTTTTAGCTTATGCCAAAGCGCTGTGGAATTTGATGGTTTCTCTGGAATTACAATGACTGATGACATGAGTTCTGAATGAGTTGAATCTCGAATCCATATCCTGCATCACGTGCCTCAACGTTTTATTTACTGGTACAAAATAATATCGAAATCTTTTAAAAGGCCAGAATGGATATGGATGCCTGCATGCAATGGGTGAAAAACAATATCGCTGCAGATTTTAGGCATGCATTCAAATTGCACAACGTGGAAAGTTTGTCGGACCCTGAAAAAGAACCATTCAAATCGCTGCTTGCGGCTAGGCAGTTCCTCTGTGGGATACAAGACAAGCTTAACTCTTACAATCCCTCCACCGAGGAAGATACCCAATGCATTAAGATATTAAATGCTTGTATTTATCTCCAACTGGGTATGAACTACATCGAAGGTGAGGAGATTTCTCGTGGCCAAGAAGCGTTAGAGACATGCGTATCACTACTGGAAGACATTCCGGACAAGAACAAGACAGCCTCTGTACGTATTGAGTGCTACAACCAACTTGGTGTGCTTTGGGGTAACCGCGATGATCATCAGAAGGCGCTACAGTATTTACTAGAAGCCAAGACAGTCTATGAAACACACCGGGCCATTCCTCCCGTGGCGGCTGAACAGTGGCTGTTGGGAGACGCAGGCAGCGAGGCTGACAGGGCGAAGCTGCTAGAGGACCTCCACACACACACCCTCTTCTACCTCGCCCAAGTGTACGGACACACTGGTCAACCTCAGCTCTCTGCGCAGTACTGTCGCGACACTTTAGGGCGGCAGCTGCGCGCCAAACAGTTTGACAGCGTTGAGTGGGCCCTGAACTGCGCCACTCTCTCGCAGTACTACCTGGGAACGTCTAACTTCTTACAGGCCCGTCACTGTATCGCCTGCTCTGCCCTGGTACTACAGAGACACATGGAGAGAGGCACGACCGACGCATCGGAGGATGTAATCGATAGATTGAAGCGTTCGGAGGCCGACATCTCCCGCTGCTGGTGTAAGTATACCATTTCCCTTCTCCAAGCAGGCTGGGAGCGTGCGGATGGTTTTGACCCACAGCCTCAGATATTCAGGTTCGAGACGCTCGATGTGACCGACTTGGAATCCAGCATCACCTCGGAGCCGCTGGAGAACTATGAAACAGCAAAAAGTGTTTTTCTGTTTGGACAGCGACACTTGAATGCGGCAAAGCAGTACTACACGAAAGACACGTATGCAACGGACTACGTTGCTCTGGTACAAGACCACTCCTCCCTCTTTAAAGGACTCGCTTACTTCGAACCTAACGATGCTTTTAAATGTCGTATGCACAAACGGAGAATCGACATGCTAACAGACATCCTCCGTGACCTGAACACTCAACATTACTTGGCGCCAAGCAGGCAGCTTATGCACGAGTTGGCCGGTGCTTGCTCGGAAATGGTAGACCTTAAGATTGTCACAGCCAGCAATTCGCCATCTCCAAAGCAGATAGCCAAGATAAACAAACTCATTGACCAGTCGGTAAATTGGTATCGCAAATTTTACGACACATTTGTGGACAACAAAACGGGTATATTGCAGGTTGACAATGATAACTTGCGTTCTGTACTCTGCGCTCGTCTTTACATGGCCACGTTGCTGACAAAGATGATCACACCAGTTCCAGCTGCGCAGGTATCCTACTTGCAAGAAGCACTGCTACACTACGAGTGGCTTGTTGAATACTGCGACACCAATCTGGGCAGAGCTACCGACGTGTTTGCTGATGAATTGCTCGTGTGTAGGGAAATGGCTGTGCTACTCCCCCAACGCATTGCTACCTTAAGACGGTGAAAAATATTGTAACATGCATATTGTTATAGAGGGTAAAAGGATGTTAACAAAATACAGAAACAAGGAAGACAACAACGTTCAGCAAAGAAAGCTTCTTATGCATATTGTTCAACTGGGGGGGGGGGGGGGGGAAGGAGATATATGATTAAGCAATAAAGGGTGTTGTCACCCGCTCGCTTACTGTAAGTTGAAGCATCGATTTCGTCCGGTAGCTGTGCTATATTGACTTCAAAACGATCTTGTACAGAATTGAGCACCTTTGCATCACTTTCGTCCGACACAAATGTGACTGCCAGACCCTTCGTGCCAAAACGACCAGCACGTGCAACCTTGACACACACACCGGGGCAGAACAATCAAATCAATGGGCAAAAAATAATACGAAGTGTACATACCCTGTGAAGGTAGGTATCAGAATTTTCTGGCATATCATAGTTGAAAACGATGTTAACCCTCTCAATATCCATGCCACGTCCGAATAGATCAGTAGCAACCATGATACGTTTGCTGAAGTTCTTGAATGCTTGGTATTTTGCAAGTCTAAATTTATTCAGAAAGGCACGTGTTCAAGGATACATTTTGATTAAAATCATTAATTTGTTACTATCCCTATTGAGTATAAAAGATGTCTCCAGCATGGTTTATCTCCCCAATTAGTGCCCACTAGTGGCTATGGGAAGCACAAGGAATATACAGGAGTCAGCCACACTTCGTTCCCCAACAACCAGACGGTTGAAGGAAGGACAGAAGAGAGCATTATACTGTTCAACGTTGTGCAAAGGACTGTACCTCACAGGAGGTTATGTACAACACAACCTGAGGCTCCACAACACAGGACAGAGCTGAAGAGTGGCAAACCCTCCATGTGTCCACGTCGATGCAAAATTGTAACATTTTATGAAAACTCACCTCTCCTCTTGAGGCATCCCGCGATGAATGCAGATAGCTGGGAAATTCTGCTCAACCAAGAGTTGTGCCAATGCTATGCATCTCTGGACACTTTTCACAAATATAACCACCTATATAGCAAAAAGACATCATTCGGCATTTGATAAATACAACCCTCTCACCCAACTTCAACATTTTCCCATTCCACACACCAGTGACACACATACCTGGTTAAATTCAAGGGCATCAAGGAGCTCAAACAACTTCCTGTTCTTTTCTTTGTCCTGGAGCTTGACGTAGTACTGCTGAAGGCCGTGTAGTGTCAACTTTGTCTCGTCATCAATGTACACCTCCATGGGCTGTGGATACAATGCACTGCCTGGTAATGCTACGAGGGGGCTTGCAGCATTACTCCCAGCTCATACACACACTTGCACATTACAAACAACGCACGCATACACGTATACAATGCACTGCCCGGTAATGCTACGGATAGGGAGCTTGCAGCATTACTCCCACTCATACGCACACTTGCACATTACGAACAACACATACACGCACAAACACACACACACTGCATTTAGTGTGGTGTTACTTGTACGCAGTGAAGTGACATCAGCTGTAGCTGCAGCCAGTGGTAGGGAAGACTCATGCTAGTCCAGCAGGGGACCGGGGGGGGCCAGGCATATAACTTAAGGATTATCAAAGCCATCCAAAAACCAAATACTGATTCTAATTAGAGCCAACATCTACACCTCTAAAACTGTAGCCAAGTTGCTACTTCCAACACACCTTTACAGCACAATCGCAGCAATTTGATGTCCACTGGCCAACACACCTTTCCTTCATCAGCAGCAATCAAAGCCTTAAATGAACCACCACCACCACAATGGAACCATCCATCTCCCAATTTTAACGAGACCAACACCTCCTTTTCAGCACAACTTAACCTCCAGACACAGCACTCATCGTATCCAGGGCTGATGCTACAGCTGACACCCCACGAGAAGTAGACAGCAACATTACATTATTCATGAACTTCTTGCAGACTGGACGGATTTCTTTTGACAGGGTAGCACTGAACATCATCACTTGTTTCTCGTGGGGCGTCATCTTGAATATCTCTTGGACATCCTTTCGCATGTCTGGAAGAAGGGAAAAACTGAGCTCACTCACGTATCAGCTTCAAGCAAGACCATGCGAAATAAATCACCCACTCTTCCATGGACACTAATACTTACCAAGCTGTTCTAGCATCTTGTCGCACTCGTCCAGGATGAAGTGCTTCACGTGCTTCAGGTTGAGTGTCTTGTCCCTGAGGAGAGCGAGCACACGTCCAGGTGTGCCCACCACGATGTGCGGGCAGTTGCTCTGCAGGGTCTCCTCGTCCTTTTTTATGCTTATCCCGCCAAAAAATACGGAGGTTTTTATGTTGTCGAAATACTTACTGAAACGCTCGTATTCCTTGTATATTTGGAACGCTAGCTCTCTATGTTGTAAATGGAATGGTTAAAACGGCTTCGTTTGTGAAATAGATTTCGCTTACCTTGCGTGACACATAACTAGCACTGACACTTGACCGTCCGTCGGCTCTAGCTGCTGCAACGTAGCAATGACAAACACAGCTGTCTTTCCCATACCACTTTTCGCTTGACAGATGATATCCATTCCTAGAATAGCCTGTGGTATACACTGGTCTTGAACTGTAAAAAATGGCGGACTTTAAAAGATGGCGGTCATAAGAATTAGGGGCGTTACCTTCACTAGGGTGCTCAAATCCACAATCAACGATTGCCCTGAGCAACTCCGGCTTCAAAAGAAAATCCCTGAAGCCAGAAGCATGTATGGAGACGTAGTTGCCTTTAACGCCCTTTTTAGTATCGCCGGTGTCCGTGCCATTAGCAGTTTGCTCGGCAGCTGTGTCTTCCTCGTCGTAGTCCAACAGCTCTTGCTCTACGTCATTTTCTGCCATTTCGCTCTGCCTAGTGATTGAATATAAATGGCGCAAAAATTCTTTTGCGAAGATAACAACTCACAACTACGACGAATATAGGAAGCGAGGACCTACAATAATACGCATGCGCAATCCTTAGGGTCACGTGCGCTTTAAAAGCAGAAAATAACAGTAATTAATGATGGATTTCATTTTGTACTTACTATTGTCGTAAAACGTCATATAGTCGACCTAGTTTACAGGTTTATCCTGGAGTGCAATGTGCGTCTCATCGTGTCTCGCTCCAATAATAGGCTTAGCTATGAATCCTATGATAGCTCAACGCTATTCTTCTATGATCTTACACAGCAAAAAAACGAACGCTTTCACAACGGATTTTTAAATCAATTGTTAAATCATCGCATAGTTTGATAGCAAAATCAAGTGCACTTGATTTGCGATTGATTTTACTGTGAAATCAATTGTGAATCAATAATTGATTTGACGCGTTTTTTTTGCTGGGAATTTTGAAGTACCGAATGCAGTTCGATCGTCTTCCGAAAGCATCAATTTTTATTGAACAGTAACAGTGAGGAAATGTGGTCAAAATCTTTGGCATGCAATTACTGGTGATATTTGAATACAAAGGAACGTGATAAAAGCGTTAATTGAAACAGGAACTGCTGCGCATTTGCACATCACGTTACCTGTGAGTGATGTAATAAACAATACGTACGTGTTTTGATTTGTATTTTAGAATGATATCACTTTACAAATTGTCAACATCCTGTACCTCTAAAAAGGTAAAATCCCATTGCAGGCTATGAAATAACTAATCTTTTTATGCCAGCTACACTCAGCAGGAAGCTAGGCATGCATTATTAATACGGTAATACCCGTTGCAGTTTTGTATGAAGGGATGCAAGAAGAAAGGGTGTGCAGCCCAAGCGAAGCAGAGAAGCTTTGAGATGCAGTGACATCATTTTAATCAATGTAAAATATGTATATTTGAACAGCAAGCTTGCATGAGTCATCCATGTGCATCACACTGGGTCAATAGGGGAGTTTGTTCAAACCTTGACCTCACATATGCCTTTATATGTGATCACACACCACACACACACACACACACACACATGTACACATTCCAGTCCAGTATTGAAATAATCCAGTTTGTCAATACATGTTTCTATAGGTTGAGCAGAGCGAATTAGACAGAAACTTAGCTCCTCCCAAATGTGATTGGCTGCATAACAAATCACGCTGCCACATGCTCGATGGGGTTTAAATGGGAATGTGCACATTGGAATTGTCATTCTAAGTGTTGTGCACATGCTGCGAACTTCTGTGTTGGTGCACTGTGTGGGCAGATCCGACTGCTGAATGTTCCTTGACAGCAAGATAGACCAGGATGATGGAAAGTGGAACTGGATAGTTCAAGACCAAAATGGAACTCTGTGTCATGTGCATCTGGACAGAAACGATTTAGGGGGCATTTTCCTGGGTGCAGATTTTGTCCCAAAGGGTTTTTCTGCACCTAAGGTTTTTTCCCCACTCTGTGTGTTGTGTTTTGTGATGCTGCTTGCAATGTTGTATTATGTGGTTGCGTGTATGAGTGTGGCGCAGCGTGCACATTGAACTTGAACCAGAATGGTGGTTGGCAGGGAGGTGGGGACGTTACGTGATGCAGCGGCATGGGGAGGGAGTTGTTGCCTTCTATCTGTGGGGCAGATCTCGGTCTGAGGGTACACCAACTGAGAAGATCAGTGACAAATCCAAGGGAGGGGAGGGGCATACACTATTTCCCCCCCCCCCCCCCCCCCCCAGAGAGGTACATGTATGCCCGTTCAAGGGGGTGCCAATTCATCGTTGTCACTGCAGGGTAAGCACACACACATAAATGGAGAACTCTCAGCATGTTTTCCAACCATATCTGCACATTCCTATATTCAATATTATTAAACTGATATATTACTACTGTACATTACTGTCTCTGTTTGGCAACACATCATATATTAAAACACACTGCATGGTTTCGATTACCTAGGTACATACTTTTAGAACTAGGCAATGCAAAGCTTATGTGAGTCACCAGGTGCATGGTACACACATCACCTACCTGTTAACCCCTGAACTAAGTAGAAGCTGATGTGTAAATGACTCAGTCTTGTACCCAGCCAGAGCAGCACAATACAGTAATGTTGATGTGCTTGTAACTGAACATTCTAATTAGTGCACACCGCAACTAGAGAGCAAAAATGTTGTATCTTACAGCCTACCTACTTAATTTCACAAGAATCATATTGTTATGTGTATATGACTCAATTTCCATTTCATTTTGTCCCATGTACAAAACCAGTTTTTAAACTGACACCTTCTGTGACACTACATGTACACATATCACAACATAACAAGAATGATATTATTATATACATACATTTCATTGATAATGATAACGTACATACAAGTTACAGGATAACATGAATATCATTATAATAATTATATATATATGTAACTACCTAATCTAAACAGTGTACATGTCCGAGGCAAAGCATGCAGTGGCATTTGCTTTAACTAGATTGAGATTTAGCCTGCCATAAAGGCTGTTGAGGACAGCTGCCTTAGCCATCAAGTGATGGCTGGGCCTTGACACCTCTAGCGGTGCTATGTGACTTCTAGTCTTAGAATTTGTGAGTATATAATTCATAATAATATGTATGCTCTTAGGGAACTCCTCCCCCGCAGATAGAGCTCGCCTGCTTCAGTCTCCTTCCCACATGATATTCCCTCTTGAGGGGCTTGACCTCCATCTGGAGCCGTTGGAATTTCAGGTTGCCTTGTTGGAACTGGTTGCTAGGCGAGAGGCCAGACACGACAATGACTCCATGGCTTCAGCACCCCAAGCACCATAAGCTTCAACGACCATGGGGACACAGACCCACCCAAGCTCCCTGCACTTTCCATCATTTGCCTCATGCTTCCTCAGCTCTGTAGCTCTGGCGGCTGCACCAGCTGTGAGTCCCGCTTCCAACAAATTGAGCGGTGAGGTCACAGATAGGTCAAAGGCCGCTGGCTTGCCCACAGACCAGTTGAGTACTAGGATATCAGCTGGGTGGGAGTGGCTATGGTCAAGGGTGAGGTTGCTTCCTGCCTCCACCTTAACACTCAAGTGGGCCCTGCAACAGGCCTCCGCTAGGGTGTCTCGGAGTTTATTGTGACAAGAGACAACATCACCACCCCGCTTGTAGGTGAGAGCGTGATGGCCAAGGGGACACATAGCACCGCTAGAGGTGTCAAGGCCCAGCCATCACTTGATGGCTACCTGAAATTCCGACGGCTCCAGATGGAGGCCAAGCCCCTCAGAGAGAATATCATGTGGGAAGGAGACTGAAGCAGGCGAGCTCTATCTGCGGGGGAGGAGTTCCCTAAGAGCATAAATTCTAAGACTAGAAGTCACAAGATGTGGTTGGTTGGTGGGACACATCTGGCCAAAATGGCCCTGGCATTCTGCCTCATGAGTATGAGGTTCAGGCGACTGTAAATGGTAGATACAAACGCATTTAGAGGTCGACATAGCTGGGTGGCCATCTTTTTTGATAGTTTAGACAGCACATTGATGGCTTCATTGCCCCCTCCCCCAAACACTTCCACAACCAAAGGGATGCATGACCATCCTCTAAGGGCACATAACAAAGACCAATCACAATTCACATACCATTTCTATAACATGTAGCTGTCAAATAAACCACAATTGCCCAACAACACCATTCAGGGCTGCCACTGAGACTTAACAGTGGATTCAGGGTTTGATTGATTAATTGTCAGGCAAGGGGAAGGTTTGTGTCCACAAAGATAGTAACTAGATTGCCCCCCCCCCCCCCCCCCATACCAGATATGCCCAGGACTGAAGAGACCTTGACGAACATTGCTGAACCAGGCTACATGTAGACCTGTATGCATGTTTGAAAGATAAATGTACACCAATAGTGGGCAAAAGTGTTCAAAAGGCAAACTTTGGTATCACCAGAAACATTCAATGTCATTGCCAGCCATTGATGTCATGACCCAGCAACAGATAAGATCCAACACCTACATGTATGCACATTACATTGATGACATTGGTATTTTGCAAACGTTTTTATAATAATTCAAACAACATAGCAATACAATCTTTTTTAGAATGCACATTATGGGTGAAATATCCGTGAGGTGTCAATGATACACTTTATATACATGACATCATCCTTCACATAACTGGAGTCGTCTAATACATCAAGCTTACTAAACTGCGGGCATCCGGAAGCCACATTCATATCGGTGCGGGGCCTCTGAAATGAACTGCTATCCTGTGTCGGTTTAAAGGTCTGCACAATATGCTTCCTATGGTTCTGGTCAACGAGAATAAGAGAAACTTTATGATCAAAAGGCCACTTGAGCAGTGGATCATACTCGCCCTTCATTAAAACAAAAAATATAGATAAATGCGTCTTGTATCCTATGCCATCGCCATTCAAGTACGCCCGTATGCACATCTTGTAACCATTTCTGCCTGTATAGAACGGTGGGCTATAAATAGATGTTATTCTTTCATCAAAAGCATCTCTTTTTCTCCTTGCAACATCGGGAATGCGCCACAGAAAGGCACCATTGTGTGTACTGGCTAGTGAGGCTTGGAGTTGGAGCTCCAGTTCTGAAACTCTAACTTTTAATAATTGATTTGACTTTTCCAGCTCTTCTACTTTCTTCTCTACTGCTACTGGCGTATCATATCGTGCAGACTTTCCCGTACCTAGAAACATCATAGGTTCAGATTGGGTAACCTTTTCCATCATTGACTTTTCCATCATTGCCTTTTCCATCATTGACTTTTCCATCATTGACTTTTCCATCATCGACTTTTCCATCATTAATTCAAGTCGTGCAGAAGTCATATTGATCATATCACTGAGTTTTTTATCTGTGTCTGCCTCTAGTTTTTTCAGGGACATTTCAAAATGACCTTGAACACTATTTCGATACTCTCCTAACAATGAAGTAAGCTGATCACATTGTTGCTGGGTTGCACGCTGTTTCCTTCCTAAAGCCAGGATGTGATTGAACACCTTCACAGGGTCATCCGTGTGTCCTGGCGCCGACCTATCGACCTGTAAATGAAATCATACCGTGTTTAGGCGGACTTCCCCTGGGATTTCCCCTAAATAATTACCTTCTCATTGCAAACATAACATTCCACCAATCGGCACTCGTTGTTTTCATGGGCTGAAAGCTGTTCAAATCACAGTCGCAATTTCAGTTTGAATCCTCAAACGTGCCAAGAACCAAAAAAACGTACTTTGATACGTTCCATTTGTTTGCCGCATGCCTCGCACATTACCAACACACGAGGACAGTCGAGAAGGTGTTCCTAAAAAGGAAACCGGCCGCGTCACATATAATACACGAACACACAATTCTTTACCTTCTTGCATCTGTTGCGAATCTTTTCTTCACAGTGCTCACAGTCGATTTCCCGTTCTGGACACTCCAGGACGTGAGCATCTAAACCTTCCCGCTTGAGTTTGACGCCGCAGTGGTTGGGACACTCGGCAACACCATATTCACACTCCTGACAATGAGCCTATTGACAACAACAGTTCAAAACGCGCCCCGAGACTGCTGTTCTTTTTAAGTCACCTCGTGGTCTTGTAGCTTCCCAGTCCAACCACAGCCAATGTCTTTCCACTTACAATACACCGCTAACGCCAAAATTTCCTTACGTATTGCTCTGTCCTTCTGACACTACCAAACGGACGGCGAATATCCTAGTTAGACGCTTCTACAGGCCCACCACAAACCTGAGGGTCCGTAGCGTTTTCAGAGCCTTCCTTTAAGTCTACACCACATTCAGTACATTTCTTCTCTGTATATCTAAATATAAGATTGTCTCGAACGCCACGATTTAATAGCGCCCGACTTTCACCACTCACGACGAAATTTCTTGGAAACATTTTTCACACAGCCGCGTTCCATTTTCAGTCTGTACCGCGTCTTTCAGTATTCGTCTACAATGAGAACAGTACAATTCCTTCCGTGCAAGTTCTACTGTCCTAACGTCCATTTTTATATGTACATCTGAAATGATTGGACTGACATGATCGATCAGTCTATTGTCACGTGATCGGGGGGCACCACAAGAATAAAGCCTGCAGGTGTAGGGCCTGATTATACGTGCTGGGTCTTTGTTGTATCTTCTAAAAGAATCGTTCAGCACAATAAAAAATGATCGCCGCTGCATCATACAAGTTCTATGTAAAATGCAATATTAATTTTTTTTCGCGCCCGCTTGACCCGCCTCGCCTCTATAATTATAAATGCAAGGCAACCGTGCTTGTGCATACCTGTTCCGAGGAGATCTAAACAGTCTTTTTAAAAATAGCATGTAAATTTATATTATTCAGCGTTGCCCTCTGGGGGTGCCAGCGTACACAGTCACTGCTAGTCTGGGGACCAGACCATATATGAGGATATAATATTCTCATATATGGTCTGGTCCCCAGACTAAGTCACTGCATGACAGACACACCGTTATCACAGACCGGCTCCATACAAAATTGTATACAGCTGCAGCCAGCTGAGTGAATATTTCTAAAGCCAATTTCCAGCTCAATATTTTCATACAGCCATATATTGTTTGTGTAAAAATTTGCATGCGCACTGCACTGCATGGTTTTAATGTCACACAAGAAGGGAAGCCGGCGATATATCTGGGAGCAACTCCTGGTACTAGGACCTTCACTGAGAACTTTGTTTCTGAGGAAGTACTGGAATGGACAAAGAGATTGAAGTGTTATCTGCCTTCGCAGTTAGTCAACCTCATGCCTCCTATGCATGCTATACACATGGGCTGTCCAGCAAGTGGACCTTTCTCTGCAGGACAATTCCAAATCAAATTGAACTTCTTCCTCCTCTGGAGGAAGCCATCAGATACAAGTTTCTCCCTGCCATAACTGGTCAATCAGCACTCAGTGATGTTGAGCGTGACCTACTGGCCATGCCATCTCACCTAGGTGGCCTTGGTATTGTAACTTCAAGTGATTTCCAACACCTCACCTCTAATAACATATCCACTCCTCTTACATCACTTATTCTTCAACAATCCATCACATACCCTATCTCCTGCCAGGAGTCTCAAAGGGATTGCAAATGAAGAGCAATTAAACACAAGAGAGAACTTGAACAGAGTAGAGTGTTGGGTTCGGTTAAGTTAATAAGCTACCTACCAGTTACCAAAGAACCCTCTGCCCTTCATCAGTGAAAAGGTGCATCCTGCTGGCTCAAAGCCCTTCCACTATCAGGATATGGTTATGCTCTGCATAAAGGGGGCTTCAGAGATGCACTTTGTCTTCGATATGGTTGGCCTCCACCACTTTTACCATCTCACTGTACAATTTCACAGTCGAACGTGGCTGTCCAAATGGAGGTTTCCCTTCAATCCACCATAATGAAATAAGAGTAAGTTCTTACTGAAACTTGCCACAACGTCAGGATTGAGCCACCACTGCAGTCAATAAATGCATTTTTGTCACAAAACAGCAAATTCTGAAAATGGTGCACGGCTAGATATTGCAGCTGACAATTTTTGGAGGAACAACGGACAACGGGCTTTCTTTGGCATATGAGTATTTGACCCACATGCCCCATCTTATTGTAATAAGTCCCCAATGCAGTGCTATAAGTCGAATGAGCAAGAGAAGAAGCGGGCGTATGATGAGAGGGTAAGAGAAATTGAGCATGGCTCCTTTGCACCTCTTGTATTCTCTATCTCAGGAGGTATGGGTCCAATAGCCACAACTGTATACAAAAGAATGGCCTCGCTCATAGCTGAAAAACAAAATCATCCATATAGCTCTACTCTATTTTGGTTAAGATGCAAGCTTAGTTTCTCCTTATTGCGATTTGCAGTAATGTGCATCAGAGGCTCGAAGTCCTTCTATCACAGACCAACAAACATGTTCAGTGAGGCCATCAATCTTTCCTGCTCAGAAAGCAGGATCTCCAATTGAACATTGAAATGCTTATCATGTGTCCATTTGTGCTGAATAAAACCCCATCACATCTCGTACGTTCGGGTCTTCGAACGAGATATTTCAAATTATAACCACGTGAGTTGAATATGAAGAAGGCGGCGCTCAGGAATTACTCCTTTTGGAGACAGTGGCTTCCATTTGCGTCCAAAGAGATTCCGCCAAATGCAGCGCCTCCTGTGTATGAAACCACTATATTCTCTTTGAGGTATTAAACTAGTACACTATTTGACTTCAGCAAGCCAAAACGGCGAAACCCAGCAGAGGAAGTAAGTGCCATCGCTAGCAAGTTCTTCCCACAGCACTCGGCGAACCAGCTGGCAGACGCGGTTTTCCCCAATGTTGCTGTAAAGACACAAGTGAGTACTACTATTAGGGGAGGCTTTTAATTTATTATTTAAACTCTTCGTTGTTTTGCGTATGTTCTAAAGGTCCTACTTGCTTGTGAAAAGGCTACCATGAAAGACGTTCCCAACCAGATGCTTGGTAAAATGCAATGCATGGAGGATGTGATGAACTATTTCCTGGGCAACACCAACGGCGCAGGTCGCTCCCTTCTAACCAGGCCAAAGTTGCGTAGGCCTGTTAACCTGTCCGTTGGGACCAGGCACAGTTTCTCGGGCAAGAAGGGCCCTAGAGCGGCCTTCCAGAATTTCAGTGACCCTGAGCATGCAAAGTTTCCAAGCAAGAAGAAGAGAGCACTGGTGTGATACCATGGCAACCGTATCTGGACTGTGCGCACGTCTGGGCTGTGCATGTGTGTGGTATTGAAACACTTATCACCATCATCATCATCACTGCACGGCCAATTCTTTCTCTTTCAATGTTAGCATCGGGCTTGTGAGGGAGGAGAGCGCATAGAACACATTGACATTGTCAGGTATCTCCACTTGTCCTGAATCGTGTGTGTGTGAGGGAGGGAAGAGGTGGTGAGTGGTAAAAAAAGACACCACACTTGGTGCCCCTAGCTCACTGGAGTCCTCTAACACCTGCACCAGCTTGTAGTGTGAGGGGTTACTGGTGATGCCATGTTTCTCTAATGCGCTCTTGATTACTGAGCCTGTCCTCTCTGACTCGCTCAGCTGGGGAGGAGGAGGAGGAGGATGGGTGGTGGATTTTTGTTTCGTTGCTAAGCCACACCTACTCACCAGGATGCTTTTGTAGCAGCAGTTGGCCTCTGTGCTGATGGACACCCTGACGACGAGGGTGGATGGGGAGGGTGGTGTGCCTTGGGGTGAGGGGGTGTGGGTGGGGGATCCTGTATCAGAGGCAGACCTGTTCACCACAAGCACCTTGCTGTTCCGTTCTGTTGTCTTGTGTGGGTAACGTCTGGGGGGCAGGGGTGGAGAAAGTAAGGTGGTGGAGGGGGGGGGGGGGGGGGGGGGGGGGGCCATGTGTCTGACTTACTTGCTTCTCCTGAAAATAGAAGTGTTTTCTGAAGTTGTAGCTGGTGGCGGTTCCAGTTGCTCTGATAGTCGATAGCTGAAGACATTTCGTATTTCAATATTATAATGAGAGTGAATTCAGCATGGCCCCATGAATAGCACCCTGGTCCCCATGTACACCCCCCATAGATTTCTCATGCCTCCCCCCCATAAATCCCACATGGCCTCCCCACATGCGCCCCCCTCCCCATTCAGCACCCCACATGCCCCCCCTATTCAGCACCCCACATGCCCCCCCCCATTCAACACCCCACCCCCACGTCACTTGGCCCAGACATTACTTTTCTTCATCTGTGTGGACAGGAGCACTTCCCAGCCATCTGACGAGATGCGGGGAGTGAGGGAGATTGTAGTTGGCCGAAACTTTCTGGTACAGGGTGAGTGTTGCTAGAATCTCAAACTCCTGCCTCTTCTTGTAGAAGTTGATGAGACCATCCTACAGAGATAGCAGCCAGCAAAGGGACATTACCAGAGCAAGAGGCATTGACACCATTGTGCCATGGCTGGTGCTTCAATTTATGCACACACACCACACAGATGCATGTGGGATACACACACACCACACACACATACACACTACCCACTCACACACAGATGCATGTGGGATACACACACACTACCCACTCACACACAGATGCATGTGGGATACACACACACCACACACACACACCTGTGTTTTGTCCTTGTGTGCTGTATGTACCATGGTGAGGTCAGTTAGGAAGGTTCCCAGATATGGCACCACACCATGCTATAGTGTCACAGTCGTGAAAAAACCATAAACCTCCCAGGCAACCATGTATGAAACATTACCTGGGTAGGTACCTGGGTAGGTACCCTCTTCCCTTGGACATGTTTTGCAGTACCCTCCTGAGAGGCAGTGGAGAGAGGGTCATAGGTCAAAGTCATGCAGTGGAGAGTAGGTCATAGGTCATAGTCATGTAGTGGTGAGAGGGTCATAGGTCATAGTCATGCAGTGGAGAGTAGGTCATAGGTCATAGTCATGTAGTGGTGAGAGGGTCATAGGTCATAGTCATGCAGTGGAGAGTAGGTCATAGTCATGTAGTGGAGAGAAGGTCATAGGTCATAGTCATGTAGTGGTGAGAAAGTCAAAGGTCATAGTCGTGCAGTGATGAGTAGGTCATAGGTCATAGTCATGCAGTGGTGAGAGGGTCATAGTCATGTAGTGGAGAGTAGGTCATAGTCATGCAGTGATGAGTAGGTCATAGGTCATAGTCATGCAGTGGTGAGAGGGTCATAGTCATGCAGTGGTGAGAGAGTCATAGTCATGCAGTGATGAGAGGGTCATAGTCATGCAGTGGTGAGAGGGTCATAGTCATGTAGTGGTGAGTAGGTCATAGTCATGCAGTGGTGAGTAGGTCATAGTCATGCAGTGGTGAGTAGGTCATAGTCATGCAGTGGTGAGTAGGTCATAGTCATGCAGTGATGAGAGGGTCATAGTCATGCAGTGGTGAGAGGGTCATAGTCATGTAGTGGTGAGTAGGTCATAGTCATGCAGTGATGAGAGGGTCATAGTCATGCAGTGGTGAGAGGGTCATAGTCATGTAGTGGTGAGTAGGTCATAGTCATGCAGTGGTGAGTAGGTCATAGTCGTGCATGTGGATGTGTTTCCTTTACCCTTGCCAGAAGGTCTCTGCTGGTTTTGTGGTTTGAGTCAGCCTGAAAGAGGTCTGCTAGCTCCTCAAATGTCGCCTGTTTGTCCCTGATGGTGTGAAGGAATCAAGAGGTGTGTTCTGTGATTGATTGCTGTTGTGTGTGTGTGTGTGTGTGTGTGTGTGTGTGTGTGTGTGTGTGTGTGTGTGTGTGTGTGTGTGTGTGTGTGTGTGTACACACACACCAGCCATACTTGCATAGACACACATTGCTAAAAACTATAGGGGGTGCCATGAGGGGTGTGTTAGTGCCATGGGGGTGTGTTAGTGCCATGAGGGGGGGGGGTGTGTTAGTGCCATGAGGGGTGTGTTAGTGCCATGGGGGGTGTTAGTGCCATGCCACGAGGGGTGTGTTAGTGCCATGAGGGGTGTGCTAGTGCCATGGGGGTGTGTTAGTGCCATGGGGGTGTGTTAGTGCCATGCCATGAGGGGTGTGTTAGTGTTAGTGCCAGGAGGGGTGTGCTAGTGCCATGAGGGGTGTGTTAGTGCCATGAGGGGTGTGTTAGTGCCATGAGGGGTGTGTTAGTGCCACGAGGGGTGTGTTAGTGCCATGAGGGGTGTGTTAGTGCCATGGGGGGTGTGTTAGTGCCATGAGGGGTGTGTTAGTGCCATGAGGGGTGTGTTAGTGCCATGGGGGGTGTGTTAGTACCATGAGGGGTGTGTTAGTGCCATGAGGGGTGTGTTAGTGCCATGGGGTGTGTGTTAGTGCCATGAGGGGTGTGTTAGTACCATGGGGTGTGTGTTAGTGCCATGCCATGAGGGGTGTGTTAGTGCCATGGGGGGGTGTTAGTGCCATGAGGGGTGTGTTAGTGCCATGGGGGGTGTGTTAGTGCCATGGGGGGGTGTTAGTGCCATGAGGGGTGTGTTAGTGCCATGGGGGTGTGTTAGTGCCATGGGGGTGTGTTAGTGCCATGGGGGGTGTGTTAGTGCCATGAGGGGTGTGTTAGTGCCTTGGGGGGGTGTTAGTGCCATGCCATGAGGGGTGTGTTAGTGCCATGGGGGGTGTGTTAGTGCCATGCCATGAGGGGTGTGTTAGTGCCATGGGGGGTGTGTTAGTGCCATGCCATGAGGGATGTGTTAGTGCCATGAGGGGTATGACTTACTGGGGTATAGAATGCCATGACTGGTGCAGCCTGTACACAGAAGATGACTGCAGTCCAGCCACTATGGCCCTCAGTGCTGAAAAGTTCCTCATCAGACGACACTGTTGAGCTACCTGGATCCAGTGTCCAATAGCCTTGGCCCGAGCTGTTATGGTGTCCTCTAGAACAGTTGCTATGACAACCATTGATATCCTAAATGAGCAAAGAATACATTGGTCAGTACGCTTAGTGTGTGTGTGCATGTGTTAGTGTGCATGTGTGTCCATGTGTTAGTGCATGTGTGTGTGTGTGTGTGTGTCCATGTTTCCGTGTGCATGTAGTAAGAACATGTGTGTGCATACATGTGTGTGAGCGTGCATACATGTGTGTGAGCGTGCATACATGTGTGTGAGCGTGCATACATGTGTGTGAGTGTGCATACATGTGTGTGCGTGTATTTGCATGCACATGGTTTGCAGAGTTACTTGTTGAAGTGGTTGATGCAACCCCTGACAGTTGGGGCTGGGTCACAGCGTATGTCCCTGGTGTAGCTCAGGCACTCGTGGGGGATGACTGCTTGGAAAAGGCGCTGTAGGGAGGGAGGGGGGGGAGTGTAAGGTATGGGGAGGAGAATGTAAGGTAGGGGGGGAGGGGGGAGTGTAAGGTATGGGGAGGAGAATGTAAGGTAGGGGGGAGGGAGGAGTGTAAGGTATGGGGAGGAGAATGTAAGGTAGGGGGGAGGGGGGAGTGTAAGGTATGGGGAGGAGAATGTAAGGTAGGGGGGAGGGGGGAGTGTAAGGTATGGGGAGGAGAATGTAAGGTAGGGGGAGGGGGGAGTGTAAGGTATGGGGAGGAGAATGTAAGGTAGGGGGAGGGGGAGTGTAAGGTATGGGGAGGAGAATGTAAGGTAGGGGGGAGGGGGGAGTGTAAGGTATGGGGAGGAGAATGTAAGGTAGGGGGAGGGGGGAGTGTAAGGTATGGGGAGGAGAACGTAAGGTAGGGGGAGGGGGGGAGTGTAAGGTATGGGGAGGAGAATGTAAGGTAGGGGAGGGGGAGTGTAAGGTATGGGGAGGAGAATGTAAGGTAGGGGGGGAGGGGGGAGTGTAAGGTATGGGGAGGAGAATGTAAGGTAGGGGGGAAGGGGGGGGGGGAGTGCAAGGTAGGGGAGTAATGGAGATAGTTGCCTGAGGTGGACCAGATATAAAGCCTCTAAAATGGTTGTGCAGATGTCTGTGTGGAGATGACTGCTTGTGTCTGTGTTTGTGGTGAGGATATTATGGGTGTGGTGCAAGTGTGTGAAATGCTCAACGTACTGACATCATGTACTGTGAGGGTTGCTAATGTGAGATGGGAGGGGTGATGTGACCATGTGTGGGGGATGCGTGAGGATGGAGAGGTGATGTGATCATGTGTGGGGATGTGATCATGTGCGAGAGTAGTTGGATGGGATTAAGTGATGATTTGATTATGTGAGGTTGGAGATGATGTGACAATGTGAAGGTGGAGGTGATCTGATTATGTGAGGTTGGAGGTGATGAAATTGGGTGAGGATGGAGGAGGATTGATGATTATGGAGGCATCCTTACCGCATCTTCTGCAGTCAAAGACGAGGCCATATCTTGGGGTTGGAATGAAAATAAATGAAATTGTTGTCCCCCAACAGTGTCTTCTGAGAAAACAAAGGGCAATTATCACCTCTTTTATCTTCATAAAAGGAGGAGTGTACGTACCTGAGGATGCAACACTGTGCAGTATTCTGTCAATCCAAGATGTCTGTGAGTGTCTTTCAACTTCCACCTTCATGCTGGCTATTGTTTCCCTCAATGCAACGCTCTCTTGGGTATCACAGCTTCCTGCTAACTCTTCAACTTTGGAGAGATTATCCGCGTCGAAAAAGTCTGCTGGATATTTGTCCAGCCAGAATTTCAACAGTTTAAACACATTGCTGCATGAAGAGAGGCAGGCGGCACACACAAAAGGAACCCTGAATCCCTGAGATATTTTTGTATGGCGTAAACGCACCGTAGTCTCAGCTGTGCGGGTTCGTCGCGGGAATCAATAGAAGCCGCACCGATGCTGCGGTGAAGCAAATATGTAGCCACACGTTTTCACACAAAACGTAAATTATATACCGCCACAACGCAAACTCTTTTAACCACCGCAACCATCCATATCAAAAATTGACAATGCGTTCGACGTACAGATGTGTGCATACGTTACCTCCCAACCGTCTCTGTAGGCGTCCGGTTGAGTCCGTCGGTTAGTAGCGAAATAACGACCCCGGGCTCGGTGAACGTGCGATATGTCGCAAAGAAGCACGCCCTGTATGCCGACACGTCGATGCTCTCTCCTTCTGGAATAAGGTAACCGACCAGAGACTCCAGGGTGCCCGCCTTCACTGTGCGGACCTTGCGCGTGACCCACTGCGAACTGTCGTCGATTGGCTCGCTGTGGCAACGAACCCTTTTTAATACTGTAGTGAACACCAAGCCGTCTTCTTTTTCTTCGACCGCATCCTGTGCTCCTATAAGACAAAAAAGAAACACGAACTTGGAAAATGAATTTAAAATAAAATAATATATAAACCAACGACTAACGGCTTTCATATTGCATCGCTCTCTCACCTGTATTAAGGTCTGGTTGCGAGGCTGGAGGACGATATGCTTCACCGGAGGCGTCTGTGTGTTCGCTCATTCCTTTTGGCAAGCGTCCTCTGCACGCTTGGCACGCTTGGCACAGATATGGCGAGCCACGCCCACCGGGTCGTGACGTACGTCTGCAAGTATTCGAGCCACGCCTACAACTATGATTTAATTAAATATTGAACATGTGGTGTGACATTGTCACACTTGCTGCATAACGCAACGCGTGAGTGATGTCGTTAGACCACGCTAGATACAGCAGAAGTGCGTTGTCCTCGCTTGCAAGTCTAAGGAAAGCAGTGGTTTCGGTTTCAGAAAATGACCGAGTTGAAGTTGAAAGGCGCCCAAGCATCGGTACTGAAACTCGGACGGAAGTAGGACCTCCGCCCACACTACTGTCCTCAACAGAGCTGCCGGGGGTAGGCCGATTTTTGTCCTGTGCGCAATGTAACTAACTTATCCTGATTTCCGTAGGCACATTTCCTAACGTGGCGGGTTAGGAAGGCGAACAGAGGTAGGCCCGTTAACGTTTGTATCGCGCTGCGCATTTCCCCTTACTCCTCTTCACGCACACACACACACGCACACACAGATCCACCCTGCGTCGATTATCGCTGTAGTCCAATGCACAGTCCGAGAAAGGACCAGTGGTTGCAGCAAACGATTGGTGTGCCAGCCCCTCCCACCTTACTGTCACCTTTTTCCTATGGAATGATCCTTTCACGCGCGCACACACACCACACACACACACACACACACACACACACACACACACACACACACACACACACACACACACACACACACACACACACACACAATCATACAGACTCCAAGGTCTCGTCTCTCCCTATCCCTCCAGCCCGCGTACCACGTGTGCATTTCTTTCCGTGTCCCTCCGCCAACAATCTTTCAACTGCATTTAAGAGGTGTGCCGCCCATGCCTTTCCTTACATGTATGATGTACAACGTAACGTAAACTTCCTTAGGTACGCCCGCTTTACTCCCGGCCTAAATGCATCACTACCTGGCACTCGCACGTCGTGTGTACGTTGGTCATGGCCACTGACAATCGAGACACCGGCATCCATCTTTGCCAAGTGCCAAGTTCCCACAAGAACCCGGTACACTGTTCACCCGGACTGGCGCAGAGAGAAGTAAATAACACGCATGGACATGGGCATTATAAGTATTTCTGCACACATTTAAAATGAACCATTCCACTACCCGATGTTTCGCACTTTGGCCATAAAATTTCATGTGACCAATTCGAAATAAAACGAAGAGGCTACTCCCTAGCTTCATGCACCGGAGTCGATTATCACAGAAGTCGGAGTGACGTATACACGTGCCCCTCCCCTCTGCTATATTATTCAATTTGACACACATGTATACCGTCGTCATGGTCACAAGACACTGGCTGGCAACCATATTAGCTAGTGCCAAGCTCCCACAGGAACACGGGCTGACGACGAAAACAACAAAGAGATTAAAATCAAAATGAACCTAATAACTATTATAAGTGCATACATTGAAAAAAGGGACACACACACTATACCAATCACAAAATGAAGGATAATAAACACACTACTTCAACCAGTCCATGTCATCGTCATCATCAGGAAAGAGTGGGTTATCCGGAGGTGGGGCAGTCGCTTTAGCTGGTGCCTGGAGAAAAAGGTCTGATATAACTGCACACTATCAGGACTGGGGGTGTGGCTTGATTAAGGGTACACTGTAGTGGGCTTTATATGGGGTAGCTGACTGGGGGTGGGGGCTGTGGGACTGGGTTGACTGGGGGGGGTGGGGGGGTGGGGGCTGTGGGACTGGGTTGACTGGGGGGTGGGGCTTATACAGGGGCTTGGGTAGCTTTACCTCATTGTCAGCAGGCTTCTTGGTGCTGCTTGTGGTATTAAACATACTATCAAAGTCATCATCATTGTCACCAAAACCACCACTTCAAGAGAGCCACCATGAATGCAAAAAAAAAACCCAGCCAAAGTCCAACACTTACCTAAGCACAACCTTAGCAGCAGCTGGGGCAGTGGTCACACTGGCAGCCTTTGGCTGTGACGGCTTAGCTGGTGTAAAAAACGTGTCATCTTCGTCATCAGAATCAAATATTCCCTTGGGCATCTTTTGGGCCGCTGCAAAGAATGTGTTTGTTGTACTCGTACCAAAATGCAACAAGTCCCCCCCCTCCCTCCTCCCCCTCCCAACAGCCCCCAAAAGGGGTGATGCCCAGGCTTACTGGAAGGCTTTAGAGAATCATCTGGGAGGGGTGGAGGCTCCTCCCTTCCATCTGGTCCCTCTAGCCCTTTGTGTATTATGGTGGAAGTTGTACATGTTTACGAGAGGATAGGGTGGGGGGGGGGGGGAAGAATACATTAAAATAACTTTTGGTGGAGAACAGGGATCCTTACCTGAAGGCCGAAGGTTTTTGCTTGGTGGCATGCTAGGGGACACGGCCCTACCAGCGCCCCCTACCTCACCTGAGCCAAATATTCCTTTTGCAGCTATCATAGGCTCTACATAACGGGGGAACAGAGTATCAATCTGTTGGAGCGTTTAGATAGACAGCCTCCTCACCTGAAGGTTGTAGTGGGGACAATGGAGGAGGGCTTGTTGGTGGTGGTATGAACAGGGGAGGAAGCTGGGGAGTTGGAGATAGAGAAAGTGGTGGTGGTGGGGATGGTTGTGGGTGTGAAAGTGAGGGAGGGGGTTGAGGGCTTAGAGACAAAGGTGGAGGTTGATGGGGAGGGGACGCTGGCCGGCCCACTCCTGACGTATCTGTCTCTATCACAGTGGTCTTGACTTTCTCCTCTTCTTCCTCTTCCTCCTCCTCCCCTTCCTCTTCTTCCTCCTCCTCCCCTTCCTCTTCTTCCTCCTCCTCCCCTTCCTCTTCTTCCTCCTCCTCCTCTTCCTCTTCTTCCTCCTCCCCTTCCTCTTCTTCCTCCTCCTCTTCTTCCTCCTCCTCTTCTTCCTCCTCCTCCTCCTCCTCTTCTTCTTCATCAATGTCTTTTTTCTGCTCAGCAAGTTGGGGTTCTTCAATGATCTTCTTATCAGCCTTGGGCAGATTTACTTCCTCTATAGGACACACATGTTCATCCAATCACTTCACTGTGCTCTGTTCTAGCTTTACCTGACTTGTCAACTGCCTCACCTTTTTTGTCTTCCTCCTCTTCTTCCTCCTCCTCCTCCTCTTCTTCTTCCTCCTCCCTTTCCTCTTCTTCTTCTTCTTCCTCCTCCTCCTCCTCCTCTTCCTCTTCCTCCAGCTTTTGTTGAGGAGCTGTTGGAGTTAATAATGCTGCCACAGGAGCCACAACTGCTCCTGCAGGGGCCAGAACTGCTCCTGCAGGGGCCAGAACTGCTCCTATAGGAGGCACAACTGCTCCTATAGGAGGCACAACTGTTCCCAGAGGAGGCACAACTGCTGCTGCTGCTGCCATGGTGGGCACCACCTCCACATCAGGTTCAGCTGGCTTGACAACCTCAGCTTTTTTAACAAGTTCGGCAGGTTGATTTACTGGCAGCGCTGCCATGACAACAGCAATGTTACATTACACTACTACATGTGAGGCTCTGAACTAACCTTTGACCTCAGCTGTCACTACAGCTTCAACAGGCTTGATGACCTCTAGTGGCTTCACTGGGACAGGCTGACTTACAGGCACTGAGCCAAACAGGTTATTAAACATTATTATTTTTCTAAACACACATAATAATACCTTCCTCCTCCTCCTCCTCCTCCTCCTCCTCTTCTTCCTCCTCCTCCTCTTCCCCAGCACTAACCTGCATCTTCGCACTACTGGCAACATTTCCCGGAAGAGTGTTAAGAGTAACTTCCTATACAGTGGGGTACAAAAAAAAAAAATGGCCACCTCCCTTAACACCACACCACACCACACCCAGATGTGACAGTGACAGACTCAACAGACCTTGATGGTGGCCACAAGGATGTTCAGAATCTCTGGCGTTGTGAATGTTCCCTTCACTTTAAACTTGGCAGCCATTGATTGGTAAGCCTGGTTCATGATCACCTTCACCTTCCCCTGCACCTCCTAATACCCACGATGATGTCACCATGATGTCATCGGTTCCACACACACACACACACAAGGGTCTCTAACCTCAGGGGAAGCCCCTGCAGACTGCTGCACCTTGCTCGCTTCCTGTAGGTCGGTGTAGGCCACCTGAAGTTTCTGAAGTGGCAGTGTTTTAATGGCACATCAACACATCTATCCCCCCACACACAACACACACACACAACACAAACATACACACGCTTGCACTATGTACGTATAATATAGAGTAGCTATTAGCAGCATCAGATGCTTGGCATTCACTGAACTAAATTATTCACCAAGCACAGCACTTGCATACAAAACACATTCCACACACATACCCCTCCACACACCTCCCTCCACATCCACACACATACCCCTCCACCCCACACAAATACTTACCCTTTCCAGTTCACGTATCTTTGCGCTGTGCTGGTCTTCTGCGTCCCGCTTCTGTTGCCTCAAGATGGCCTCCCTGCTCTCCAGATCCTTGATCTGCTGCCTCTGAGCACTCTCTCTAGACTCCGCCTCCTGCAGCTGGCTCTTGCACTGCTGGAGCTTCTCAAGCTGCGAGGTTAGCTGCTCCCTGGTGTCATGAAGCTGAGGGGTCAGGTCCTGCCGTCTTAGGACTTCAATCTGTGGGTAACAGTTTGGGGACGGGAGAGGAAAGGAAGTGTGGGGTGGGGGAAGAAGGATCCAAGAGGAAGGGGGAGGAAGGGCCAATAGTAGGGTGGGGGAGAAAGGTAAAAAAAGAAAAGGGGGAGGGGATATGGTAATACCCATCCTAACACAGGCCCTAGCCTGTTAACTGACCTTTGCATTGGCCCCACTCAGCTCTGCCTGCAGCCTCTGGTAGCTCTCCTGGAGGTCATCCAGCTTCCTCCTCCACTTGTCCTCTGCCTGGCTCACCATGCGCTCACTCTTCAAGCGCCACTGCTCCTCGAGGTCCCTCTCCGCCCGTGATATCTGGTCACTAGCGGCCTCGCTAGCAGACTGCTTCTCCTTCTTGAGCCGCTCCTTGAGCTGAGAGACCTCGGTCTCGTGGGCCTGCTTCAGCTCCTCCATCTCCTCATCCCACTGCTTCTTGGCTGCTATCATCTTCCTCTTGCGCTCGTTCATTAGCTATTGGAAGGGGGAGGAGGGGAGGGGGAGAGGAGGAGGAGGAGGAGGGGATGAACAGCGATATGTTGTCATCTTGTGTAATGTCCCCTCAAATTGTCCTTCGATTGCATTTTGAACCAGTGAAGAAAACATGGAGAACCAACTTATCCCCATACTTTATAGATTTTGAATTAAGCAACTACACAGCTCTCTGGAACTTTACATAGAAGACTTCCATGTACCCTTTACTCAAGCCTTTACTCAAACCATTCTACCCTTAATACCTTCACTATTAAATTGTCTTGGCCTAGAACAGAATGGAAAGGGGAGGAGTGGGGCAGTGGGTGGGGCAGTGGGTTGCCTGTGCTGAGAAAACCCTTCCTGGCCAGTCACAACACAAAGGTAAAGCCAACAGGGCAGTCCCTGAGCAGAGCATCTAAACCACCTATCTTTAATCCTTAACCACATCAAGCCATTATAAAAGCCATTTAGATGGACATAAGGCTGCATGTACACTACATGTAACTCAGTACATGGTAGGCACTAATTAGGGATACTCTACAGGAGTGAGAAATGCAAAGATGCAAAAATGCTTGAAACTCAAGCTCAGACTATGTAGTAGTCCCCAGACCATCACTGTGGGGGCTGCAGTTCTCCATGGACAAGATACACATAGAACATCCGTTTCATACAGCTCTCTGATGTTCACACACACACACACACACACACACACACACACACACACACACACACACACACACACACACACACACACACACACACCTTCTCCTGAGCTTCCTTCTCTGTCTTCAACTCTGCCACCTCATCCTGCAGATGTTGCAGGTCAGCCTTCAGTTTAGCTCCCTGACTTTTCTCCTCCTTCTGGTCGGAAGATACACTCTGCAGCTGTGTGCTCACCTCTGTAACCATGACAATAAGGACACCTCCCACATCACCATGGCAACAGTTACACCCACCTTCATACTTCTGCTTGATGGCAGCCCACTCCTGGGCACTGCGCTGAGCATCAGCCACAGCTGTGGCTAGCTCGGTCTTCAGGTCAAACTCTGTCTGTCTGGCTGTGGCGAGCTCCATTTGGAAAGCACTGAGCTGGGCTGTGCATGAACTTAGTTCTGTTGTCAAGGCAACCTAGAAAAGGACAGCCAGGTGATGTCATTTATTGTTAACATCAATGTCTATTGTCCTGACATACACCACAATGGACCGAGGTGCACACCATGTACATTGGGTTGAATTGTGCCATGCAGTGTGACTTGATGGTGCACATTCTTTCATAGTTTAACCTTTAACTGGTGTGGGCTGAGATCAACAAACTATAAAGCTTCTTCTAATACCTAAAAACTAGTCCGTGAAAGTGGACCAATTGCTACCAATTTGTTTGTGCCTAAAACCTGATCAATAGCTCCATGTCAGGACAATAGACACTTAGGATGCAACCAGCAATACCTTCTCTTGTTCTAATTGGAGCACTTTGACTTGGGACTGAGCGGCTGTGGTCTTGAACGTGTCGTTACGATGCTCCAACATGGAGTTACTCTGCTCCACAAACCTAAGGGCATGAGATCACAACAAAATGACAACACAATGACATCACAATGACATCACAGGCAGCAGCCCAAACGTGTCCATTGACTGATGTGGGGGCCCCAGTCCTTACCTTTGGTTCCGCTCCAACAGTTCGGCTATCTTCATATTCTGCGTCTCAATCCGAGCACTCTTCTCAAAAACGTCTTTGCGAAGATGCTCATTGTCCTAACCAAGAATGGTGCAGTGACTACCACATCCCCCACACCAGATACCTCACCCCCACAATGGTGCAGTGACTACCATATCCCTCCCTCCAGATACCTCACCCCCACTCCCAACAATACTCTATCTCCTCCCCCCACACCAGGTTGGACAACCCAAGAAGTTCCCCAAAATTGTTCATGAATTATTTTTCGCACCAAATGTTCAGTGCTCAATTTGATTGCACAGGCTTGTTGGGTGTTATAAATAGTTGTACCTATAAAATTTAAACAAATAGCGCTCGTTTAATCTTCATGTTATGTTAAATAGACGACAAAGCAGCGATCGCGCCAAAATCGCGCGTAAATAATGTTTTCATATCACTGCTTGAGCACTGCCATCAGACTTCATATGGTAAAACAAACACTCAGCGAGGGTTCATACACGATTTATTTAAACTCTAAACTGATTTAGAACTGTTAATTTCAATCCGCAGTGGTGTTATAGACCGAAGTATTACACCTACTAACCCGAGTTAGATCAGGGTGTTGGAGGTAACGCACAGACACACAAAATTTATTACGGATACTACAATGATATTGTAATAATGCCACAAAGAATGATGAGGATTGCATAAAAGAGCCAATAGATACGGAGAATTAAAAGTTAATGAGCTAAAAACCTTAGATGTTATTGCGGCGTATAATGATTTAATTTGCGGTGGTACATATATAGTGACTACTAGCTAGAATGATGTCAAACATATGCAACACACATGCCTGTACAGATTTGATGAAAGGATAACATTGCCCTGGATGAATTCAATGCCACTGTCATACTATATGTTGTATTTGATACGCTGCACGGCCGTCATTCCACGAACCTGTGCTATTTTGCATGCAATTAATATGATTGCACATCATTGGCTTACTGAATTGAACACTGCACGACTTGCAATGTCTCCGCTGCTTGCGATCGGTTGTGTTATTTGATGCTGATCAATTACTTACATGCCACGTATACACTTGTGAAATCGCGACAAAGAAGTAACTCCACTGTGTCAATTAAATACATGTGTCAATGAATTAAGCTAGTTATAGCCTGTGCCTAATTATAGTGCACAACCTATGCTATAACCGTTTATAACTCTGTACAGGTTCACAGCCAAACCATTTAAATAATATTGGTATGACGCCTACTTGTTGTATTTCATAGCATAGCGCTTTATTACCAGTATGGGTGAGCGATTGGTTACTACGCAAAGGTTCGAATAATTAATTAGAATTATTCATAAACTTCAAATCATTGTAGCCTCTTTAGTACAAGGCTTCAACTGAATATTTTTGAGCTGTTTTAGTAGTTCCTTCCCCTCTACCAGGAAGTGTTCACGGAACTGTTTGGCTGTGAATGGTTCGGGAGATACTTGAGTAGCACGCATTTGGGGAACTTCTCGAGTTGTCCGACCTGTAGGCTTGTATAAAGGTCAATTTTATTTATTAAACCACAGACCACTTAGTAGGACTTACTAGTACAGTGCTGGCTCGGAACTGTAGAAAGTAACACCTCGGAACTGTAGACTTTTACAGCGATTCATTGTTTATTTAGGCGTCCCATAATTCGATAATGTGGTCAGAGTCAGTGGCAATTGATTATGCTTACCTAAGTCAACAGTCCAGCCCAGCTTTTACATAATATTATGTAACTTTTCCAGCTGTCAAGCGCGCTTCCCTATGTGATTTACTTGTGTTTGTGCGTACATGTAGTCAGGCTGATGCTTCTGAGTTTACAACACGAATACTTGCGCGCACACGCACAAATATAGTTAAGATAAATACACGTGTGCTATGTAGCATACCTAGCTAAAGTTTGAAGGGTTGAAGGTGTAAAAGCTGCATAGTACTGCTTATAGTGTAACATCTGATCTTCAAGCGTGGCTACTATATACTGGTAATAATACGACACATGGTCATTATACGTATAGTACCAAAAGTAGCCACGCTTGAAAATGTTACACTGTAAGCAGTACTGTGTAATTAAGGAGCACTTAGCGTTCGGTCTGCTTACGTCGAGGCGCTAGGTAAGCTGTGCTGTCAACTTTGTGTGTATGACACTTGTTGGTCAGTGTAGTATGCAGCTTTGAACTTTAGCTAGGTATGCTACATAAGCACACGTGTATTTATCTTAACTATGTTTGTGCGTGTGCGCGCAAGTATTTGTGTTGTAAACTCCGAAGCATCAGCCTGACTACGCACAAGCACATAGGGAAGCGCGCGTGACTGCTGGAAAAGTTACATAATATTATGTAAAAGCTGGGCTGGACTGTTGACTTAGGTAAGCATAATCAATTGCCACTCTGACCACGTTATCGAATTATGGACGCCTGAATAAACAATGAATGCTGTAAAAGTCTACAGTTCCGAGGTGTTACTTTCTACAGTTCCGATGTACATGTTTATGTGCTCATCTTAATCATTAAAATGTACACTCACACAAGTGCACTGTGTGGTGTGTTTGAGCCTGCATCAGGCACAACCACACACCTTTGGTCTCACAATACATGTATGTGTACCATGGATACCCAGTGCTTCCTTCTATAGTAAGTTATCCATGACCACAAGTTCTTATTGTGTACGCTAGTGAGACCCAAAGGTGTAGCTTGTGTATGGTTTTGCCTGATGCAGGCTCAAACACACGCAAGTGTGCATTTTAATGAGATGCACATTTAAGTTGACCAGTACCAATACATTAGCTCAATGATGACCATTTAATATTAATGACAATCATAAGGATGAACAGCTGTTGCTGCTTATTTCAAATTCATGTGAATGTTCATGGCACTTGATTTTAGTGGGTTTGGTTTAGTTAATCAATAGCTCATCCCCAAAGTTATATGAACTACAGACTTGTAACAGCTTGATGTAATTGCAATGAACTCTTTGCCATGTCTCTAGTTTGTAGGCACAATGGCAGGTTGTTCCCCTGCATACAGACATGATAGCAGGTTGTTCCCCTGCATACAAACATGACAGCAGGTTGTTCCCCTGCATACAGACATGATAGCAGGTTGTTCCCCTGCATACAAACATGACAGCAGGTTGTTCCCCTGCATACAGACATGATAGCAGGTTGTTCCCCTGCATACAGACATGACAGCAGGTTGTTCCCCTGCATACAGACATGATAGCAGGTTGTTCCCCTGCATACACAAACGTGACAGTAGGAACC
Source organism: Spongilla lacustris (assembly GCA_949361645.1). Lineage (NCBI taxonomy): Eukaryota > Metazoa > Porifera > Demospongiae > Spongillida > Spongillidae > Spongilla > Spongilla lacustris. Next base: position 1,685,711 of record OX442424.1, on the reverse strand, counting down.
TTGTTTCCCTGCATCACCCCTTACCCCCTACACCCCATACACCCCTTACCATACACCCCTTACCCCCTACACCCCATACACCCCTTACCTGGATGACTCTCTGCACGTTGTGCAACAATACTGTGGCCTCCATGTTTGGGGCATTGCGGGACATGAGAGAGCCACCTCCCCCACCTGTGCCAACACCCTCCTCACGAAGTTTTTCCAACTGTGGAGAAAAGGAGCAAACCATGGCTGTCACACAACACAAGAGCCCTTCTTCACAGGGAAGCACACAGACATGATGGCACACAGCCCCACATGGCACCTCACACACTAGCCTCGTCCCCAGACCCTATTTTTATATTAAATTGTGGGGATGGAAAATTGTGCCTGGTGTCCATTGGTAAGGTCCTAGCGCGCATGCACTAGCCGTTACCCAGAAACTTGGTAACCATATATCTGCAGACGACAACCTGGGACAAGGAAAAGCTAGCGCTGAGAACGAGATAGTATACATGGTTGTAAAAAAGTATATGATACACATGCAAAGTAGGACCTTGCCAATGGACACCACGCCTTATTTTCCACCCCCATAATTCAATATACAAGTAGGGCCTGGGGACGAGCCTACTCACATCCACACATTGTTCTACTCACAAGACACTCCATTTGTACTAGTTCACACGAAGCTATCACCGTGTCCTACAACAATGCTAACCCTGAGGTCCTTTTTACAACTTGCTGCATGTAAAAAATAAAATAAAATTTGTTTTCAGTGAGACTGTACATGCACATATGGATGAGAATTAAAAAATGGAGGACATATGAATTCCCTGGGAAAGTTAGTGAAACAATAGCCAATATAGTCCTATGAGGTGCCATAAATGTGTGGATGTGTGGAGGTGCCATGTGTGATGTGAGTTATAAAGTGTGCAGCTGCTAACAGAACACTAACAGTCTATACAATACCTAAATCTCAGCCTGGTACCGATGAATGGCCAGAGGTAACACACCTTGTTGGCGATGTCTTCCACCTTGGTAAACAGCTTCACCAGCTCCACACGCACCTCTGTCTGCTGCTGTCTTGTCTCACTGAGGAGGACTGCACTCTCAGCAGGGGGAGGAGGGGCAGGTGTGGGGGCAGGAGGGGGAGGAGGAGGAGGCTGTGCAAAGACCTGCTGGCCATACACTGGCTGCATTCCAGGCTGCATTCCTGGCTGCATTCCAGGCTGCATTCCAGGTTGCATTCCAGGCTGCATTCCGGGCTGCATTTGAGGCTGCATTCCGGTCTGCATACCAGGTTGTACTCCCGGTTGATAAAACGGTGCCTACGAAAATACAATAATGGTATTAGATGATGAGTCACAGGGGGTAGAGAAGGAAGGGGCAGGGAGGAGGGGAAAAGAGATACAGAAAGGGGTAGGGAGGGAAAGTGGGAGGGGACAGAATGCCCTACCTGTCCTGGCTGTTGCCCAAACCCCTGCTGACCAAACATCTGCTGAGGAGGTTGATACAATGCAAGCTGATTAGACGTTGGTTGCCCATAGGGACCAGAGGCTTGAGGGTTAAATCCCAACTGTCCAGGGGGGAACCCCCCTTGTTGGGGAAACCCCTGTTGGGGAGGGAAGCCCTGCTGTGCAAAACCCTGCTGCATAGGTTGCTGGGCCATAGAAGGCTGCTGGGGGTTGTATGGGTTTGTAACAAAAGGGGCAGGTTGCTGTTGTTGTTGCTGCTGTTGCTGTTGCTGCTGTTGCTGCTGCTGCTGCTGCTGCTGTTGCTGTTGTTGTTGTTGTTGTTGTGCTGCCCGAGCTGCTTCTTCTGCCTTCACCTTCAGCTGGAGAAGACAAAACATTATGATAGTGGTGTGTATGTAGTGTGTGCTTGTGTGAGTGTATGTAGTGTGCTTGTGTGAGTGTATGTAGTGTGCTTGTGTGAGTGTATGTAGTGTGCTTGTGTGAGTGTGCTAATTTGAGTAATTGTGCCAGTGTGCAGTGTGTATGCATGTATTACATGCAAGAATATGTACAAGTGTGTGCATCAGCGTGATAACACATGCTAGTATGTGCAAGTCTAGTTATGTGTGTTGGTGTGTGTGGTGTGTGTGTGTGTGTGTTTGTGTGGTGTGTGTGTGGTGTGTGTGTTTGTGTGGTGTGTGTGTGGTATGTGTGGTGTGTGTGTGTGTGGTGCGTGTGTGTGTGTGTGGTGTGTGTGTGTGTGTGTGTGTGTGTGTGTGTGTGTGTGTGTGTGGTGTGTGTGTGTGGTGTGTGTGTGTGGTGTGTGCATTGTGTGTGTCAGTGCTAACATCATCATTGTTGGTGTTCATGGGAAGCATTGGTTGGCCCATCTTGGAGATGCGCGACAATATCTCACTTCGTTGGGTGGAACCCTCCTCTGTGGACTGTGTCAAGTGCTCCTCAATGGAGTGTGTGCGTTCCCTCACAGACCCTTGGTCATCAGAACGGGAGTTTTCAGATCTTTAGGCATGTGTGTGTATGTGTATGTGTGGGTGTGCATGGACATGTATGTATGTGTGCATGTGTGTGTACACATGTATGTGTGCATGTGTGTGTAAACATGTATGTATGTGTGCATGTGTGTGTACACATGTATGTATGTGTGCATATGTGTGTACACATGTATGTGTGCATGTGTGTGTACACATGTATGTATGTGTGCATATGTGTGTAATATGTGTGTGTGGTACATGTGTATGACGCATTAGCAGTGTACATATGCATAGGTATATATGCAATGATGGCATATTGAGCACGTGTGTGTATTGTGTAGTGTGGTGTGTAGTGTGATGTGTGTGCCCTCACGGTGTTGGCAACGGGACAGAAGGCTCATCGCTGTCCTTTCCCTGTTTGGTTTTCTTCACTTCCACTTCAAAGACCAGGGTAGAGTTGGCTGGTATGCGACCAGCGACACCCTAGCCATGTGCAAAAAAAGCATTGGTTACATCATCACCAAATGATAGAGCATCCCCACTTGTACCTCCCCTACCCCCCTACCCTCTCCTCCCCTATCCCCTCCCTTACCTGTGCTCCATAGGCAAGGGAAGCAGGAATGACAAGGAGCCTCTTGCCTCCCTTCATCATCCCTATCATACCTTCATCCCAACCCTGTGGGTGTGCACACATGTGTATGTGCGTATGTGTGCATGTGTGTAGGTGCATGTGCATGTGTAGATGCATGTGTATACATATGTGTAGGCATGTGTATGTGTATATGTGGACATGTGTGCATGTGAGTATGTAATGTGAGTACATGTAAATGTGCAAAGAGCAGGAATACATCTCTGGACTTTAGATGAACAACGTACCTTAATAACCTTGCCCTTTCCAATTTTGAACTTGAATGACTTGTCAGTAGTAGCATTGCTATCAAAGACCTACAGTGGTGGGGAGGAGGGCAGGGAGGAGGTGAGGGAGTGAGTGAGGGAGGGAGAAGAGGGAGGTAGGAGGGAGTGGAGTGAGGATGGGAGGAGGGATGGAAGTGAGGATGGGAGGAGGGATGGAAGTGAGGATGGGAGGAGGGATGGAAGTGAGGATGGGAGGAGGGATGGAAGTGAGGATGGGAGGAGGGATGGAAGTGAGGATGGGAGGAGGGATGGAAGTGAGGATGGGAGGAGGGATGGAAGTGAGGATGGGAGGAGGGATGGAAGTGAGGATGGGAGGAGGGATGGAAGTGAGGGTGGGAGTAGATGAAGCGAAGGTGGGGGAGGAGTGGTAGTGGGGAAAAGGAGTTTAGAAAGTAGTGAGGTGATGGAAGAGGTATCGGTCAGAAAGCAGATGGAGAGGAGAAGGGAATAGAGAAAGCTGATTAGTAAATCTTCTTTTGTGGCACTGTGCAAACCTTTCCAATGCCAGATCCCTCCCACAGCCACCCAGTGTATTTGCAGTCTACAGAGTCCCCATTCTCAAGAGGCTGCATAGGATAATATACTGAAAGCAGTGAGGGGTGATGGGAGCACACATACATGTCCCTCCCCTATCACGAGGTCTTGCTTTAACAAAGAGGAACATCCAGCCAAGTTAGCTTTGCACAAAGCCACCTGAAGGAGAAAAGAGGACATTTAACTTCCAAGTGACTTGCTGCTCACCCTCCTCCCCAAATGAGGTCCAGCCTACAAACCTGCTTAGCTAGCTTGGCTGCATCGTCGTCTGATGCGTAGTGGAAGGACCAGGCCTGCCTCTGGTCGTCATAGAAGCTGGCATAATTCCCAGCCTGGACCTGTGGAATTTTTTTCTTCGCATATCTTGTAGCAGTATGAAAAAGGCCTACCGTATAATTGAATGCAAGGTCGATTTTGGCGGCAGTCACGTGTTTCGTCTGAGACACGTACACTAGAAGTTTGTACTGCAACCACGCACACACATACACACACACACACACACACACACACACACACACACACACACACACACCAAGCACACAAGCTAAGTGTAACGGGTTACGGCCATTCGACTTAACTCACGTCCTTAGTGGAGTGCAGACCAAGCACCGCGCAACCAAGTTTTCCTTGGGGCACGTACTTCCCGTCCACACTGTGGGGTAGGGTGGGTCAGTTCACTCAGACATGCGGCTAGGTCTGGTGAGAGTAATGCGCTCACTGTTTTTGAGCATCGACAGCCGTCGCGACCAATAACTGGTGTGCTTCTGGGGCTGCCCCCCCTGCGGCTGTTCCCCCTTCACGGAGATGCACGGTAGTGGGCAATGAAGCAAAATGCGATAAGGAAATACCTTTGGCTTGCTTTTTCGGCTGCTTAGGGGGTTGGTAAGAAAAGTTGGGGTTGCCGCCCCCATCCATGGCTTTGCTCACTCCGAAGAGAGAGGCGAGTGTAGACCCACTTGATAGCAACACGGGGGCACTATTCAATAAAAGCCACAAATTTCGTCCTTTACCTTCCGGTCGGCATGAAGTCTTCTCCATCGCCGTCCCCGGGCAGAGAACTGTAAGCAGACATCCCGAATTTAATTTAAAATGGCTTCGGTGTCATGTGATTCCATGCTTCATGACATCAGGGCACGTCCGTTTACTATAGTAAAACACTAAATTGAAAACCAATCCAATAACTTAATCTGCACGATAAAACGATTAGTCAGCCACGAACCGCAAATGTGTGGCTTCACTGCGACAGAGATATTACCTCTGACTGCGAGAAACTGGGGAATGTCGCCAGGCCAGCAATCAAAATTAAATTGATCCGCGGCCCGATTATAAAATAGTCCCGTACGCAGAGGACCTGAAAATCGAAAAGTTTCTCCGTTCTTCCGAAGATACGATTCGCTCGGATAAGCGGTTTATTTCAATGTAATACTTTGTATCTTCGTCACGATTGAAGCATAATTAATATTAGCGGTTATGAGGGACTGTACTTACGGAAGCATTAGAACCAACAAGTTAGAAAACTTACTCAGTGACGAGTTAGTCTCGTACCCAGACCCAAACGTACGTAAGCATTATCGCACGTAATCCATCCGCTCTGCGAGTGTGGGTCTGGGTACAGACTAGTGACGAGTTGGATTTCAATCTTCAGACCTCTTAAAGTAGACTTTAGCTACCCGCTTTGTAAGCCACAAAAAAGTGGGGATTCTAGATCTCCTACATGTACATGTACGGCCAGAAACCACTGAAGCGGCCCCCGAGAGTAGAACACTCGGGCTCTACGAGTTGTGAACTCCATTTGTCAATTACAATTAAAATATCTAAACTATCTATGATTAAACGGAACTGTTCAAGGCCGTAGTTAAAGGGGCCATATTCACAATCAATTTTCTCCATACATGGAATTATTGGGTGATAATTATGCCCGTATATGGCGATGATTGCAGTGAAATGTTTCGTGCCCCACTTTAACTACGGCGGGATAGAAAGGCGTGCAACTGGATGGATTTACGTCTGGGTACGAGGAACATGGTCTGTTAAGTAGCGTTAATTGAATTTACCTCTCTCTACTCTATAATGGATACTCTTATGATGGCTTTAGCTTGACCTAGCACTGATCTGTCATTCCAAAACTCAAGGATAATAGACAATGCACCAGCAGTTTCATCCCACAGGTCAGTGGTGGTGTTGGCAAATCAGATCTTTTGGCTGCGGGATATAGAAGAGTGGAATGCCTAAACAAGCAGTAGAGACATTGTTTGATAATGCTCTAAGAATTAACCATATATACATATCCCTCTCCACCTGTAGGGATTGGATGTGCCACTTGCATTCATGCAGTCTCCCTGGCAGCTTCTTTGGTGTACATCACTGGCACCAGTCGGCCATTGTGAAACATGACCTAAGCTTTCTTCATTGTGAAGATGCTCATGGAATCCTAAATAGCGACTTACATACATTAGACTTGCATTGGTACTTTGTTACTTTGGCGGCATATATATTAGAATCATTCAACAGCCATGATTGAACCTGGGGTTAGGTTATAAATGTATGGTCACTGATCAAATGAGATAAACTGAGTTATCATTTTAAAATCCAACTAACAAATATATGCATTATAGACTTAGTTTTGTACTTAAAAATTTATGAACAGTAGCCATTAAGGGCCGTTGAGCAGGGTCAACATGGGTACACCGTACCATCACTGAGTGAAGTTGGACATGCTTGGCCTTCAGCTCCTCCTGTGACTCCTGGAGATGGACAGGGTCTGGGAACCTCCTCAACACAACCTCACACAGTAATATCCCATAACTGTACACATCAATCTTGGTGGTCTGTGGGGGTGGTGGTGTGTGATGGAGTGATGGGTGAGGAGGGAAGGCCTCTGGAGCTGTGTACACAATGGCTCCCTCCCCCATGGTTGAGGCCTCTTTGGTCCAATTAGCAGACCCAAAATCTGATAGCTTGGCTTTCCACTTGTCTTTTGCCATGGCCTTTAAAAGAACATTGTTTGAGCTCACATCTCTGTGGATGATGGGCTCTTCAAGCTCATGGAGGTAGCTGAGGGCAGAGGCTACATCACAGAGTATGTCCACACACTGGTCCAGACCAGGTTTAAGGAGGCTGTCCTCATAGGCTTTCCTCAGTGTGGTGTCTAACAGCTCAGTGATGATCATGGGTCCTCCCTGGTCATCCAGCACAGCTGCTATGAACTGCACCAGATTGGGGTGGTGTACTTGGGCCATTGTACAGATCTCACGATACACTCGTTTGATTGTATCTTTGGTGATGATGAACTCGTGAATACACTTGACAGCAATCTGCTGACCTTTAAAACTTCCTTCCCTAACATACCCCCATGCCCCTCCTCCTAAGGGTGTATCCATCACTGTTACTTGATGACGTGGTACTATCCAGATTGTCCTGCACTTGGAGTGTTCATCTCTGAGGGCTTCAAGTTCCCTTCTAGCCTGCTGTAGTTCCATCTTTGTTTGCTGATGTTCCCTCCTGGTCTGTTCATGCTCTACTTTGCTTACAGTCTCTTCTCTGCTCAAGTTCTCTTCTGTTTCAGCTAATTTTTTCATTGTCAAATGGTGCTGCTTCATTGCCTGCTGTAGTTCCATCTTTGTTTGCTGATGCTCCCTCCTGATCTGGTCATGTTCTGCTTTGTATTGTTGGCTTAAATTCTTCACTGTTTCTGCTAATTCCTTCATAGTCATTTGAAGCCTTTCTTCAAGTTGTTGAATCAGAATGTCTTTTGTGATCGTGGCTTGTGGGACTGCAAAGTATGTTCAGTATTACAGACAGTATTGTTCACATCATTAACATGCATGCAGTGACACTAAATTGGTCTTCCATGTCAAAAAAAATTATTATCGTTTTTTTACTGCTAATGAAACATAACAGCACTTTGAAATTATGCAGCATACAATTCTACATATCAAGTGATGTCTCTGGCCACACCCCAATGAAGCTTATTTAGCTCAAGCACAATGTTTTGAACATTGAACATGCAAGAGTTTTACAAGCCCCACATGGCTCCCTGGTCTAGTGAGTATCTCTCTTGCAAAGCAATTTGGGTTATTTTAGTGCATTGGTTATGAAGATTGGTCTAGCCGAAAATCCGTTTAATGGAGGGGATTGTAAAGCATTCTAAAACTGGTCCTACTTTTTGAAGGGTGTAAAGTTATAAAGGTTCTAAGTTCAGGGGTGGGCACTAAGGCATTCATTTTGCGTTGTTCATTGAAAAAAAATATTGCACATGCATTGACAACTATAGCAATGACATTGTCACCCACATCCTATACATTAAGAATGAAATGTGAATAATTGGTCAGTGTAAAATAAAAGACATACCAAGGGATCATAGTACATGGCACCTCATTCCAGCAATAGAATATGCACTAGGGAAACACACCCACTGTGCACTAGGGAAACATACCCACTGTGCACTAGGGAAACATACCCACTGTGCACTAGGGAAACATACCCACTGTGCACTAGGGAAACATACCCACTGTGCACTAGGGAAACATACCCACTGTGCACTAGGGAAACATACCCACTGTACACTAGGGAAACATACCCACTAGGGAAACACATACCCACTGTGCACTAGGGAAACATACCCTCAAAATCTTGTATTTTAGAAGTACTGGTCACTTTGGAAGGAAGTGGTTCCTGAAGTTGTGGTGTTCCCTACAATAACATAACTGGGTCATGGGGGAGGCTGGAGCTGCTACCATTACATCATGTCAATTATACTGACAAGTACATGTACAGTGGCCAATATTTAAAATGTCCTCTGCTTCTGCATTGAAAACCTGATTAGAACTGAATTTGATGCAATGGCATTGCATATAATATCTTGAACAAGATGGGCAACTAATTAAAAATTTAGTGCCTTGTACCTCCTCCTTACTTCCAATGCATAACAAATATTTCATAGCAGACATTGCATACTCCCATAAATTCTTGATTTGCTATTTGCAGAACTGTCCCATATGATGCTTACAAGTGGCCTTCTGTGTACAAAGTTGTATTCATCTGTTTACATGCACTTACCATAAAAACTGAACCAAAGAACACCTCTTGCCAAATGATGTTAAAAAGTATGCCGAACCAATATTTTGATAAAGCTTTTTAATTCCCAATATTAATCATAGATTGATGGTGATATTGTGATTTAAGTCAGTTACTAGAATTGCATTCACGTGGTGGGTGGTCTTTCAAAACTTAGTTACCTTTCAAGTGGCTGATTATGTACATAATAGGATGTCTACAAAATCTATGAATGCTACAAAATCTATTAATTACAACAGGAATGTCCCCTTCATCATTACATGTGGCAAAGCATTGCTATGTACCACACATGCACACCACACTTCTGCACGCCTGATGCAGCTTTGGAGGTGTGGGATCATATATATCATGCAACACAAACAAGGCCCTGTGGGAAAACAGAGGTTTGATAGGCTGTTTACAACAAAAGAGCTGTATGGGGTGGTCCAGGAAACTCGGGGGAGCATTGCAGACATATAAGCACCACCAATCACCATACAAGAGCATGCACATGTAGTGCATTTTAGTGAGGTAGTAATACCAAAGGCCTTATCAGTTTGCAGTATTGATGAGGCTAATGGTATAATAGCTATAGGCTTGACGATGGAAACTGCCTGGCAAAACCAGGACCTGTTGTGGTAACACGTTTTGGCATTGCTGAAACCATGCATGCAAGAATGATGGGCCTTATACCGTTGATGTCCAAATTACATGTAATTCACTATGTTTGATGGGATAAAAGCCCTTAGCTGTGAAGAGACAAAAACATGGAATGCATTCCTATAACTATGTCCAAAAATGAAGTTACAGTGCTCATGAATTACCAACAGTTGAACCCCTCCCCCCTCCCCCCCTCCCGGAGTGGAAAAAAAAATGATCTCCTTAGGCTTAACTGTTCAATTGCCAACTAGGAAGCACAAAGCTAAGACCTTTGGTAGGCACTATGGAATCTGTGATTTTAGACGATTAAAAATCCTAGATGCCAGAAGAAAAATTTTCTGTTTGCAATTTTTATGTTTATTGACACCATTTGCTAAAAACGATCTGGTAGCTTCACTGTGCTTCGTCATTGCTTACTATGCATTCAGAAAGACTGCCAAATGCGTCAGCAATAGACCAGACTAGTTTTTAGTTTTAAAACATGCACCATATTTACTAAGTGTTGTAGAAATCGAATACAGTTTTCTCCCCACGATTTTCGACTCTAAAACGCTGCATCCCTTCCAAGGTATGTACTCTCCCTGATAGATAATCAATCATTCTACCTTTCTACGATGTTTCAAGAAGATTGGAAGAAGTGCCAGGTACCTTCTATGATGCACCAGTTACTGAACATCATTGGACTGATGTACCAAATGTTACTATACACCAGGATCTAAAAAACATCATTTTTGATTTCTTAGATCATAACTTTAAAGTTTGGATCACCAAAAATGTCGGAATTTCTATCTGAGGCTGAATTTTCGGATCAAAACATTACGGTATCTTCAGGCTAAGGTTTTTGGCTTACAACTCAACAAATAGTTCGACTTAAGATCTCATTTTTGTTGTATAGAGCTCATTACAGTAGCTTTATATATGGAATGCTTAAACTCTTAAGTCCAATTCGTTGTGAAGTTAGGTTAAGGTTTTTGATATGTGTGCTGCTTAGCAGAATTAATTCAACTGAGGTCCCTACAGTAACCATATAATTTATTGGACATTTGCTAACCATACTAAATATTGCTATAAAAGCAGAAAAGATTAAAATTTAAGGATCAATGTTAGGATCCCTCAGTAAATGTATCAGATACACATGACGTCACTGAGGGTGTCCGTAATCCACGTCAAATGCCACAGGCTCTTTTCAGAATCAGTGCAGCTTGGCATCCCAAATGGACCATTCTCCTGATAAAGCAAGTTCTAGTGGAGCAAGATCAAGAGTCACGAGCGAGCCTAATCTAAAAGCATGATACAATGAGTCTATTAGTGGAACTCGTTATAAACCACCTAAAGCAAATCAGAATTTCAGCTGACACTAATGACGTAGATTGCAGCAATATTAATTATAATCTTTTATATAAACCATTGATCAACAATGTGAACGCCGACCATTGAACAGCCATAGCTGCATGGTACTGCAACAAGTTCAGTAGTCAGCCAGGGGAGGACCTTTATACATGTGGGCATGTTTTAAAGATAACTCATGCATAAAGCAAGTCACCAAAACCAATAATTAAATACTGGATGATGGAGGAATCTGAAGAATAAGGGATTGATTAGTTATTGACATACCCGTGGACTATTTAACTGGTGCATGATTTAGTATTTATGACCAACGAAAATGATATTCTTTAATGCTAAATGATATTGTGCTCAAGTATATGCATGCTAGTCAGTTTTTTGTTCACAATTTGAAAATATACACGTGATGAATTTTAGTGATAAGCCTTTCAAAAGTCTTACCTAAATTAGAACCACTTATATGCAATGTTTGGAATTAATATCTTACGGAATGGCAAGGTTATGCGTTATTGTTCCTCAACCGTCACAGTTTTTATTGAGATTACGCCATTGACCGCTGTACTAAAAAAGTTGTCACTTTGGCACTAAATATCTCTGGATTAAAAATGCTATGGTGACACATGAAATACTGTTAAATGAAGCTTCTTTTTTTTTGCTCTTTCTAATCCTTTGAGCATTAAAAAAATATTTCTGTAACGCCTACCCTTGGAAGAGTACACATTTTGCTTTGTGTGGACTGAAATCAGAGTGAAAGCTACACTTGTACACTATACAGTGAACATTTACCTTACATAATATAATATTATTCTATTGCATCATTATGCCATTCATAGATTTTGCAGCCATCCTATCACTGTAAATGTATATACAGTTTTGAAAGAACCACGTGTATACAATTTCTAGTAACTACAAGTATGATTAAATCAGTGGACTTTAGTCACAATACCACGTTTGATTTTGAAGTTGATGGTGTGTGTGTTTGTGTGTGTGTGTATTTGTGTGTGTTAATTTGTGTGTGTGTGTGTTTGTGTGTGTTTGTATGTGTGTGTGTGTTTGTGTGTGTGTGTCAGTGCTAACATCATTTTTGTGGTCCATCTTTTGGGTGGAACTCTCTTCTGTTGGCTGGCTCTGAATAGAATCGGTGCATCCCCTCACCCCTTGTCCATCAGAACGAGAACTTCCAGGCCTTTAGATATGCACATGTGTGTGGGTGTGTTTAAGTGCACAGTGTGTGTGTGTGTGTGGATATAACATGTGTGGGTGTAGTGTGTATGGTGCATGCAGATATGCATTTGCAGCACATGCATAGTGTATTGTAATGCATTGTGTGTGTATATGGCATAGGGCATATTGCATGTGAAGAAGGGAGTATGTATGTGTGCGTTATGATGTGTGGTGTGGTTGTGCACAAGCCATGTAGTACTGTGGGCTCACGCTGGGATAGTTTCGTTCCCCTGTTTGGTTTTCTTCACTTCCACTTCAAAGACCAGGGTAGAGTTGGCTGGTATATGACCAGCGACACCCTAACCATGTGCAAAGAAAGCAAGTATTACCATAACTATTACATTGAGAGGGATCAATACTGGCTGTGAAAGCAAATTTAGTTTTGAAAACCCATCCGATATGTTAAATGGAAGGGTCCTCTCCTAAGATGAAGTCTTCAGAAAATATGAGCTAATGGATAGTACAGTGGACACATGTACCTCCCTTCAATACTTTTAATTTCAGACCCTAAAGTTTATGATTAGTTCTGATCAGGTGACCAAGGCCATAATACAGGATTGAAAACCATTATCATGTTCCATGCAAGAGGTAAATGTCCATAACAAGGTCACCCCAATCCCTCTCCTCCAACAAGTGATAACACGCAAGATTTCATAATGGATCTATAGTAAGAGTGGCTGATAGCCTTAATATTTTAATACCATGTGTGTAGTGAGCAAAACACAGCAATGCCACCTTAACAAATGACATTGACAATAACAACAAAACGGTTTCAAATCTTCCCTTGCTACTTGGCAAAAGCTTCACAATAAGCTACTGCTGTAACAAGGTGCTGATAAAATCATGTTTCAGACAATACAATCAGTGCACACACACACACATGTATTAACATCGCATCCATGAGTTAAGTGGGTATAAATTTAGGGGAAACTAAAAACCTAAAAGATCCGCTAGCAATAAAATCACAGGTACTGGTTGTAAAATAAGTAGAGTAACCTTTTAGTAGTAGGTTTGCATTATAATTTATAAGAGCTGCAACTATCGCAGTTTTGATGCACACACTTTAAATAGGCATATTGCGGTACTACACTTATCATTTTATCATTTTGCACCCCTTCCCTTCTTGACTGTAAATTCATAAGCATACATGAGCCATCTATATCAATGCAGCTCTTGGTTTCCCTAATAATTAAAATTACATGTGCATGCAGACTCGCAAAACATCGTGAAAAGCATCCAAGTTTAAACGCACGCGGAAATGTATAGTTATTTAGACACGATAGCACAGTTAAAAAAATACATCGCTTACGACTGAAAATCGATTGAAATGTGTAAAAGTTCAACTTGGCTTATACAATGTGATTATTGCCGTTTTTCTATGATGATGAATTAAGGTTTCATCGGAATGGACCCCTTTTATATCACCGCATTTGTAGCATCCAGCAAGTTGAATGATCTCTCACAAAATGCACCCAATGTTGTCTCAAGAGTTGTACTTTCACATTACTGTATTTGAAAACAAAAATACCCATCAGCGGACCTTTTAGTTTTTTAACTTCCCCCAAAAACGGCTTAAATTTACCCACTTTACTCGCGGACATGGTGTTAAAATATAAGGCCACTCTTACTAGATCCACTATGAAGTCTTGCGTGTTATCCGTACTACCATCACTTTAAATGGCAAGTGAAAATTCCAATTGGAATATCTCCTACCTCTCCTCCCTGCCCTTTCCACCCCACACCACCCTCTCCTCCCCTACCCCCTCTCTTACCTGTGTTCCATAGGCAAGGGGAGCAGGAATGACAAGGAGCCTCTTGCCTCCCTTCATCATCCCTATCATACCCTCATCCCAACCCTGTGCGCACATGTGTACGTGTGTATGTGAGTACGTGTGCATGTGTGTAGGTGCATGAGTACGTGTGTATGTGAGTATGTGTGCATGTGTGTTCCATGTTTATACGTGGGTATGTAAGTGTGTGTTCATGTATATATGCGGGTATGTGTGCATGTGTATACATGTATGTATGTGTGTGTGTTCGTGTACATAATGAAAATATGGACTAAGGAAGTATATGTACAAGTGTGACAGTCATGGTGGTCCATGAAACAGTAGAGTAGAACTTTTGCTAATCACGAAATTTCAGCTCAATGCATTGACAATAAGTGGCTTCTCTGGGTATTGAAGTGTCCAAAACAACTGTGTGCATTATTGCTGCATGTTCCGTTCTCTAAATACAAGTTTTTGAAGTCAAGTAAGCAATTGATGGAAGTCAAAGCTGGTAGCAGTATGTCAATGAAACCCTCATGTTGATATGCTTTCCAATTATAACCAAGGCATCAAAAACTTGTATCTAGAAAACAGAACACCTACATGTAGCAATGATGCTAAAAGATTATTCTGAAAAATTGTCAATGCAGGACCAAATCATATGTATGCCTATCTACTGTAGCTATTACAAGCCTATCTGTGATTTATTTTACTTCCTCGATGCTGTCCTCCACTCTAGTAAAAATAATTAAATTCTTCAAACAGGCCAAGGACTCACCTTAACCTTGCCCTTTCCAATTTTGAACTTGAATAACTTGTCAGTAGTAGCATTGCTATCAAAGACCTAGAATGTTGGGGAGGAGGGCAGGGAGAGTGTGAAGGAGAGAGGGAGTGAGAGGGAGGGAAGGGAGAGGAGAAGGGAATGGAGAAAACTGATTAGTAAATGTTTTTTTGTGGCACTTTGCAAACCTTTCCAATGCCAGATCCCTCCCACAGCCACCCAGTGTATTTGCAGTCTACAGAGTCTCCAGTCTCAAGAGGCTGCAAAGGGCAATATACTGAAAGCAGTGAGGGGTGATGGGAGCACACATACATGTCCCTCCCCTATCACGAGGTCTTGCTTTAACAAAGAGGAACATCCAGCCAACTGAGCCAAGTTAGCTTTGCACAAAGCAACCTGAAGGAGAAAAGGGGACATTTAACTTCCAAGTGACTTGCTGCTCACCCTCCTCCCCAAATGAGGTCCAGCCTACAAACCTGCTTAGCTAGCTTGGCTGCATCGTCATCTGATGCATAGTGGAAGGACCAGGCCTGCCTCTGGTCGTCATAGAAGCTGGCATAATTCCCAGCCTGGACCTGTGCAATTTTTTTTCTCTTCTCTCAAAGCATATCCTGTAGCAGTATGAAAAAGGCTTACCGTATAATTGAATGCAAGGTCGATTTTGGCGGCAGTCACGTGTTTCGTCTGAGACACGTACACTAGAAGTTTGTACTGCGAGCACACACACACACACACACACACACACACACACACACACACACACACACACACACACACACACACACACACACACACACACACACACACACACACACACACACACACACACACACACACACACACACACACACACACACACACACACACACACACACACACACACACACACACACACACACACACACACACACACACACACACACACACACACACACACACACACACACACACACACACACACACACACACACACACACACACACACACACACACACACACACACACACACACACACACACACAGAGTACACAAGTGAAGGACTTCGACTTCACTCACATCCTTAGTGAAGTGCCGACCAAGCACCGCGCAACCAAGTTTTCCTTGGGGCACGTACTTCCCGTCCACACTGTGGGATAGTTCTCTCAAGACATGCGGCTAGGTGAGAGGGAGCGGGCTCACTGTTTTTGAGCATCAACAGCCACAGCGGCCAGTAACACTGTTCCTCCTTCGACGTCCCCGGTAAAACCGTATGCAGACATCCCAGATTTAGAAATACACTTTTATACTGCCATGGGATTCCATGCTGCAGGGCATTATGGCATGTCGGTAGACCTATAGACTAGACGTCGTCACGTCATATTGGTCTGGGGACGAAAACATTTACTGAAGGAATCTAATAGTCTCGTACCCAGACCCAAATGCAGGAACTTATTATAAATCTACTTACTCGTCCACAACAAAGCTTTGGCTAACATTAGTGAGGGCTTCGGCTAGCGTTATTAGTGTTTCTTTGGCTGCGTTGGGCAAATCTTTGGCTAGCGTTTAAGATTCGTTTGCTAGCGTTTGCATTCCTCAAATCGTTGGCTAGCGGAACTGTTAGAGAATGAATTGCTGGCTTATAGCATTAAAAAAAGCTAAAGATGCCCATGTATTGCATACTAGTATGTACATGCGTTTGCATGGAAATACTAACATTTTTGAACAATGTGCAATTTCGATATCTCCAGTGACACCATCCATTTCTTGCTCACAGTGATTATCATGCAGACCTGCCAACTCTCACGATTTGGTCGTGAGACTCACGATTTTCGACCTTTTCTCACGATCTCACGACCAAGTCCCTATTTCTCACGATCGTCAATAATATTATTCAAGAACTAGCTATACGTGTAGTTACTAAATTTAGTCCGTGTTAGGGGGCTTGCCCAAATGACTTTTGGCGTCTGTGGGGGAGGGGGAGAGAAAGGGGGAGGGGGTTAAAGACTATGATGCTTAAACGCAAGTTTTTTTTTTTTAATGCGGAGCTGTATAAGACCACAATGATCACAAATCTTTCATATCATGCGCTACAATGTAACAAAAACTCTATGATGTTAAGGGGGCTAACGTCACAATGACGCTAATTTTTCCAAAAATCGTTTGGACAAGGCCCCTTAACAACACATTATTGTAAGGTTGATAAAATGGCAACGGCCCTGCAACCTATTCATACGCGGTACGGTTCAACTATTCAACGCCGTATGGTAGTGAGTCAGACTGAGAGTGTGTTTGATGATGCATGATCGTGAAGATGCCGTGTGGCAGTAAGTACACTGAGGCACAAGCTGAAGCAAGGAATAAGGCTTCCAGGGCCATTGCCACTTGCGCTCGGAAGCATATTAAAGCATCCTAGACCTGGTATATTGCATGAAACCTGATGGAAGAAAAGAGTTTCCTTGCATGCATCACTAGCGCGAGTGATTCTTACATGCAGGTAAGGCCAATCCACCGTTAGGCAATAAATCTTTATGTGTACCTAGTCTCGCTAGCCAGACGCGGGCGGGGCTGGGAGCGAGAAACGTACATCCCTCGTTCCCAGCCCACTTGACGTCTGGCTAGCGATTGGACTTCTGCACATTTTGCCTCTAGATTTCGCTACAAGGCAGTATAACAGAATGAAGCAGCTAAATTAGGCATCTGTTTATTGCGTGTGCATTTGTTTATATTTGCATGTTCAACATTAAAATTTGGTCTGGGGATGGGGAGGTTGCATATTCTCATGACGGTCTGCAATAACTGGTGTCCTTCTGGGGCTGCCCCCCCCCCCTGCGGCTGCTCCCCCTGTACGTATAATGACCATGTGTCGTATTATTATAATTACCAGTATACATGTATACTGGTAATTATAATAATGTATAGTAGCCACGCTTGAAGATCAGATGTTACGCTATAAGCAGTACTGTGTGTTATGGTTGTTGTAACCCCTTTCCCTCTATTTATCTGTAAATGGCTTTACCCTCTGCTTACGTCGAGGCGCTAGGTAAGCTGTATTATATGTGCTTGTGTGTATGACACTTGCAGCCAGGTGTAGTATGCACTTTTACGCCTTCAAGTTCAATCCTTCAAACTTTAGCTAGGTATGCTACATAGCACACGTGTATTGGCCTTAACTGTGCTTGTGCGTGTGTGCGCAAGTATTCGTGTTGTAAACTCGAAGCATCAGCCTGACTACGCACAAGCACAAGTAAATTATAGGGAAGCGCGCGTGACTGCTGGAAAAGTTACATAATATTATGTAAAAGCTGGGCTGGACTGTTGATTTAGGTAAGCATAATCAATTGCCACTCTGACCACGTTATCGAATTATGGGACGCCTAAATAAACAATGAATCGCTGTAAAAGTCTACAGTTCCGAGGTGTTACTTTCTACAGTTCCGAGCCGGCACTGTATGTATTTCTGTGAGTGGCAGGCACTGCGGCATCACGAGTAAAACACATATTCCTACGTGAAAAATATTGATCGTTCCACTTCTGCGTCTTTTTTTACCACTTATAAGGGCAGAAAAAAAGATACGAAGGCCAGACTGAATGGCATTTTTCGCGCCATTTGGAGAGTACAATATGCGCGTGGCAAAGTGTAGAATCACGCTACGCGTTGGGACATGCGTTTAAGTGAAAATAAAAAAACAAACTAGTTTTACTAGAAATGGTTTCAAGATGTGCATTACTGCTACAAGTTTTGCATTTTTGATGGGTGAACTTTTAATGAGATGGCGGCTAGCCACGATTGACTTGAACCGTAAATGATGTCAGTGTGTTCTATTTATAAGCCTTTTGTCCACTTGAAACAGCCGTAAGGCCCTGGAATGTTTCGAGTCAAGTGACGTCAAATTAGAAGTGACGTTAAATTAGAAGTGACGTTACATCCGGAGTACATCCGCTGAATGCGTTTTTCAATTCCTTGTCACAGTGGCCTTGTCACGAATACACCTATCGTTAATGTGAGAAGAAGAATTTACGGTTCTTTTCTAGGGCGTCCCCCCCCTCCCCCCCCCCCCCCTCCCCCAATTATTACTAATCAACTTTTAGAAGGTAGGCACTGCGGGATTTTTTTTAGAATGCTCAAAAGATTATAATGTTATTATCGTTAGAAAGAACAAAAAAAAGCTGCGTTTAACAGTACTTTATGCGTCACCGTAGCAAATTTAGCACCGGAGATATGTAGGCAACTTTTTTAGTACAGCGATCAATGCGTAATCGCAATAAAAACTGTGACGGTTGAGGAACAATAAAACATAACGTTAACCTTGCCATTCCGTAAGATATTAATTCCAAACATTGCATATAAGTGGTTCTGACTTTGTTAAGACTTTTAGAAGGTTTTTAACTAAAATTCATCACATGTATATTTTCAAATTGTGGACAAAAACATGCATACACTTGAGCACAATATCATTTAGCATTGAAGAATATCATTTTCATTGGCCACAAACACTAAATCACCAATTAAATAGTCCACGAGCATGTCAATGACCATCAATTCGTTATTCTTCAGATTCATCCATCATTCAGTATTTTACTTTTAGTTTTGGTAACTTGCATGCTTTATGAGTTATCTGCCCATCGTATAGTGCGTTGGTGAAATTTACATGCACCTTGCAGAGAAGTTAAACAAGATATAAAAACATTCTCTCTGAGAAAGTTGGTGGTATATGGGATTTGAAGGCAATGGTGGTGTAAAAAGGAAGGGAACAAGGGATCAACGATGATGCGAATTTTTAACAGTCCTATATTTATCCCTTTTGTAGTACGCACATTTTATGTTGCTAAATTTAGGACTGTTAAAAATTCGTATCATCGTTGATCCCTTGTTCCCTTCCTTTTTACACCACCATTGCCTTCAAATCCTATATACCACCAACTTTCTCAGAGAGAATGTTTTTATATCTTGTTCCCTTCATTTTTTTTTTACATTGGGTTGCCTTAATGTAACCAGGTACCAGTATGACATTGTGTACCTGCCCTCTAGTACAGGCAAGTGCATTCATCAGAACCTGTACTTGTATGTACATTTATGTAACTCAGAAATGTGATAGACACTTGTTTGGGTGAGGGGCCATTAGTGGTAGAGAGAAAAGGATCAGCCATTTATACCAGCTGTACAGAAGTACCCACCAAAATGCTATGCATACTGATGTCCAACTGAACATGTCACTGCCTAGGCCTAGCAACATCATGGTTTGTTCAAACTCCTGGGGTTACCTTCTTTGTGATTTTATTCAATTGCCATTGAGGATAGGTCCCCCATATATGCCTGCTTCTCAGACATATATGTATTATCCACTCAAGGTGGAGGGTATCATGAGGCCCAATCTCACTCATTGTCGCCTATTTTAGGCAAGTGAATCTGCTTAGACAATCAGATGCCTTACCCCAGCTAAAATATCATTTTCTGATAATTTTATTGCATTAATAGCACAAACATCTTTTAACAATCCCCCTGCATTTGTTCTTCGAATGTTCAGTGCCTTAGCATCTGCACTAACTTTGCTAACAGCAGCATGTGCAGATCTAGTGGTAACCTTTTGTGCTAACCATTAATGGGTCTGGCAAAAGGCATCATTTAACTCATCTAGCAATGTCCTGTTGCTTAGAATAGCCTTTTCAAGGCCACCTTTATACTCCATTAGAACACTATCATTGGGTTCATACAGGGAATAACTAAAATGATTTAAGGAGATGGAAGCATGCAGCTTACTTTGACACATGTAGAAGCCACATAATAATGTCGACCCCATGTCATGCATGCATTATTTGTGTGTACTATACTAGGGGTGGCATTAAAAGTGGCTTGAACTGTATTGCAAAGCATAATAAACATAACTGTAACAGAAATAGTGCATCTTATATCAATAATATGAATACTGTGTAGCAACACACATTATGCAGCATGACAAAATCCAGCTGTACATGTCATCACCTAGCAGCACAATGTATAAAGCACTTTTCCAGCTGCTCTAGACTAAAAGAAGCGCGCTAAACCATAATATTCCATGCACAACTCACCTTTTGGCGGTAGTTATATTTCCGTTGTAGCGTGCTGTCTCCGCCTCACGCTTACGCTTCTGGCATCGCTGTACGCGCAGCAGAAGAGTTTCTCCAATATAGACTCCTTTTGTGAAGCCCGATTGGTTTCTCGATTCGCCTGAATCTTTAGCCTCTTAGAAGCTCGAATCTTGTCAGAATTCTGTTCATGTCGCCGCCTCTTATATTCTCGGTTCGACTCCAGATTTGCTCTGTACATTATCAGTACATGTCACGAGCATGGTGGTACCGAACTCGGGAGGACTCTAACTCATAGTCTCGATTTAGGACGTATTCCTCTTGTCTCTTTTTTTCTACTCTTTCGTTCCCGTGGAGGCATTTTGACAACGCCAGTAATGGTACCATAAATGTCTTATTATACGTATGGGTATTGTCATGGGAACGCTTGTGTACTTCATACCAAACATGTGTACCTGACATCAAGCGGCAGTCGGTAGGATTTTTCTGCATTTTTGGTGTAACTGGCGCTCGTTAAAACCTTTCCTATCTCGAGCTATACTCACCCATAAAGACGACGACGACGACGACGACCACTATGGACAAATTACGGTCTGGGAACGAGAACTACGACCCTTTTTTTTGTTCTCCTAAAGTAAACGGTTTGGCGACTTGAACAAAACATGAAATGATCATCTTTCCATTGCGGCTCGATAGCAATAAAGAGCTACACTATCCGTTTCTCGGTTCGTGAGGATCGCGTTTTTAATGATTTCATGATACTGCACAAATCCTATATGAGAGTTACTGCCGTATAACTCTCGATAAATGTCAAATCCCCCATATGACCCGGATTGGGGGGGGGGGGGGGGGGGGGGGGTACACTTACCATTGATAGGTGCATTATGATTGAAAAAGGTTATCGCGGACGAATAACTGAAAATAAAATAACGTACACATTCCCTAACTCACCTAACTCTACCAGCAAATATGCAACCACCTCAGCTCAGCTATGTGGATGAGGCTCTTGCTGCATGGTCCCAAGGGTGCCAAGAACAACCCCCCACTGATGCTGCTGCCCATCATCAGAAAACATGGGACTCACTCAGAGTAACTTCTATTGCAGATACACTATTTACAGACTCATCTGATCCAATGCACCGGGCTCGTTTCCTAGTGGCATCCTGTAAGGAGTCTGGTGCATGGTTAAATGCCCTGCCGGTTACATCACTGGGACTACGTATGGATGACGCTACAATGAGAATATCTATGGGTCTCCGTCTGGGACTACCTCTATGTCAAAGCCATACCTGCCAACACTGTGGGGCAGAGGTGTCTCAGTTCGCCACACATGGCTTAAGTTGCAGAAAAAGTGCAGGACGCCACCACCGCCATTCAGCTGTCAATGACACCATCTACAGAGCTTTGGTTGCAGCACATGTTCCATCACGTCTGGAGCCTTCAGGCCTGTATCGTTCAGATGGGAAGCGACCTGATGGTGTCTCAATTGTCCCTTGGAAGTGTGGCCAACTTCTGGTGTGGGATGCAACGTGTCCGGATACTTTTGCACCTTCTTACTCCACAATTGCTGCAAAGCAAGTTGGAGCAGTTGCTCAACAGGCAGAAGAAAAGAAGATGCAAAAGTATAAACACCTTAACTCATGCTACTTTTTCACTCCAGTGGCAATAGAAACAAGTGGAGTTTTTGGACCAAAGACAATGGAATTCCTGAAAGGTTTGGGACATCGGTTGAGGCAGGTGTCTGGAGAAGCCAACTCCTTTGCATACCTCACTCAGAGACTCTCAGTTGCCGTCCAACGTGGCAATGCAGCTTCTGTGTTGGGAACAATGAAGATGGGCAGTCAGGAGGAAGAGTTTTTTGTATAAATATGTATATTGTGTGAGTGAGTGAGTGTTAGGATAAGTATAGTGTTGTTTGTTCATTTATTATTATTATTTTATTGTTATAATAAAACATAATTATCATGCTGCAAGATAAAATAATAATAATAATAATTAATTGTACTGCACTTCTACCTATTTAATAACGGGTCATAATTTTAAGATGAAGCGTCTTAAAACAATTTGAGTTTTTCTCTTTGCCCGACCTGTCCATTTTGCTCGGCCTTACCATTCAGAAACTTTGAACGAGAATGCGAAGCATGATCACAGCATGTACCTGGAGGGGTCCTCCATACTGCATTCATCATTCGTACCTCAAAGAGCTAGCTCTTTGAGGTACGAATGATGAATACTAGTAGACTTTGAAGCCAACTAAGCCAACACACAATACCCGCACACCATAGGCATAGCGAAGAATGTACTTCGGATGTTGACGTCACGTGTAATCAACACTAGTTGCACGCCCTTAAACGAAAAGGTCCTATGATGGCTTTAGCTGATCTGTCATTCCAAAACTCAAGGATAGTACACAATGCACCAGCAGTTTCATCCCACAGGTCAGTGGTGGTGTCAGATCTCTTGGCTGTGGGATATAGAAGAGTGGAATGCCTAAACAAGCAGTAGAGACCGGCATTGTACATATCCCTCTCCACCTGTAGGGATTGGATGTGCCGCTTGCATAATATATACAGTCTATTGTGAAGATGCTCCCGTAATCCTTAATAGCAACTTATATAATATATATAAGAATCATCCAATAGTCATAATTGAACCTGGAGTTAAGTTATATATGTATGGTCATCAAATAAATAGACTGAGTTATCATTTCCACTGAGCTAACAAATATATGCATTATAGACTTAGTTTCCTACTCAAGTTACAGAAATGTTTATGAACATCAGCCATTGAGGGCCGTTGTTCAGGGTCAACATGGGTACACCGTACCATCACTTTGTGAAGGTGGACATGCTTGGCCTTCAGCTCTTCCTGTGACTCCTGGAGATGGGCAGGGTCTGGGAACCTCCTCAACACAACCTCACACAGTAATATCCCATAACTGTACACATCAATCTTGGTGGTCTGTGGGGGTGGTGGTGTGTGCTGGAGTGATGGGTGAGGAGGGAAGGCCTCTGGGGCTGTGTACACAATGGCTCCCTCCCCCATGGTTGAGGCCTCTTTGGTCCAATTGGCAGACCCAAAGTCTGATAGCTTGGCTTTCCACTTGTCTTGTGCCATGGCCTTTAAAAGAACATTGTTTGAGCTCACATCTCTGTGGATGATGGGTGCTTCAAGCTCATGGAGGTAGCTGAGGGCAGAGGCTACATCACAGAGTATGTCCACACACTGGTCCAGACCAGGTTTAAGGAGGCTGTCCTCATAGGCCTTCCTCAGTGTGGTGTCCAACAGCTCAGTGATGATCATGGGTCCTCCCTGGTCATCCAGCACAGCTGCTATGAACTGCACCAGGTTGGGGTGGTGTACTTGGGCCATTGTACAGATCTCACGATACATTCGCTTGATCGTATCTCGGGTGATGATGGACTCGTGAATACACTTGACAGCAACCTGTTGACCTTTGAAACTTCCTTCCCTAACATACCCCCATGCCCCTCCTCCTAAGGGTGTATCCAGCACTGTTACTTGATGACGTGGTACTATCCAGATTGTTCTGCACTTGGAGTGTTCATCTCTGAGGGCTTCAAGTTCCCTTCTAGCCTGCTGTAGTTCCATCTTTGTTTGCTGATGTTCCCTCCTGGTCTGGTCATGTTCTGCTTTGCATTGTTGGCTTAAATTCTCTTCTCTGCTCAAGTTCTCTTCTGTTTCAGCTAATTTCTTCATTGTCAAATGGTGCTGCTTCATTGCCTGCTGTAGTTCCATCTTTGTTTGCTGATGCTCCCTCCTGGTCTGGTCACGTTCTGCTTTGCATTGTTGGCTTAAATTCTCTTCTTTCCTTAATTTCTCTTCTGTTTCAGCTAGCTCCTTCATAGCCACTTGAAGCCTTTCTTCAAGTTGTTGAATCAGAATGTCTTTTGTCTTCATAACTGGTGGGACTGCATGTGAAGTATGTTATTAATAGTGTTGTTTATTACAGACATGCACATGTTTGCAGTGACACTAAATGTCAGTATGGTTGGTGGTCTTATACACTGCTAAACAAACAACTTCATTTTGAAGTCAGTATAAATGTACACTTGAGAGAGAGAGACAGGGTGAGAGAGAGAGCAGATCAGTAGCTTTTACTAGCTGTGAACGCATAGCAGTGAAAAAAAAATGCATGTAATATTCAACTCAGTGGAAATTGGTGGACAACTAATTCAGCTCTTAATTCAGCTACATTTTAATATCATGGATATTATTGGCACTGAAATTATCCCACATCCCGTTTAAAAATTAATTACCTTGATTCCCAAGTTGATTTTGGAGTTGATTGTGTGTGTGTGTATGTGTGTGTGTGTGTATGTGTGTGTGTGTATGTGTGTGTGTGTATGTGTGTGTATGTGTGTGTATGTGTGTGTGTGTGTGTATGTGTGTGTGTGTGTGTGTGTGTGTGTGTGTGTGTGTCAGTGCTAACATCATCTTTTTTGTGATCCAACTTGGATATCTCACTTTGGGTGGAAATCTCTTCTGTGGACTGCCTCTCAATAGAGTCAGTGCATCCCCTTTGGCCATCAGAATGAGAACTTTCAGGCCTTTAGGTGTGTGGGTGCGGCGGGTTAAAGTGTACAGTGTGTGTGTGGATATAACGTGTGTATGGTGCATGCAGATATGCATTTGCAGCACACGCATAGTGTATTGTAGTGCATTGTGTGTACATGTATATGGCATATGCAATGAGAGCATATTGCATGTGAAGAAGGGAGTATATATGTGTGTGTTATGATGTGTGGTGTGGTTGTGCACAAGCCATGTAACACTGTGGGGTATGTACAATAAGTCCAAAGGACCCTCACGGTGTTGGCAACGGGACAGAAGGCTCATCGCTGTCCTTTCCCTGTTTGGTTTTCTTCACTTCCACTTCAAAGACCAGGGTAGAGTTGGCTGGTATACGACCAGCGACACCCTAGCCATGCGCAAAGAAAGAATTGGTTACAGCATCACTAAATGATAGAACATTTCCACTTGTACCTCCCCTACCCCCTCCCACACCACCCTCTCCTCTCTACCCCCTCTCTTACCTGTGCTCCAAAGGCAAGGGAAGCAGGAATGACAAGGAGCCTCTTGCCTCCCTTCATCATCCCTATCATACCTTCATCCCAACCCTGGCTCACCATGCACTCACTCTTCACACGCCACTGCTCTTTGAGGTCCTGCTCCGCTCGTGATATCTGTTCACTAGCAGCCTCGCTAGCAGACTGCTTCTCCTTCTTGAGCTGCTCCTTCAACTGAGAGACCTCGGCCTCGTGGGCCCGCTTCAGCTCCTCCATCTCCTCATCCCACTGCTTCTTGGCTGCTATCATCTTCCTCTTGCGCTCGTTCATTAGCTATTGGAAGGGGGAGGAGGAGGGGATGAACAGTATCATGCTGTCATCTTGTGTAATGTTCCCTCAAATTGTCCTTCAATTGCATTTTTAAATCAGCGAACAAAACATGGAGAACCAATTTATCCCCATACTTAGATTGAATTAAGCATCTACACAACATCGAAGACTTCATGTTCATAAGCCATTCTACCCTTTACAATAAATTGTATTGGCCTAGAACAGAATGGAAAGGGGAGGAGTGTGGCAGTGGGTGGCCTGTGCTGAGAAAACCCTTCCTGGCCAGTCACGGTGCACAAAGGTTAAAGAGAAACTGCCATGACTTTTATACATTGTATATGAAGTATCTATCAGGTTGTATGTAGATTATAAACTTCAGCGTCTACATGCATCCATCCACTAACTTTGCACATCGCCGTGGTAGGTGTGATGGCGACAAGAGACATCCTCCTATTCCGAATATTGTGTTATGCAAACTGCAATTGATTTGTAACTATTTTATTTTTTAATGCAACGTACATATACACATGAGCGAGCATGCCATGTACACATGTATGTATACATGTACATGTAGACCATATTGCCATGCAGCATATCGACAGTTTAATAGGCTGGATAAAGTCCTCTCGATTGAAATGTGTTTGTGTCATTTATGGAGAGACATCAGTCAAATGGAGAACAAGTAACCACTGAAATGATATTATCACAGCACTTTGTAAAGCACGATACAAACCTACCTGATGAAGCAGGGATGAGTTTGTGCACAGTGAAAACTAACACCTTTTGGGCACTTACTACAGGGTCTTTGCAAAAGAACGCAACGCTTTTACATCACTATAACTTAGGATTGAAATTAATTAACTGCTTGATTTCTTTAACCTATGTTGCAGAACTTAGGCAAATACTAATAATCCAATTTATTGTAAGCGGTTAAGTAATTGTATCAAAGCCCTAATATTCAAAGCCCTCTATTATCAACATTATTCAAGATTATGGTTAGAGATACTTGGTTTTAATAACTACTAATAAGTAACGCAGGATCTTAGTATGCAGTGGAACAGCACTGATTTCAAGTTACTGAGTTCAATAGTAAGTTATTAACATTTAAAACCGTAATTTGCTTTAAAGTTATTAAGATTGAAGCTGTTATAGGGTAACTAATTTAAATAACTATCACTAATTACTCCATGATTAAATGAAGTAAAAAACACAATTTGATTGTGTATTAGATCATGTAATGGTGAGTTACTATAACTCAAAGTTAATTACAATTGTAGTGGCCCTTTGGCATTTTCAAGTTTGATTAGTTGTTTTGAATATTAAACTAGTAAAACGCCAATTAAATTTCATATTTTTTCAAACTTTTTTCACAGCTATTCTTTAGATTATAAATCTTGTATTTATTTAAAAGTTGTACATTTCTGTGTCAAATTAATTAATTGCATGTATTTGATTTTATCTTTTGAACTGTAAAAGATAATTGAATTTTAACAATGCATTTGGTATTTGCCTAATCATGGTTATTGTGTAGTCATAAATTGGTTTAGATTGATAATCCTATTTAAGAATTATGTTCGTTCAAAAGCGTTGCATTCTTTCGTAAAGACCCTGTATCTCGATTCATACATCCTTTGGCAATGCAGTGAGGCATTCTATATATGCGTGCAATGGAGTCCTGAGACCAGTGACGTAGACAGTATTTAATTTTAACAAAAACATGGCGACCAAATTTGTTGTGTTATCTCGAATATTAAAGCAAATATTTAATACATGCAATTCTTATTTTCTCCTCAAATGCTATAAACTGAGATAGTACTATTTTTTCGTGGCAGTTCCTTTAGCTAACAGGGCAGTCCCTGAGCAGAGCCTCTAAACCGCCTATCTTTTAATCCTCAACCACATCAAGCCATTATAAAAACCATTTAGACATAACACTGTATACACATGCATGTGTCCACCAAACTCCAGCATATCAGTAGATAGTAGGCATTAATTAGGGATACCCTACAGGAGTGAGATATACTGAAAGCATATTCTAAAGTCCTTGAAACTCAAGCTCAGACTATGTAGTAGTCCCCAGACCATCACTGTGAGGGCTGCAGTTCTCCAAGACATAGAACATCTGCTTTGATGTTCACACACACACACACACACACACACACACACACAAACCTTCTCCTGAGCTTCCTTCTCTGTCTTCAACTCTGCCACCTCATCCTGCAGATGTTGCAGGTCAGCCTTCAGTTTAGCTCCCTGACTTTTCTCCTCCTTCTGCTCTGACAATACATTCTGCAGCTGTGTGCTCACCTCTGTAACCATGACAATAAAGACACCTCCCACATCACCATGGCAACAGTTACACCCACCTTCATACTTCTGCTTGATGGCAGCGCACTCCTGGGCACTGTGCTGAGCATCAGCCACAGCTGTGGCTAGCTCGGTCTTCAGGTCACATTCAAACACACACAAGTGTGCATTTTAATGAGTACACAAGCACATTTAAGTCAGCAGGTACATTACGTTAGCTCAATATTAAGTTAGTGACCATTTAATGACAATCATAAGGATTGTTCACCCCCTGCATCACCCCATATACACATACACCCTTACCCATATACCCCTACACCCCATATACACCTTTACTCCATACACCCTTTTCCCCATACACCCTTTACCCCTACACCCCTTACCCCATCCACCCCTTACCCCCTACACCCCTTACTCCATACACCCTTACCCATACACCCCTTACCCATACACCCTTTACCCCATACACCCTTTACCCCATACACCCTTTACCCCATACACCTCTTACCCCATCACCCCTTACCCCATACACCCCTTACATCCCTTACCCCATACACTCCTTACCAATATACCCCTTATCCCATATACCCCTACACCCCTTACCCCATACACCCCTTACCTGGATGACTCTCTGCACATTGTGCAATAAGACTGTGGCCTCCATGTTTGGGGCATTGCGAGACATGAGAGAGCCACCACCTCCACCTGTGCTGACACCCTCCTCACGAAGTTTGTCCAACTGTGGAGAAAAGGAACAAACCATGGCTGCTAGTCCTACATGATGCTTGTGGTCTTCTGTGTACTAATCTGTTTACATGCTTACCACAAAAGTCACACTGAACCAAAGAAACACCTCCAACATTTGATAAAGCCAATATTAATGTGTGTGTGTGTGTGTGTGTGTGTGTGTGTGTGTGTGTGTGTGTGTGTGTGTGTGTGTGTGTGTGTGTGTCAGTGCTAACATCATTTTTGTGATCCATCTTGGATATCCCACTTTGGGTGGAAATCTCTTCTGTGGGCTGCCTCTCAATAGAGTCAGTGCGTCCCCTTTGGTCATCAGGACGAGATCTTACAGGCCTTTAGGTGTGCACATGTGTGGGTGTGTTTAAGTGCACAGTGTGTGTGTGTGGATATAACATGTGTGGGTGTAGTGTGTATGGTGCATGCAGATATGCATTTGCAGCACATGCATAGTGTATTGTAATGCATTGTGTGTGTATATGGCATAGGGCATATTGCATGTGAAGAAGGGAGTATGTATGTGTGCGTTATGATGTGTGGTGTGGTTGTGCACAAGCCATGTAACACTGTGGGCTGTGTACAATAAGTCCAAAGGACTCTCACGGTGTTGGCAACGGGACAGAAGGCTCATCGCTGTCCTTTCCCTGTTTGATTTTCTTCACTTCCACTTCAAAGACCAGGGTAGAGTTGGCTGGTATATGACCAGCGACACCCTAGCCATGTGCAACGAAAGCATTGTTTTTTTTTTAAAAACTGTATGAAAAAACAACAAATGAATGAAACAAAGCATTCTCTCTGAGTAAGTTGGTGGTATATAGTATTTGAAGGCAATGGTGGTGTAAAAAGGAAGGGAACAGGATATGATAAGCACAATAGTCCTACATTTAGCAACATAAATCTAATGCTGTTCTACAGAAGTGCTAAATATAGGAATATTGTGTTTTGAGAGAATGTTTTTTATATCTTGTTACTTTAAACTTCAGACAATATAGTATTGAATGATGTTTTGGCTGTAAACAGTTAAAGTGTGTGAATTTGCAATATTGAGACACTCCTGCATTAGGCCACTTGACCGCAAATGTTTCAAGCGGCTTTTGTTTATTTCGTGCACAAATGGAGAGCAATGGCTCTCAGTTACTATATACAGAGTACTAAGGACCTCTGGAAATGTCACTCAGGTTTACAAACAACAACGGGACGATGTGTGGCGTCTTTACATCACACTTGTCGCTGCTGTAACTGATGATAATCCTGGTACAACGTTGTCATTTCTGATGACGACTACAGAGTCAGTGAGGATGTAGGATGATGCAAACAATGCTGCAGCTTACAACATTGTATGTATACAGACAGTAGTGACATGCCATTGTTATTTGAGTAAAGATACAAATTCACGTGATCACACTCAAGCATGCCTTGCATGCATCCTAAAACAATGCTGTCTAATAATTTTTCAATGGCTTATATAACTAAATGCACAATCTATAACAGTTGCTTCCACATCCTTCCTCACAATGATTTTTACATACACATGTACAAGTTGGTTGTTGTGGTTGGTTATTTATTTTCGTAATTTCGTGGTAAAGTAGATGTCACGGTTAAACCTCTAATTAAGCTGATGACACAATGATAACAAAAGGTACATACATACATGACTGCTATATTTGTGCAACGAATTTTGTGATTCGTTTTCTTAATCGAAGAAACTAAAATGAAGCTTCATTGTGAGGAAGGATGTGAAAGCAACTATAAACTGAACATTCCAATTGTGTTAGAGCTTCACCTAGTATATATGTATCCAAAAAAATTGGAGCCAGCATTATCATTCCATACTTCCCAAAGTTTAGGAACACTCTTGAGTTGTCCCACCCGTATTACCATAATGGATTGGAAACGCGAAAACTTGGTCCGGGTGCATTAATTATTCAGGGGAGGGATCAATACTGGCTGTGAAAGCAGATTTAGGTTTGAAAACCCATTTGATATGATAAATGGAAGAGTCCTTTCCTAAGATTAAGTCTTCAGAAAATATGACAGTACAGTGTATACATGTAACTCCCTTCAATACTTTTAATTTCAGACCCTAAGGTTTATGCTTAGTTCTGATCAGGTGACCAAGGCCATAATACAGGATTGAAAACCATTATCATGTTCCATGCAAGAGGTAAGTGTCCATAACAAGGTCACCCCAATCCCTCTCCTCCAACAAACAACAGCATTCAAGACTGCATAGTGGATCTAGTAAGAGTGGCTGATAGCCTACCCAAAGCCACGCCTCATTACATTAAACACATGTACACAACAATGCCACCTTAACAAATGACATTGGAACAAAACAGTTTCAAATCTTCCCTTGCTACTTGGCAAAAGCTTCACAATAAGTTATACTGTAAAGTACGGGGAACAGGGTGTTACAATCTGTGTAATGATCCGTGCTACTATCACTTGAGTGGCAAGAGAAGATTCCCATTGTAACTTCTCCTAGTTCTCCTCCCCTCCCTTTCCACCCCTGCCCCTCTCCCATCACCCTCCCCTCACTTACCTCTGTTCCAAAGGCAAGGGAAGCAGGAACGACAAGGAGCCTCTTGCCTCCCTTCATCATCCCTATCATACCTTCATCCCAACCCTGTGCGCACATGTGTACGTGTGTATGTGTAGAAGTGTGTGTTCATGTGCATATATGGGTATGTGTGTGTATGTATAGAAGTGTGTGTTCATGTGCAAAATTAAAGTAGGGACGGCACTAAGGAAGTGGGTCCATGCAACAGTAGGATGGAACATTTGTTATCAGCTCAATTTTGTGCTGCATTGACAATAAGTGGCTCCTCTGGGTACTGAAATGTCCAATACAACTGTATGCGTCATGTTCTGTTCTCTAAATACAAGCTTTAGAAGTAAGCAATTGATGGAAGTCAAAGCTGGTAGCAGTATGTCAATGAAACACTCATGTTGATACATGTACTAAACAGCTATGCTTTCCTATCATAACCAAGGCATCAAAAACTTGTAGTCTAGAAAACAGAACACCTACATGTAGCAATGATGCTAAAAGATTATTAATTGTCAATGCAGGACCAAATTTATATGTAAGCCTACATGGGCGGCAGAAGGTGTTTTGTGGTGGTGGGGGGGGGGGGGGGAGGTTAAACTATGAATACATGTACATAATGAATGGGGAGGGGTGCCATTCGGCCAGTTCAACCAGTGTGTGTGTGTGTGTGGGGGGGGGGATGCTTCCGCATTCGGCCCATCGACCTCCCACCTCCATCCTGTCTACGGCCCTGATATTGCGCAGCTTTATCCCCTGGTTAATTAATTAATGCAATAATATCAAATAAAAAAATCATTCTCAATAAAGTTGGGGGGGGGGGGGGGGGGGTAAATACCCCCCTACCTTTCCACTGCCACTGGCCTATCTACTACAAGCCTATCTACAGATGCATGGACCACTGTGATTCTTGATGCTGTCACCCACTTTAGTACAAATCACAAAGTTCTTCAAACAGGCTAAGGACTATACATTAATAACTTACCTTATGAACCATGCCCTTTCCAATTTTGAACTTGAATGACTTGTCAGTAGTAGCATTGCTATCAAAGACCTAGAGTGTTGGGGAGGAGGGCAGGGAGGGAGTGAGGGTGGGAGGATTGGGAATGAGTGAGAGGGAGGGAAAGGTGGGAGAGGAGGTGGTTAGAAAGTAATCAGAAAGCAGATGGAGAGGAGAGGAAAATGGAGAATGCTGATTAGTAAATGTTTTTTGTGGCACTTTGCAAACCTTTCCAATGCCAGATCCCTCCCACAGCCACCCAGTGTATTTGCAGTCTACAGAGTCTCCAGCCTCAAGAGGCTGCAAAGGACAATATACTGAAAGCAGTGAGGGGTGATGGGAGCACACATACATGCCCCTCCCCTATCACGAGGTCTTGCTTTAACAAAGAGGAACATCCAGCCAAGTTGGCTTTGCACAAAGCAACCTGAAGGAGAAAAGGGGACATTTAACTTCCAAGTGACTTGCTGCTCACCCTCCTCCCCAAATGAGGTCCAGCCTACAAACCTGCTTAGCTAGCTTGGCTGCATCATCGTCTGATGCATAGTGGAAGGACCACGCCTGCCTCTGGTCGTCATAGAAGCTGGCATAATTCCCAGCCTGGACCTGTGGAATGTTCTCTCAATGCATATCTTGTAGCAGTATGAAAAAGGCTTACCGTATAATTGAATGCAAGGTCGATTTTGGCGGCAGTCACGTGTTTCGTCTGAGACACGTACACTAGAAGTTTGTACTGCAAACGCCACGCACGCACGCACACGCACACAAGCTGTAACAGGTGGATTCCATTAACTTCACTCACATCCTTAGTGGAGTGCAGACCAAGCACCGCGCAACCAAGTTTTCCTTGGGGCACGTACTTCCCGTCCACACTGCGGGATAGGGTGGGACAGTTCTCTCACACATGCGGCTAGGTCTGGTGAGAGTAATGCGCTCACTGTTTTTGAACATCAACAGCCACAGCGACCAATAACTGGTGTGCTTCTGGGGCTTCCCCTCCCCCTTCACGGAGATGTACGGTAGTGGGCAATGAAGCAAAATGCGATAGGGGAATACCTTTGACTAGCTTTTTCGGCTGCTTATGGGGTTGGTGAAAAAAGTTGGGGTTGCCGCCTTCGTCCGTGACATAGCTCTCTCCATCGAAGATAGTGGCGAATCTTGATAGTAACATGGGGGCACTGTTGACTGTAACCGAAAATGTTTTGACCTTTACCTTCCAGTCGGCCGCATAAAGTCTTCCCAATTGCCGTCCCCGGGCAGAGACATCCCAGGTGGGTAGTCTCATATAACACCGCGGTTTCGTCTCGTTCCCAGACCCACATACGGCAGTAGCCATCACCGATACGCAATGCATACCAGGCTGGGGACTAGACTAGCCGCGGTTCGCCCGCCAACCGTCAAAACTAATACACAGCCAGAAGTTTTTTTTGTCTCAAACCTGTACTCAATGTTGAATCAGACTGTTTAGTAGGCCTGGTGGGAACCTTTGGTTCAGATATGATTGTTTAGCGCGTTCCCAGCCCTAAATGTATTTTTTTATTCACCATGTAGATTACAAACGTTACAAACAATACAATACAAACAACACACATCTAAGCAGTACAGCTCATTACTCCAATCATGTTTGAAATGCAGAGTCTTTTCATTGGCGAGTTTCCGTTCAGTCTTTCTGGATCATCATAACAGTTGGGAACAATGGCAACGGCATGTTACAATCAATCCATGGTAAAATATTTTTGGTGAAAAATGCCAATCTATACATACCTAGTTTATTCCTGAATGGCATACTCTGTAGCCATTACAAGGGTTGTGCATTGATGATGTAATCCAACATGTAACTGACAGAAGGTTTTCCCAGAATACCAGAGTGGAGGCAGGCCTAGGCTGAGCTGAGACTTAGTTGAGACTGACTGTGTTGAAGCAGGCTGTTGAGGTAAGTTGGGATTTGAGGGTGTCTGACAGAGCTGAGTTGAGGCTTACTGTGTTGGCTGAGTTGGGTGACTTGAGTCTGGCTGAGTTAGAACTCTGCATGGCATGGTGCAAGACATGTCACATTCTCCTGGGAATATAAAGCACATCATATTATATTACGGTGCACAACTTCTTGTTATGCTCTTACCTGACAAAAGAATGCTGACTCCTCTGGTATAGGCTGTGCAATATTTGAACTGATGTTATAGCACTATTATAGTTGAAGACCCTCAGAGTAATATGCTTCAACACTTGAGACCAGCCTATATGTAATACAAGTAAATCAAAAACTTCTCTATCGAGAAAGTGATTGGTGGGATGTAGGATTGCGATTGGTGGTGTAAAAAGCAAGGAAACAAGGTACAGTGTGTTAAAGTGAGGTTTGGTAGGATCCTACAACTCACAGTCCTGAATTTGCAAACGAAGAAGCCTATGTGTAAATGTAGGACTGTTGTAGTTGTAGGATCCTACCAAACCTCACTTCAACACATTGTACCTTGTTTCCTTGCTTTTTACACCATCAATCCTACATCCCACCAATCACTTTCTTGATAGAGAAGTTTTTGATTTACTTGTTCCCCTAATTTTTTTTCTCTGCCAGGAGTGTTCAGTAATATATGGCCGGCTCGTTGCAATGCTTAGATTCCCAGGGGCGGATACAGGGGGAGGGGGGGGGGGGGGGGGGGGGGGTTGGGGGTAATGGTTGCAGCCCCCCCCCCCCCCCCCGCTCGTGTTATTATTCATTAACAAACCCCCCCCCCCCCCCCCCCCCCCCCCCCCCCCTTTTTTTTTGAAATCCTAGATCCGTCCCTGATTCCTCTTATTAATCTGAGTATATAAGCGGTAATAGGCCTCTTTTTAATTTTATTGATAGGCCTACCTTTATCTTAAACTCAGTGTTCTCTTTGTTAACGAGCCGTACGCGTTTTTATTGGCTTGGTCACCTTTGCTGAATTAGAACCGCCTGCTGTAAACGTGTCTGCAGCTGTTAATATTATTACGTTAATTGTGTGTAGCCTGGCAACAGTAAATTACGACGCGTGTGTGGCGTCATATTGCATACTGCTAGGCAACCGAGAATTTTCATCGATAATGAATTGCACCTGCTTGAGTTATTTCACGGCATATTATCACTAGCTTACAATTGTGCATCTTATCTGTATGAAAAGATACATTTGGAGTTAAAATGCAACTCTTTGAAGCTAATCTCGTCTTCGTACGACGTTCCTGTCGAGAGTTATACGTGACGAACGGAAGGAGGAGGTGATGAACAAAAATTAAATGGCGGAATTTTGGTACCGACTTGTCACTCCACGTAAACGACACTGTCTAGCGAAGCTCACGTTACATGTGCATATCTGTCATGTTTGTGATGGATTATATGCGAGCTGGCGAGTAAAGGCAACGCGTCGTTACTGTTTTAAAACGCTCGATCGAAAGCCACGCCCACGAAGCCAATCCTACATAGGACCCACTGCCGTGGGTCCTGATATCCCACATCATGATCATTGAAGCACATCATGCTAAAAAGGGTGAGAATTGCTGGCCAGTTTATTCCCTTCCCCCCCCCCCCCCCCCCCCACACACACACACACTCCCACCCACTACCCCTTCACCCATAAAAAGGGTTGCTTGTTGCAACAATATGTGACAGGGTATATGTAATGTGGAACACTTGACACTGAAATGTGCTTGGGCCTATACTGCCCTATATGTGATCAAGCAGTTTACATTTATAATGCTACATGAAGGTATAGATTTGAATACCAGAATACATACTGCCTATAACGTACCCAATCAGTAATTTAAATAGCTTTCTATAACTGAGTCAGGACGCGCAATATCAGTCAAAGCACACATATAGAGTTACAAATTAGGATGATCATGATATATAACGCCATAATGTACAATTGCTGGTGCATGCATGATGCAACAATCCAAGCCTGTCACGTCAGGGTTTGACCTGCCAGGCCAAGTGGACAGTACGGCCTGGCAGGCCGACCTGTCAGGCAGTGTGGGCCTTTGGAAACCCTGATCCAGCCTTTTGTAAAATATGTAAACTAGTCTGGCGGGCCTTACTACCGCGTTTGGTCAATCATATCTTTAAGAATATTACAATTCAAAGCAAATAAAATTCTAGCTGCATGTTTGGTGAGTATAAGGCCCTATACATTTACGTTTTGGTTCGATTGCATGCATGCTGGTGTATATGGGGTGACGAAATCGCTTCAAGTGATGTGGGCTAATTATATTCATCAATGGTTCCAAGGGAGGTCCCCCCCCCCCCCCCCCTGTATCCACCTCTGGCCAACCATAGCAATGGCAAATATGCAAACTACTTGCAAGAACTGAAGCTCAGAAGATACCAAAATTGATTTTATTATCGTCTTCATGTCCCACCTTTCTGGTATTACAGTCAATATGATATGAAATGATTACAATCATTCATGTAGAATGATCGAGAAAGTTGGAAGCTCAGTGTCAATGCCTCGCATTGCTGCAAGGCAGCAGCATCAAAGCAATATTTCTTCTGTACTGCATTCAAGGGAAATCAATTTGTCTAGAATTGTTGACACTAGATGAAAAGCTGGATGTACAATGTATTTAGTATCAATCAAATGTGGTATAAATGAGTTGGTAAATATGGTTATACGTGACATTTCCACTATACAGTAAATGAGAGCTTCATATTTACTATGGTATTGATATAGATGTCACATATACCATATTTATCAACACATTTACACCACATTTGATTGATAGTAAATACATCTATAGTGTGCATGAAGTATACCATGATGACCTTCCATCCCCTGAGCTTCTGGAGCTAGAAGTAATGCGATGGAAGTCAAAATCAGTGTACAGTGATGTCCCGTATGAAAAATTACCGTCATCATCACTATCAGCATAAAAGGATGCTGCAACTTGCTTGCACTGTTCCAGTTACATTGTGAGAACGCCATGCACGCGCAGTGCTCTCAGACGTCCCAATAAATCATGCATGCATGCATCAACAGGGAAAGAACGTCTGGCCAATCTTGCATTGCGCAGGTCTATGTTTTAAAAAGTGTTATTGACATATCAGTTTGCATCGCTTCACCTAAGAGATGAAGGATGTATCTAATTCACTGCATATAATTTTTAAATGACTTTGCATGCAGGGTTGGTGCATGGGTATCTGATTGTAATGAAATTACAAAGGGACAATTACATATGATTCAGTCCTTACCGAGAGTAAAAACAACCTCCCAAATGCTTATTGCAGCATATATATAAACTACCTGTAACTTTTCATCTGTGCACTAGAACCCAAGGGTACCCCGGCCCATTTGTTCACCATTGCGAATGAACGGGGTACACTTGAGTCCACTGAACCATACTTTGCATCCGCCCCCCCAACACAAAACCTGGCTATGGGCATGGACTGACTGTGTGTATGTATGTGTGTGTGTGTGTGTGTTGTGTATATATATGTGTGTGTGTGTGTGTGTGTGTGTGTGTGTGTGTATATATATATATGTGTGTGTGTGTGTGTTGTGTATATATATATGTGTGTGTGTGTGTTGTGTATATATGTGTTGTGTGTGTGTGTGCGTGCATGCGTGTGTGCGTGCATGTGTGTGTGTGTGTGTGTGTGTGTGTGTGTGTGTGTGTGTGTGTGTGTGTTTCTGCATGTATGAGTCAGCTGGTACATGTACTGACCAAGTGTAATTCTCCATGGCAGCTGGAGGTTGGGAGAAGACAAAGTGAGGTCAGTTCATGCGTTTGTATGGATCAGTGTGAGGTCAGTTTATACAGTATGAGGTCAGTGGGATCATTGTACACTATGTAGTTAGTGTGTAGCAGTATATAAGAATATACTCCATAAAAAATGATGGCCAGAGCAGCTTTCCTAAGTCATGATGCAAAGGCACTGCTCAGCTGAATCTTAGTAAATCACAGTTGGTTATTTCCGTCTATCATCGTGTTTCTCAGTCTATTCTCACGCACATTTGTGAGGTTAGTGGGCAGTATGAGGTTAGTGGGGTCAGTATACACAGTACATGTTTGAGGTCAATAGGGTCAGTGTAGCAGTGCGAGGTCAGTGT
Organism: Spongilla lacustris; assembly: GCA_949361645.1. Taxonomy (NCBI): domain Eukaryota; kingdom Metazoa; phylum Porifera; class Demospongiae; order Spongillida; family Spongillidae; genus Spongilla; species Spongilla lacustris. The sequence continues at coordinate 1,646,944 of OX442424.1, read as the reverse complement.
ATGGGTTATTTTACATGTCAGTGAGGTCAGTTTGAGGTACATGTGGTAGTGGGCCATGGAGATCAGTGTGGGGTCAGTGCGTGAAGTCAGAGGTCACTGGTCAGTATAAGGTGTTAGTCTATACACTCCTGGCTCCAGGTCCCTCCCTCCAGTATCTATTTATTATACATGTAGTTATTGTTACAATGAATAAGAGATAGCTAGTGGCCTGTCGATCGTATACGCGTATGCACATTTAGCTAGTGGCCTGTCGATCGTATACGCGTATGCACATTTAGCTAGTGGCCTGTCGATCGTATACGCGTATGCACATTTAGCTAGTGGCCTGTCGATCGTATACGCGTATGCACATTTAGCTAGTGGCCTGTCGATCGTATACGCGTATGCACATTTAGCTAGTGGCCTGTCGATCGTATACGCGTATGCACATTTAGCTAGTGGCCTGTCGATCGTATACGCGTATGCACATTTAGCTAGTGGCCTGTCGATCGTATACGCGTATGCACATTTAGCTAGTGGCCTGTCGATCGTATACGCGTATGCACATTTTAAAGCAATATTAAATTGATTAACTTTTCGTCCGCGCGCATGCGCTTGACCTTTATCCACTTTTCATACACAATGCCGCTGAACCTTGGAGATATTTTTCCTAACTTTAGCGTCGACACTACCGAAGGAAGGATCTCCTTTCATGACTTCATTGGAGATAGGTAAAAGTGCGCACAGTCAAATGTGCCTTCCCCCCCCCCCCCCCCCCCCCCCCCCCCCTCCCTTCCCCCTTTATAACGTCAGTCCTCCATAGCTGGGGGGTTTTCTTTTCTCACCCATCGGACTTCACACCCGTCTGCACCACGGAGCTCGCCGAAGTGGCTAAGCTAATCCCGGAGTTTACGAAGCGAAACGTGAAAGTGATAGCACTGTCGTGTGATCCTGTGGAGGCGCATCGAGGCTGGATTGAAGATATCAAGGTGCGCGCACCGCGGTCACGCACACGCACGCACACACACACACACACACACACACACACACACACACACACACACACACACACACACACACACACACACACACGTACGCACAGACACACGTACCACGAAATGGTGCCTGCTTTTTTGATGATTCTACCCTTTGTCTATCTAGAGCTACGCGAGTTACGCGGACAAGTGGCCCTACCCCATCATCTCGGACCCGACAAGAGAGCTGGCCGTGGAGCTGGGTATGATAGACCCTGACGAGAAGGACAAGGCGGGCATGCCGCTGACTTGCAGGGCGGTACGTGAGCGGAGTTTGGCTACATGTGCGCGCGCGTTAATTTCTTTGTGGTAAAAAACGACAGGTGTTTCTCATTGGGCCCGACAAGAAGGTGAAACTCTCCATACTCTACCCGTCCACCACAGGCAGAAACTTCAAGTAAGCCGATCTGTTTTGTTTTATAAACTTCACGAAATTTGAAAGGCCGAGTTTGTGTGGACCAAATTTAGTACTCAAAAAATTCATCTGAACTATGTATGTGTTGTATTCATTCGCATACCGCTGGCGAGTGAATGTTTTTGTTTGATGATGACCCGCCCGCTATCTGCTTTGATATGTAGTACACGTGCATATGACGTGATTTTGAATTAGTGACTGCTTGTTGTACACGTGCAGACGTGGACTAGTCATTTGGAGCAGTGGTGAGAATGATGGTGCTATACGCCCCCTTTTAAATTTTTACCTCTGGTGGTTACAGCCTGTACTCAGGAGAAAATGAGGTCAAAGTGCAGGCTACTCAGAGTACATGTGTGGTCCCCGTCTCACTGCTTTTTTTTTTTTTTTTTTGACAGACCTACACAAGGGGGTCCACAGATGTCTATAGGGGCAAACTCCATTTTCATTCTGGAGTGCATGCCACATGATGTGGTTACATGTGTGGGGTGTGTAGGGAAGTGTGTAGGTGGTTGTGTTTAGGGAGCCTCCCACTGCAATGACGGATTATTAGTTTTGGTCATGCCAGCTAGTTCTTACGCTTGTCTGGCTCTATGTAGTGATTTACTTGGTATGTAGGGAATTAGGTTTATGTGGTCTTCAGCTCATTAAATCATGGAGGTGATTGTCATGTGATAGATGAGTGTTTTTGGGTGATTTTTAGGTTAATAAAAATAAAGGGTTTCCTTTTGCCAAGAAACAATGTCTGTTGCATCCTGGAGTAGCATTTGTCCTGTACATTAAGTGGACACAGAAGGTGTATGGGGTGATGGTGACTATTCTTGCCTCCATCCAGTGAGATTTTGAGGGTGATCGATTCCATCCAGCTCACTGCCACCAAGAAGGTAGCAACCCCTGCCAACTGGCAGGTAAGTCAGCACAAAATGGTTGAGGAAGTGGGGGTGGCTTGTTTTTTTAATTTAAAAGTTATGGTTTTCCTCTTCCTTAAAGGTGGTTGGGTGTGGTAGCAACCACTAATCTGTTAATTCAATCACACTGTGCCTGTTGAGTGGTTGTCCCATCACATGGCTGATGGCTTTGTCTACATGTCAATGGACAACTGATTTGCTGGTGTGGTTTTTCCTGGACTCTCCCTTTAACCCACATAGTATTCATTTTCCTCCTTCCTCCCTGACCCCCTACTGTGCCATATTGAGCATCCCACATTGTACATTTTGAATGATCATTCTTACCCCACCTTGAATGGTAGAACTTAATCTGTGGCAATCATAGGTGGCCCCAGGGACCATAGCCCCTCTTCTCCTTTGGCTCCCCCCCCCCCCCCCCCCCCCCCCCCCCCCTGTTATTCACTTTGTCCCTCCTTTTGGTAAATGCTGGGGCCAGGGAAAGACCAACTAGTTATTAAATCAGCTAGTTATTGTGCCAACTCGTTATTTGACCACCTGTAACATTGTGTATGTCAAAGTGACTGCATTTGCATTATGCAGTGGAGCAGTTTACCTTGAGCTTGGTAAGAATTTCCTCTTTTGATATCCTTCACTTTCAATTTCTAAACCACCTAGTACCCTATGGGTTGGAATGGCTGTAGACCAGGGATAAGTATTTATGATATGCAGGTCTCTAATGTATTCAAGTGGGGGGGGTGGCATCAAGGAATATATTGTAACGTGGCAGCCAAATATTGTGGTCCATGCACTAACAGAGCTTTTCTATCTGCATTATTGAAGTAAAGTTTACCCCAATTTTATTACTCATTAATGTCTATTGTCTTGAATGTCCACCCGGGGGGTACAATTGTATGCACGGATGGACAGCAAAAATGTTTTTGCCGTTTGGTCATAGAAGGGACCTAGTTGCATTTCACAGTACTGGTTTACAGAACAAGTAAGGCTTGAAACCGGTTGTTCCGGAGCTCCGGTTAACCGGTTAACCGATTGCGAGAATCAAATAACCGCCCCAACTGGTTATATTTCGGCTAAATAACCACCCCAACCGGTTGTTAGAAATTTTAAACAACCTCAACCGACCGGTTGGTATTTTATAGAGGAGTTGCAAGTGTGTCAAGCGCGCCTTACATCTTGCAATAATGCTGAACATGAGAAAACAATAAAAGGCGGGGTTCCATCTCACGGGATACATATGCACACTTTATTATAATAGCCTACGATGCCTGCTTAGGAGTACGCCGTGGACCCTATCATCTTACTTACCACCACGACATTGCAAAGCCCGAGGTTGTATTGGTTTAGCTTTAGGTCCATCGATTATGCATAAAATTAATCTTTAAACCGGAAATTACCGGTTGTTTTAAAACGAAGCAGCCTTAACCGACCGGTTATTTTTTAAACAATCACCTTAACTGACTGGTTTTTTAAATTTTAATAACCTGTTTACAACTGGTTTTATCTAAACTAACAGGTTTCAAGCTTTAAGAACAAGTGTTTTTAGGATCAGGCTGAGATAAGTAAGGCTTAAATCCTTTCAGTACTCGTAAAATGATGCATGCTAGCAGACCTATCCATTACGCTCTGTATGGATTGGTTGGAGCATAATGGATAGGTCCGCTAGCACGGGTCATTTTAGAAGTACCAAAAGGATTTAAGCCTTGCTGATCTCGGCCCAAACCTGAAGGGACTTGTACTATAAGCCAGTACTGTACTGTTTAATGCAACTAGGTCCCTTCTATGACCGAACGGTGAAAACTTTTTTGCTGTCCACCCGGGTGTCCAATTGTACCCCAGGGTGGACATTTAGGACAATAGACATTTAAGGGCTTCAATTTTTCAAGTTAAGAGTTAGTTTGTTGCCACATTGATTTTAAATCAATATGAGACACCTGTGTTCTAGATACACATTTCTAACCCCCCCCCCCCCCCTTTACATTGCCTTGTCCCCAGGCCCTATTTTTATATTAGAGTTAGTGGGACAAAATAGGGCTTGGTAGCGATGGACAAGGTCTTTGTGTGCATGCGCCAGCCATTACCCAGAAACTGGTGAATCGCACACTGTTGTAATTTTTGTTTGTAAACCTTTACGTATACCATCTCGTTCTCAGCGTAAACCTCTTCCTCATGTACAGTTTTGTACTTTGAGTCTACTACCCTCACTCCTTGGGCCAAGTTCTTATCTCTATGATTGGTACGTGTAGGCTGGCCACCTCACGCTACTTGCCATCTTTAGCCGAAGCCACAATGCTGACAACCTGCTTGTACTCTCGTGGTGCACACTCATTGGAACTACACGTACCCTACACGGTCTCCTTCTTGTCACCAAACGTTTTTCATGCAAGTATATAGTTCCAATGAAACTGATTTCAGTGGATAAAAGCTGTACCAAATTAAGTCCTAAAAATTGAATTTAAATAATTAACTTGAAGCCGTAATGAGTAATAAAATCAGGGGAAAACTTCACTTAAACACTACAGATAAAAGAGCTCTATTGCTGGGTGGACCGCATTATTTTACCACCACATCGCAATATACTTCCTCGATGCTGCCCCCACTTGAATACTTTAGGGATCCACATATCAAATTCAATCAATAAGTAGAACTAATTTGTCTGAATTCTGGCAAACTCTGCGTCACCTTGACACCTAAATTAGAATCGATCTCTCCAACCTACCATGCACATAGGTACCGCACGTATGAGCACTTAATCCTATGAAGGGGGGGGGGGGGGGGTATAGACGTATGTATGGTAACTGATGATGTGACCATTTGTACAATTTACAAAGCTGATAATTATCCCAGCATTTGGAAAGATGCTTTGTACCTTGCAGGGTTCATTGGTAGAATAAGGGTTGTGGAGGGTGGGGATGAGGGTTGTGGAGGGATGGGGATGAGAGTCTTGTTGACGAGTGGTCACTTTATTGTCTTCTTTCGTCATTGGCAGCCCGGAGGAAAATGCATGATTTTGCCAAGCATCAGTCAGGAGGATGCAGAAAGGCTGTTTCCTAAAGGATATGAATTGATAGCAGTGCCCTCTGGGAAGAAGTATATACGTCTGACACCACAGCCAGAATGAATGGAGGAGTTATTTGATTGTTTGGTGATACTTTGCATTTTCATGATAACTTTCTAAAAATGCCTCTGGTCAGTTTTTAATTGCAGAAGTGATTTGCACTACATTATGAAAGGATGGGAATGTTGAAGAGGTCACCTATCTTAAGACTTTCAGTTTCTAAACTATAAAGCTGTCCTCTTTCAAAAGGCTAATATATGACAAAAATGCTGTTTTAATTAATCTATTCGGGTTAGCCAAGTTACTCAAAGCTGATTCAGTGACTTATGACGTGCATAATGGAAATTCTACAGCAATGTGGACCAGCTGCAACCTGCACGCTATGACCTTGTATCTCTAACACATACTTGTATTTATTTGGATGGCTTTTGTATTACATTGCATGCCTCTCCACCTGTGATAGCATAAAAGATGTACATTTCAGGACACGATGCACATGAAGTATCTACTGCTAGAAGTGCAGTTAATAATGATGCAGGTTATTAGTGTAGTTAATAATAATGCTGGTTAGTAGTGGTTAGTTTAGCTTAGTAGAAAGTCAAACATGAATGCCCCATTTACAACTTGATCGTAAGTACACAATTCCAAGACGAAGCTGAGTTCTAATCTCTGTGCTTGGATGTCATACAAAGGGTCGATTGCTGGATTTGTTGCAGCACCTCAAGCTCACTCATGGCTCACAGTATTAGCGCCACCCAAGTTAGATGTTGTTTTGGTGCCTGAAGGTCATCTTTAAATGGAGGCTCCTCCCTCTGGAAGCAATGTAATCACTGTATGACAGATTCAGTATTATTTTGTTTACCCTACAGTCTCATATATGCACACTTCAAAGGTCTCTCCATAAATTTCTCAATCTAATGCGTCACTTATTTTTTTCATCCCTGTGAGTACTGGCAATTAGTTGTTCTTATTGCATCATTATAATGTTCTAATGATGCACAAGTGGCCACTAATGTTTGGCCTATACATATTAATGATAGTTAATCTTTTAGAACACCAGTCTGTAGATCTACATTATATTCTGACATCATGTTAGGTGTTAATAAGAAGGTAGGTCCCTGATTACATTCTTTTCGTTGAAGTTCCATCTTGGTCTGGTCACTGTTTAAATTGTCCTCTTTTGTTTCAGCTAAAGTTTTTTGATGCTGCTGTACTGCCTGCGATGGCTCCATTTTAGCTTCAGCCATTGGAGGCCTTTCCTTTGCTGCAGTTGCAATGGGAAAGAAATTGAATTACATTTGAACAATCTCGCAGGTAAAACAGCAAACTGAGATGAACTCACCTGCCGTACTTATAAAAACCACTTCTGTAACAATTAGCACCAACACATAAATCATAATACACACAACAAAAATGATTTGTTCTTTGATCAGATCAGTGACATTTTGCTGGAACACATCACGTTCTTTGATCAGATCAGTGACATTTTGCCGGAACACATCACGTTCTTTGATCAGATCAGTGACATTTTGCCGGAACACATCACGTTCTTTGATCAGATCAGTGACATTTTGCTGGAACACATCACGTTCTTTGATCAGATCAGTGACATTTTGCTGGAACACATCACGTTCTTTGATCAGATCAGTGACATTTTGCCAGAACACATCACGTTCTTTGATCAGATCAGTGACATTTTGCCGAAACACATCACGTTCTTTGATCAGATCAGTGACATTTTGCCGGAACACATCACGTTCTTTGATCAGATCAGTGACATTTTGCCAAAACACATCACGTTCTTTGATCAGATCAGTGACATTTTGCCGGAACACATCACGTTCTTTGATCAGATCAGTGACACTTTGCTGGAACACATCACGTTCTTTGATCAGATCAGTGACATTTTGCCGGAACACATCACGTTCTTTGATCAGATCAGTGACATTTTGCCGGAACACATCACGTTCTTTGATCAGATCAGTGACATTTTGCCGGAACACATCACGTTCTTTGATCAGAGCAGTGACATTTTGCTGAAACATATCACGTTCTGTGCTGCAGTTTTGAAGTGCTTTAGTCAAATTGGTGACATTTTGCTAAATACAATAGTTGAAACCATGTGTCATAAGTAAACAACCAAGTGAATGCACACTATCAATAGGTATAGATGTGAAGCTTCAACTTTGGAAACTTTTACTACCTCAAAATATCTAGCCATTACTCATTTAAATAGCAAATTATGTCTTGTGTTTGCACTTCCTCCCTATGAAAGCAAATTAATCTAATACCTTTTTTGAGGTGATGACATGGTAGAACTTTAGGTCTCATCCCCATTTTTACCTACAGGACGAGTAACTAGACCATCATTACAGCATGACATTGGGATTACGCTTATCTTTTGTAATCTGTTCAAGTTAAGTGCAGTACAGGTGAATAGATAGGTTATGCACCCTTGGAGGACTAAAAAATATAACTTTATCTTTTTTATGTTTATTGATACAGGCCTGTGACTAATAGTGTTCCTTTAGAGTGGTTGGTTTCACAATACTTTTTTCGTTATATGCTCTTGTATAAATGTATACAGGAGTGCTTGTTGTATTAAATTTGGTTGTCCTTGTTACTAGACATATTTTCTGTAAGTCGCACCAAGGCCACTATAACACAGTGGTTTAAGATGCAGACATCGGGGTAGGGTATGACCTTGATGTTTTTTTTTACATAATTTAACTCAAAATAGCCCAAAGTATCGGATTTCGATAAAAACAATGTTAAATAGTTCGAATTTAGTTAGATTTTTAATGTTGAAGCTAAAAAAAGAGGAAATTTTTACGCTGCGGCATTACCGTCTTTAAACGCAACTGCACATATAATGGAGCAAATGGGGGATATAATAAATATATCATTAGATAGCGTTTTTTATTGTGTTTCAACAGATACCAAATTTCCTATACTTTAAGCCTTTAGAATATACCTTTTAATGCAATGGAAGGCTTGCGTAATGTCAAAAAGTTGGATTGTAGTGCCTAACTTTCCTTGGGTAGGACATACTAAGGCCAGGTAAAGAAAATTGAAAACGTGGATAGCTGCTGGTATCAGTTGGCATCACTAAAATATGCGCCGACATTGCCCCACCTTCTGTTTAGCGTCACTGTAACGCCAGAACCAAACAGCACCCTCTTACGCGAGCATATGAAAATTATTAATAATCTATGATATTAATAATCTATGATAATGCCCATACTTGTATATACTTGTATGCGCACGCGCCATGGCTACGACAGCGACTCAATCACGATGTGTCTTTAAATAAGTATGTCAAAAAGTACAAGAGTAATATTGAAGCTGCAAGACAATTTGTGACTGCATGGCGACAAAGTATGGAAGCTGTTGAAAAGCAAGCTCAGTGGGCATTACACTTCCTTTCACTACAACAAATGAACCAATGTTAACTGGGCCAAGATGAATTGAAGAAAGCCTCGAAAGTGCAGCTTCTATTTTAGGTTTTTGTTCAGTACAAGAAGCAGTGGTTTACAAATCTGCAAGCACAGCTATAGATTTTGTACTAGTATGAGCTAATGTACACCTACATTCCTCTGCACTATAAGATCTGGTATCAGAAGAAGGATGCAGTGACTGTGGTATATGGAATACTCTCGAGTTCTTGAAGGTAAAGATAAAGGGGTAGAAAATTGGTGCTATCTCTGTTGGATCTGCTTGACCCACGCCAACGAAACTGCCAATGCTCACTCTTGTCATCAAGGAAAGCTGATACACTCAGAAGAGGTTCTTAGTATAACATGATGCTATGCATCAAGGCTGTTTAAAAAATGCGATTTTCTAATTCTTCATTACATTCACTTATTAAAATTAATCAATTCAATCCTAATTAGTACCAATGCATGCAAGGTGTAGAAATGAAGGTATATGTTATTATTAAGATTAATTAAATATTATGAAGTATATTATTGTGGCTTGATTGTATCTATTAAAAGGAATTAATACCGTTACATAAATGATATGATGGAAATCATAATAATCAGTAAGAAAAAAAAAAGTCTGCATCACCATCACCAGGCATATGCTGCATGTTTGCAGGTGATCAGGATCAGGAGACAGGAACATGATCCGAACTTTGTCAGCATGCAGCATTCACACCATATTTGTTAATTCTTGATTTTACATTTTTGATTTTTATGTAGTAAGGTTCATATCTATACTGTTACTTTTTTATGTCACTTGTGTAAAGTAATAAGGATGTCTGCAAATATTTTAAACTTTTAATACTCAAATGAAATAGAACTTGATTATTTTGGTTTGAAAAATTTAACTCTTATAGTCATTAAACTTGATTAATAATAAACATATTCTTGTAACACATAATAAGAATAATTACAATATATCATTTATTTTTCTAAATTTACTAATGTCTACATGACCCCTATTTCTAAACCACTGTGTATAATCAACATGAACATGGCAGTGGTTGTGGCAGTAGTTTGATCAAGGATGTTGGTATGTTAGCTACACATGCATGTAGTATGTACACAAACTGGTGATGGATTACTGAGATCTCTCAGTAAAAAAATGAAGTAAATAGCCTGGACATAAAACGTTGAGCTTTGTATGAGTTCTGGCTGTACTATTGGCTCAAAAGTTAATCCCTTCTGTCCCTATTTGGTGATAATATGTGATTCACTGAGGGAGCAAACGAACATAATACAACAGTAAACTTGATCATTTGGGCACAGCCGATGTACATGTGGTCTAATCTAAGTTCTTTTTTATTTCTCCTTCTGGCTCTAACATGTGGCCTCAGTCAGGACAGTGAGGACATCTAGACTTGGACACACACTGCAGTGCTCTTTAGTAATGCACTAGCTTCAGCTGCTGCACTTTATTGACCAAGCTTGTAATCATTTATTGGTATGGGCATGTATGTCTTCAGTGCCTTATTCCCACATTAACCAAACCACAGACTGACCAGTACATGTAACAACTTAACGATAGGTCGACCACTACATGTAGGCGCGTTAGCCTACATGTAGGCGTTGCAAATCGCAAACAATGAACAAATAGCCAACGCTTGAAATAAGCATAATCAGTACAGCAAAGAGGGCTACTTGCAAGGTGGCGTCAGAAAACAACGCCAGCTACTACGTACGCTCTGGTTCGGACACGCCCCTCTTTTATTCAAGTTGTTGTAAACTTTGCTATAAGGTTTTTCGTTGTTTAGACAGCTATTTTTGACCTCTTGTCGCCAAACACACGCGATTTCCTACTTTTATGCCATCCGCCATCAAAGATCGTGGGCAATTTTTATACGCTCCTCCATCTTGATCGAATATCTACAGAGCCGATGGTTTAAGAGTCTCCGAATCGATTTAGAAATGAAGCCCAATGGTTTAGTGGTACATTATTAGAGCTGAAAGTTTTATGCGCCATTCAATGCGAGGACCAGAGGTCGCAATATAACGCCTACATGTAGGTTAAAATCGCCTACATGTAGGCGTGCGGTCAATCTATCATTAAATGTGTGCAACTCATTAAAAATGCCTGCTTGTCAAGGCTTGTGTGTGTTTGAAACAACACCAGATGGAGCTGCACCTTTGGGCCATGTGCATAATGCCACAACCACACCTCAAATACCATATACCATGGGCATGCATTTACTTACATAAGGAAAATATTTATTAATTATTATTTTCTTACATCAGCAAGCACTGACTATACATGCCTATGGGTGAGACATCATGGAAGCCCAAAGGTGCAGCTCCATCTTTTGTTTGGCATAGGCTCAAACACACAATACTAGACACAGCAGGCACTTTTATGAGCTGCACACAAGTCGGTACTTTTATCAACATGTGTATACATGTTAGTGCATTTCACCTTGGAAGCACACTGTTCTTCAAAATTCCCAACCTGTGCATGAGTAATACCTACCTACACAAACCTACCCATACCCACCTACACCTACTCACCCCTTACCCACCTACCTGCTCACTTGCCCAATATTTAAATGAATGTTGTCACAGTCACTTAAGTTGCACTGCAATACAGAAGTATGTGCAAAGTGTATCGCTAACTGAATAAATTTGGTTAGTGCACATACTATTGCATTGTGGTGCAACTGAAGTGGCTGTTACAACACATTGGGCAAGTGAGTAAGAGCAGAACTGTAAGTACTTGTGGCAAGGCTAACAGTGGTCCCTTTCTACGACACAATGTAATGGTGTTTAGATAACAAAGCAAAGCTTTTGGTTTGATGCCTAGTTCCATGAGTGAAACATGTTATTGCAGCTCCACTAAGTGAGTAGCACAGCTATTCTTTCTCACTAGATTGTGTCAAAAACCTCTGTCCACATAACCCTGCAGTATCTCTGTACTCGACATCATGCATTGCCAAAATCGAGATCACAGAGCGTGTGTTTAAATTAAGTGATACCACTTTATTCATAATTAGCTAGTGGAAAATATGTCTAGGCATAAGCTAGCATGTTTACAATTTAAAATCATTGACTTTACAGAGAGGTGCATCTGCACCTTATTACCAGGCATTTTCCCAAGAAAACTTGGTTGCTGTTCAAGATAGCTTAGAAATTTCATGGTAAACATATCTTCACAAACTAGGATTAACCACATTTGAATGAGCTCCTAAATAGGATTTGGATAATAAGAGTACCATACATACGTTTTTCTAATTAACATGACAACCTAAAGGTTGTGGGTTAGTTCACCAGAATTTCATATAACTGACATGTTCATCTATAACTCACTATTTATTCAATAACCACCTATATATTTGTACAGTTGTACTTACCTGAAGTTCATATGCATATTTCCAAATCTCCTCTCTGACCTTCTCATCAGATGCAATATCCAGGACTATCTTATTATTCTGTGCGTGAGGTTGCCATATGCAAGCACGCAAAACACACACGTGTACACATCATAACCTCACCTTGTCTCTGAGACTAATGTCAGCCCCAGCAGCCAGCAGTACTTTCACCAATGCAAAATGTTTCCCATCAGAGGCAAGATGAAGAGCACTCTGGCCATCCTGTGATGGGCCCAGAGAGGCCAAAGTGATTGATTATTTCAGTTAAAAGATTTAGTACAGTTGTACAATGAATCATGAATGAAACCTTAGTATAATTCTCTGTGGACAATGCTGGCATCAGTGCTTTGGCATCACACAACAGTTATATGCATTTCTTCATGTCACTGCTATTCCATTAGATATACAATTTATTTTTAGTTATAGGGCTGATCTAAACAAAGATCAGAATTATTTATAATCAAGCAACTGCATTCAAAATCTTCTATTTGATTTGGTGTATGTGTATGAAATAAATAAAACTAATGAACCTGCATCACTCAGCACGGTGTATAAAGGTTGTTATATATAAGTCATTATGCACATATACAAATGTCTCCATACAGTGTATACTTTTATACGCATGCTACTGTATAAAGCTTTCATTCCATCATTTCCATAATCCATTGTTTCCTTACTTTTTGTAAATACATCACGATTAATTTAATTTTTTTACTTTTATTTTTATATCTTGTTTCACAATGTCTAATTTTTGTAATGGTAAAGGATTCATGTTCTTAATGAATGTTCTAGTTCAATTTAGTTATATAGGTAATGAATGATATTGTGACAGCCATGGTGTCCAAACCATACGAACAGTGGCCAGCAGTCCTGGCAGGGCCAGTAGGTCTTGGTAGGGCAAGTAGCCCTGCAACTGTTGGTGGTGGAACAGGGGGAGAGGGGGACAATAGATAACTGCACCAGGCCCTGCATGTAGTGGTGGTAGTAGATCCTGGTCACCATGCCTCAGAAATATGATCATAAGAATATGGAGGCATCTCTGCGGAGGACGTGGCTGCCAAAAATGACTCTAACTCTTCTTTGGACATATTGAAACATAGTTACAATGCAAGCTTACCCTCTTTTATGTGCTTCTAATAAAATGGCAAACTCCACACATTCAGTATCTTGCAACCCAAGCTCATCTGCACAACAGTTTTGCTTTTAAATGTGAAAAGTAGTCCAAAGATTGAAATTTGTATTCATCATTTTTCTAGCTCAGATAAAGTAACTTTCTTACAATTCTCTTACTTTTCACTAACATTATGCTTCAATCGTGGAGCTGTGATACTGGAATTTACATGTACATATTGGGACATGTGTGTGTGTGTGTTTGTGTGTACTAAAAAATAGTGAAATCAATGTTTGTTTCCGTATAAATTGATTGTATTTATTATACCTTGTGAGTGTGATGCTTATACATTTTAATAAGCATAAAATTCATTATTGAGTTACGTTAGTAACTCTCATATAGGATTTGACCCCAATTATGAATGTCATTAAAACGGGACCGGCTTCTAACGGGACTCCTATCAATCGGATCGCTTAGCTCTTTGTCATCGTCGAACAAGCAGTCAAAAAACGAGCAGTTTCGTGTTTGTTTGATGTCATAAAACCGCGTGGTTGTAGAGAACAAAACGTTTGTTTAAACTCGTACCCAGTCCTACCGTATTTCTCGTTGTTGTTCTTCTTGACCACGCATAACTCGAGATAGGAACACTTCTAAGAAGTGAAAACCACATCAATAGCTTCAGAATTCATTGGCATTCTCGCTTCAGTGGTCAAAATGTATCGAGGCTATATTGTATATATCGGTGGTTGTGTTAGCAAATGACGTATATTTAAGCATCCAGGGCTCAAAACGATTAAATAGTTTAGAACATATTTTGCTTCAGTACATGTAGCTGCACATGTACAGGTATACATGTAATCCAATGTGTACGGTCTGGGCCTACACCTATTAGTTGTAATTAACCTAGTGAAATCGTGGCACGTATCCGGTTTGGGCACTAGCGCTTAGGCGGCTATTTACTAAATACATGTATCATCGGAACCCCGAGCCAGAACTAACCGGTGAGGGCATCACCGGAACCTTGAGCTTAAAAGAGGCAACGATACAACGAAAATTCAGCGGCCATGAAGAGTGCAGAACATCGTGACTTCTCCTTCTGCGAAAAGAATGCGATTCCAAAAACGCACAACGGTCGACCGACAGTCAAACATGCTGCTGGAAAAATACTACCACAGGGTAATCGACTTGGAAAGCTACCAAACACAATAGGTACGTTCGGTTAGATGTACATCACTTTACCCTCGTGTATCCACGTGACTGAGAGGTCACAGCATACCTGGATCTATACATACACGTTCGTGTGGCATCATTAAAAAACCTTTCTATTCTTTACATTGATGTATGGCTATACAAGAATCTACAACTTATTTTTAAAAAGTAGCAAAAGTGTGTGTTACGTTACTAGCAGACGCTAGGGCTATCGATCCTATGTAAACATAGTAGTAGAGGTCAGAATTCATTGTGTACTTGGAGAAACTGTGCCCTAATAAAAAAAGGTCTGCCCAGGTCAATTAACAGTTTTAACATGGCTTCTGTTTATCAAGTACCCCATACATGATTTTGTGAGTATTTCATTGCATGTGTTCATTTTCATTTTCTGTACCTTTTAGCTTCTCCCTGTATACCAAAAAAAAAAAACATACTGAGGGAATATAAAGGTAGCTTCAAAAAGGCTATTGTGAATAGCATACTGTTATATGGGCTAAATGATGCCTTTTGCAATCCCACCCATGGTTAGCACAAAAGGTCAGCTCTTTGTGAAGTTAGTGCAGGTGCATTGCTTAACAAGGCACTGAGCATGCATAGAAAAAATAGGTGAATTTCTACATGATATTCGTGCTATTGATGCAAAATTACAGAACCTTTCTTTTGTGATGCCTCTTACAACCAAATAGGGAAGCTTGGTACTCTAATGGTACATGTAGGTGTGTGTAATGGCGGATGAGATACCTACATACATGTACCCTTATGTACGCTACTCCTCCCCTTACCTACTACTACCCCTACCCCTTCCAATACCTACCACTACCCCTACTCCTCCCCTTACCTACTACATGGGCGCCCCCAGCATTTCTGGAAGGGTGGGGCCAGGTTAGGGTAAGGGGGTGTCATTTGACAGCCAAATATTACTATAGGGGTGCTGTCCGCTTTCGGTCGATTCAGTTTGGGGGGGGAGGGAGGTGCACATGTTGCTAGTAATACTGAATACTTTAATATTGTATTAAAAGTGGGGGGCCCCCTGGTGATGCCCACGACCTACTACCCCTATTCCTCCCCTTACCTACTATTCCCCTGGTGCATGGAGTGAGGTGACCTCAATGGTCACGTATATGATGATGACGAATTCACTGATACACTACTGCCAGAGTATGAAACATATATACATGGATACTGTTTACAAGTTGAGTTGACACAGATCACTTTAATTTACAGAACACTGTAATAAAGGAACAGATGGTGGACACACCTGTTGCTGTCATATCACGAGAACCAGAGAGAGTAAAAGTTTCACTGGTATTAGTACCAATACAACATTGTTTATGTACTGAACAATATGTATCATCCATGGCTGAGTTATTTCTGGTTATGACAGGTAGATATACATGATTGCTATGTAAATGACATATATACCAAGTTCAGATTGTAGCTAAGTGATCAGTGTTTCCCTATGGTACCATAATTGTAACGTCAGAGGCTCTTATTTAATGGTTCTTTTTGCCTTTTAAAATGCAAAGTACTCTCTTTCCATTATTGGGGTATATAAGATTATGAGTGATGAAGATGAAATGTCTGTTGCTAAGTGAATAAATGAAACAAGTAAATAAAAACATTTTCTATGAGAAAGTTGGTGGTATATAGGATTTGAAGGCAATAGTGGTGTAAAAAGCAGGGAAACAAGGGTTCAATGATAAGGAAAAACGAAATAGTCCTATATTTAGCCCAGCACACATTGTAGGACAATACATTGTTCATGCATGTGCTAAATATAGGACTATTTCGTTTTTCCTTATCATTGAACCCTTGTTTCCCTGCTTTTTACACCACTATTGCCTTCAAATCCTATATACCACCAACTTTCTCATAGAGAATGTTTTTATTTACTTGTTAAATAAAGAACCACCATTTCATTTCATGTATTGGAGTTATTGAAATTCAAAAGTAAATAAAATTGTAGTAGCCTTTTAGGACACAAAGTTCATGAAAAAATAAAAATAAAAAATTTTACTGTAAAACATATGATTTAAATGTCTTTTTGTTGTCAGTGTGCAGGGAGTGCTGCTTCATCATCAAACCCTAGACCACATCGCCATTTCACTCTAGAGCCGTGCAAACACAGGCTAGCAGATCTTAGGATTGAAAAAGATAGCCTCGTTCTGACAAAACTAACTGTTTCTAAGTAAGACTTCTCCCATTTCATTGCAAGGCTAGCAGCTATGCGCTTCATAAAATGGTTTGCCTATCTGTGCAGAAGTCCATCCACTGAAACAACAAAGGGAGTAAATTGATCTTCAACAGCTTTCAAATAAATCCTTTTCTTTTCTTTTGCTGCACTTTCAAGGGCTGTCTCTGGAGTACGGTGTTTATATGATGGGGCATCACTATCCATTATGCGAATGTCAAACAACAACTCTATCTGTGGTGACCACACTCCTCGGACTCCCAGGTCGAGCCTTAAACCCACACCATTTGATGAGGGATCTGCCTCCCTTACAATTGGTTGCTTTATCACAGATGGCCATACTTTTAGTGCTTTCAAGTTTGATTTTGAATTTTAATGTAAATCAAATTTCTTCACAATTTACAAAATCATTCTCATGATCAATATGAAATATGTTCCGCAACATCCATACTTTGGCCCAGGGGTATTTACTTGTCTTACCAACTTATTCATTGAAGCCTACCGATAATCAAATGTGGTATATCCCTATCACCACAGACTTGTGTTTTTAATGTATACACTTTAGTGTTCCGGTTCGGACCGAACCGGTATCGAACGGTTCGAGGTTCGACTCGGTTCGATGTTTGGTTCGAACATATTTCGAACCTTTCGAACATCTCATTAAAAATTCATTTCCTTGATGGCCATTGTGAAGAAATGCTAAGCAAGATCTGTACATGTACGTGCAGAGAACGACATCACGGCCATGTATCGCCGATTAACTATTTCGTACTGTCGATCGCATATCGACCGTAGAGTACCGCGGTATATCCCCCCCCCCCCTCCGCCCCCACCGAAATAAAATGGCCCGTGTTTAAACAAGCGTAATTAACGCTTCCACGTACCTGTTTAAACATCTGGTACCGGCTCCAATAGACCAATACGATTTTAAAGAATAGCACACACTGACACAGCCGCGTTCATGATTAAGTCGATACCTAGTTGGGCGTAGCCCGACCTTCGCGTATTGCAGAAGGACCCGCACAGTTTTTGTACAGCGTATTATGCAATACATCAATGAATAGTGGCGTGTTATACAATCGGTATCAATGAATAATTGTGTAAAGGAGTGTCTAAATCAGATAGGCTTTACTACCAGCTGCCGCAGAATGTATTTATTGGGCTACTGCATTCTGATTGGACTGCAATCCCCGTTGCAGCTTGTACAAAAACTGTGCGGGTTTGGTACCCGACCTTCCGCCAATACGCGAAGGTTGGGCTACGCCCAACTAGTCGATACCCTCCACCGTATTACGCTCGTTTAAACACGGGGGGGCGGTGGTGGGGAATAGTTTAATTTAAACTTTAATAATCATTGATGATTGGCTATCGCGAACCGTTCGAATGAAGTAGGTTCGGTTCGAACGGGAACACTAGTACACTTGCATTATTAGGGAGTTGTACATCTTCAAATACATGCATCATAAACTACACTTATTCAACCAGAGAGTTACAGGGGTGCAAAGGAGAGGGTGTGTACAGTAGGAGAGGGGGAAGGGGAGATGTGTGGTGTGGTGTAGGGGAGGGTGCATCGGGGAGGTATGGAGGATGGTAATTGTGTCTATTTTTAACAGTATTGATATATGTGGAGGTATGCTGATATGTATATAGTTTGTACAGTGTACACTTGCATGACAAAAGACACACATGTGCACACATAACATCACCTTGTTTATGAGATTGACCTTTGCCCCAGCATCCAGCAGTACTTTTACCACTTCAACATGTCCATAACGAGAGGCCAAGTGAAGAGCACTCCAGCCATCCTGTGATTATGAACATATGCCTTCAATAACTGCTACCTAACAGCTAGATGTACACCATACTCTGTAACTGGGGGCAACATAATTTGGTAGAATACTGACAGAACTGAATGATTTTAGCTTTAACAAGTAAATAAAAACATTCTCTATGAGAAAGTTGGTGGTATATAGGATTTGAAGGCAATAGTGGTGTAAAAAGCAGGGAAAGAAGGGTTGAACGATAAGGAAAAACGAAATAGTCCTATATTTAGCCCGGCACACATTGTAGGACAATACATTGTTCATGCATGTGCTAAATATAGGACTATTTCATTTTTCTTTATCATTGAACCCTTGTTTCCCTGCTTTTTACACCACTATTGCCTTCAAATCCTATATACCACCAACTTTCTCATAGAGAATGTTTTTATTTACTTGTTTCATTGCTTTTTATTCATAACCGAATGCTTTCAACAGTCACGCTACATCTAAATATATTCACTTAGCAACAGACATTTCATCTTCATCACTCATAATCTTATATACCCCAATAATGGAAAGAGAGTACTTTGCATTTTAAAAGGCAAAAAGAACCATTAAATAAGAGCCTCTGACGTTACAATTATGATACCATAGAGAAACACTGATCACTTAGCTACAATCTGAACTTGGTATATACATCATTTACATGTATATCTACATGTCATAACCAGAGATAACTCAGCCATGGATGATAAATATTGTTCAGTACATAAACAATGTTGTATTGGTACTAATACCAGTGAAATTTTTACTCTCTCCAACTCTCTTGATATGACAGCAACAGGTGTGTCCACCATCTCTTCCTCTATTACAGTGTTCTGTAAATTAAAGTGATCTGTGTCAACTCAACTTGTAAACAGTATCCATGTATATATGTTTTATACTCTGGCAGTAGTGTATCAGTGAATTCGTCATCATCATATACGTGACCATTGAGGTCACCTCACTCCATGCACCAGGGGAATAGTAGGAGTAGGGGTAGTAGTAGGTAAGGGGAGGAGTAGGGGTAGTAGTAGGTAAGGAGAGGAGTAGGGGTAGTAGTAGGTAAGGAGAGGAGTAGGGGTAGTAGTAGGTAAGGGGAGGAGTAGGGGTAGTAGTAGGTAAGGGGAGGAGTAGGGATAGTGGTAAGTAAGGGGAGGAGTAGGGGTAGTAGTAGGTAAGGGGAGGAGTAGGGGTAGTAGTAGGTAAGGGGAGGAGTAGGGGTAGTAGTAGGTAAGGGGAGGAGTAGGGGTAGTAGTAGGTAAGGGGAGGAGTAGGGGCAGTAGTAGGTAAGGGGAGGAGTAGGGGTAGTAGTAGGTAAGGGGAGGAGTAGGGGCAGTAGTAGGTAAGGGGAGGAGTAGGGGTAGTAGTAGGTAAGGGGAGGAGTAGGGGTAGTAGTAGGTAAGGGGAGGAGTAGGGGTAGTAGTAGGTAAGGGGAGGAGTAGGGGTATATATGTACATGTAGTAGGTAAGGGGAGGAATAGGGGTAGTAGGTCATGGGCATCACCAGGGGGCCCCCCACTTTTAATACAATATTAAAGTAGACAACACCCCTATAGTAATATTTGGCTGTCAAATGACGCCCCCTTACCCTATCCTGGCCCCACCCTTCCAGAAATGCTGGGGGCGCCCATGGTAGTAGGTAAGGGGAGGAGTAGGGGTAGTAGTAGGGGTAGTGGTAGGGTAGGGGTAGTAGTAGGTAAGGGGAGGAGTAGGGGTAGTAGTAGGGGTAGTGGTAGGTATTGGAAGGGGTAGGGGTAGTAGTAGGTAAGGGGAGGAGTAGGGTACATAAGGGTACATGTATGCAGGTATTTCGTCCGCCATTACACACACCTACATGTACCATTAGAGTACCAAGCTTCCCTATTTGGTTGTAAGAGGCATCACAAAAGAAAGGTTCTGTGATTTTGATTGCATCAATAGCACGAATATCATGTAGAAATTCACCTATTTTTTCTATGCATGCTCAGTGCCTTGTTAAGCAATGCACCTGCACTAACTTCACAAAGAGCTGACCTTTTGTGCTACCATGGGATTGCAAAAGGCATCATTTAGCCCATATAACAGTATGCTATTCCTTACAATAGCCTTCCTTTATATTCCCTCAGTATGGTTTTTTTTTTGGGTCATACAGGGAGAAGCTAAAAGGTACAGAAATGAACACATGCAATGAAATTACAATTACGCACAAAATCATGTATGGGGTACTTGATAAACAGAAGCCATGTTGAACTGTTAATTGACCTGGGCAGGCAGACCTTTTTTATTAATAACAGGGCACAGTTTTCCTAAGTACACAATGAATTCTGACCTCTACTGATGAAGGTTAACGTAGTTAAACGCAGTTAATTACAAGGGGGCGACCCCGCGCCGGCGCATACGTCATGTACATCAGCGGGCAGCATTCGAGCCACGTGTACTAATGGCGGCAGCTGCTACCTCTTCGACAACCGCTATCTGTCCAGTCACTTGCAGCTTTTGAAGGTCCCGACCAACTTCATGAGGACAGCGGTGAGCAATTTATGGTGTGCCTCGTCCCTCCGGCGATTGTTACCACGAGTAACAAAGTCGGTCATGGCAGCTAGCCGTCGGGTGAGCTGTTCGTCTATATCGGTCCCGTGCCGTCGGGCAAGCTGTTCGTTATCGGTTCCTTGCCATTGGGCAAGCTGTTTGTTATTGGTTTCTTGCCGTCGGGCAAGCTCTTCGTTATCGGTTCCTTGCCATCGGGCTAGCCGTTCGTTATCGGTTCCTTGCCATCGGGCTAGCCATTCGTTATCGGTTCCTTGCCATTGGGCAAGCTATTCGTTATCGGTCCCGTACCGTCGGGCAAGCTGTTCGTTATCGGTTCCTTGCCATCGGGCAAGCCATTCGTTATCGGTTCCTTGCCATTGGGCAAGCTGTTCGTCATCGGTTCCTTGCCATCGAGCTAGCCATTTGTTATCAATCCCGTGCCGTCGGGCAAGCTGTTCGTTATCGGTCCCGTGCCATCGAGCAAGCTGTTCGTTATCGGTCCTTGCCGTCGGGCAAGCTATTCGTTATCCGTCCCGTGCCATCGGGCAAGCTGTTCGTTATCGGTTCCTTGCCGTCGGACAAGCGGTTCGTTATCGGTCCCGTGCCGTCGGGCAAGCTGTTCGTTATCGGTCCCGTGCCATCGGGCAAGCTATTCGTTATCGGTCCCGTGCCATTGGGCAAGCTGTTCGTTATCGGTTCCTTGCCGTCGGGCAAGCTATGCGTTATCGGTCCCGTGCCATTGGGCAAGCTGTTCGTTATCGGCTCCTTGCCATCGGGCAAGCTGTTCGTTATTGGTTACTTGCCGTCGGGCATACGGTTCGTTATCGGGCCCGTGCCATCGGGCAAGCTGTTCGTTATCGGTCCCGTGCCATCGGGCAATTGCAAGCTGTTCATTGTCGGTCCAGTGCCATCGGGCAAGCTTTTCGTAATCGGTTCCTTGCCATCGGGCAAGCTGTTCGTTATCGGTTCCTTGCCATTGGGCAAGATGTTCGTCATCGGTTCCTTGCCATCGGGCTAGCCATTCGTTATTGATCCCGTGCCATCCGATCGGGCAAGCTTTTCGTTATCGGTTCCTGGCCATTGGGCAAGCTGGTTCCTTGCATGCCATCGGGCAAGTTGTTCGTTATCGGTTCCTTGCATGCCATCGGGCAATTCAAGTTGTTCGTTATCGGTTTCGTACCATCGGGCAGGCTGCAGTTCGTTATCGCTCCCGTGCCGTCGGGATAGCTACTGGCCATCGGTCCCGCGTGCCGTCGGGCAGTGGGGGTGGTTCTGGCCTCTGGGGATGTATTGGGTCGTCGGTTGATCGACTCTATGGCCAAACACCATGTCACGCTAAAATAGATTTATATCACATTGCCCACCCCGGCTAGTCTCGCGTCCTTGCGCGTTCTGGCGGCACTGGTTGCGTATGCACAAGTAGCACAACAGATCTTCCATGTGGCCCTAATCTATTATTGTCGCGCATGGGGGATGTATGGGCGTCACGACTGTCGAGGCACGACAATCGCTCCACGATGAGGTAGTGACGGGTCAAATAGTCAACTGCAGGTGCAAATAGGAGAATCACACTGTCGAGGCATGCCCGGCGATGTCATTGGTGCAACTGCCGGGTCGCTTGTACCGGCCACCCGCGTCGTTATTCCGACATAACTGTGCTGTCTCGTACCCAGCAACCCAGGAAGTACAACTTGCACATTTTTAGTGACTTTTCTGGTCCACAGATATAGCCTGAAGTCGTCGATATCGATCGGATAGAACGGCCGGCGCTGTCTTAGTATTCAAGTCCGATCAGGCAGACCGAGGGTCCGAGGTCTCTCTGCACCTGTCTGGTCATGTGGGGAATTTGGGAATGGGCTATATAGTAATTGTGTTCTGTATGCCCTGGCACTGATTTTGTCATTGTGCATATCGTAACGTGTCATTTGCTATTTGACATACACACCGGGCATGAGGGTCATGGAATGTGCTAAATAGTAATTAGAGTTCTGGCATTGAATGTCGTTGTCATCTTAACGCGTCATTTGTCGCCTCATTAGTCATAATGCATGACAGCACTCGCATCAGGGTTTCCGCCCTTACGGGCGTGTTATCACGCCCGATCCGCGAAGCTGTGTCACCTCATGGGGTGGGCGG
The DNA here is from genome assembly GCA_949361645.1 of Spongilla lacustris. NCBI lineage: Eukaryota > Metazoa > Porifera > Demospongiae > Spongillida > Spongillidae > Spongilla > Spongilla lacustris. The sequence goes on along the minus strand of OX442424.1, from coordinate 1,623,758 downwards.
CTAACATACCGGTGTGCTTTCTAGCTATGTCACTATATACTATGCTGTAGCCTGCACACGTATAGGCGGTTATTGCTACACTGAAGCAGGGGGTCAGTCTCGCGTCAACGGCGTCATAGGCATGTCACATTCACAGAGCATGCACAGCATAACGGACGGTCTTGCCCCGGAGTGCGTGGCGTAATTGGCCTTACACCTATTTGGTCGGTAATATGCCATCGACCACGGAGCAGAGTGCCGCGGTCTCGGGCGAGCTCGCAGTCGCACCCCGACGTTTATTATTATAGTCGCATGGGGCGGGGCCAAAAGCCCTTGCTCGCTCATTCATGGTCGAGGAAGTGGCGTCACAAGCAGCCATGCTTAATTGGTCGCGGTCGGGTGCTTAGCCAGCTATAGGTTAGTCAGGATTAATGTCTAGCCGACACCTTAGAATGGGTGCTACGCAATGGCTCACTGCCTTGTTTGTACTCACTCAGCTCAGAGAGCGTGCCCTTATAACCTACAGACGCTGATGCAGACCTGCAACATCCTAGGGGTACCGTTGGCTTAGGAGAGGACCGAAGGGCCATCGACCGCCCTAACGTTTTTGTACATTGTCGGAGTGGGGCGACCAAAAGGCATAGCCGGAGAGTCGGAGTAGTGTTCCGGTGCGGACCTAACCGGTATCAAACGGATCGGGGATCGAACATCTCGTTCGAAATTCATTGGTTAAATAATTTGTATAGGTATAGGTATATTAAATCGATCGGGTGTGGCTTACACAACGATTGCACCAACCAAATATCTATGATTGCATCCAATTCGACAGATACATTACCGTACACGTACTTGAAGAGAGCGGCATCACGTAGATCGTACCATCGATCGCAATTCCACTACCGCTTTGACAATCTGCAATCACGAATCGTTCGTTATAGCTAGGTTCGAATGGGTCGAACCGGGCCACTATATTCGGGGTCCTTGATCGAGACCGGGCTGTTCCTCTAATTTTAGGCCCGACAATCAACGTTACATCGCGCGTGACATTTACATGCCCGCTTCGGTTAAACAGGGAATTCAGGGCGTCCGATCATCTCGCATGGACGGCATGGTGGCTCGCGTCAGTTTATCGGGGAATTGGAACCTCAACGGGGTGCATGCATATGGCAGCGTGAACCTGCAGACCTCCGGCCATCTTCGCGGCGAAGGAACTCATCCCGATCATCTTAGCGGCAGCGGTAATACACATAGGCAGAGATAATTTATTATCTCTGTCATAGGTGTTCGCCGTACATCCTCCATCGCCATCGCAATTACCAATAACTCCTTAGATTAACTAAGGTATGCAATTACCTTGTACCTCGGATCTGATCGGTCCCCCGAAATTCTGGTGACCGGGGACAGCAGTTCACCAGACCCTCTTTCCGCGTAGCGGTGACGTAATCCATCCGCAGCTGTGGGAATCAGGGTCTGCATTTGTACGTACGAGGTTACGAGCCCACTGGTTGAATCGGCCGAACGCGGATTGTATTAAAGCTAGCTATGTGACCTCTTCCGCTCCCCCTGTTTCAAATCCGTTCCGACGCCTCTGATACATGTAGCTGCTCGGTCGAGTCGTAACACGGACAACATTACAATATAGGCCGGCTAGGTTGAGTTCTGTCCTGGGCCTGGCTTGACCTACCGAGGGCGAAAATGGCCGGGCCGACGCGGGGTCTCGGAATGACGTGCATGGCCTCCTTCCGGTCCCACCAGGAATTTCAACCGTTCAACCCATCCCCGCCCAGTTGGTGGTCGAGGCCTGCATGGCCGGCCGAGTTGACGAACCGCACGGTGCGAAACGGCTTCATGCACAAGCCCAATCACCTAATGGACGCAGAAGCACGTACGTTTGACATTACTTAGATTACAAACGGACGCTCCGTTACAAAGTTATTCACTCGCACGCGCATATCCATTCCGTTTTTAATGTTAGACACACGTTGTGATTAAAATAGGTACCGGTAGGTGCGGTTTTGGTCTGTATAAAATAGTTAATCGATCTAATAGTGACCCAGTGCTGTACTAGGGGTTGAGTTCGCGATCCCTGAAGCATGCCTCGCCTCGAGTGCATTCAGGTAGGCATCTGCCGTGTGCAAGCCTTCGGCTCGATCCCAATTAGCAATCCTGGATTGGCTGGAGGCGCGTGCCCAGCTTGACGTATTGGGCGGTGGTGTCTCTGTGTGCCTCTATAGGGGGTTTTAGCCTGGAGGAGCTATTGAATTCCTCCTTCCCCTCCTCGCTTGAGTTGGAGGATATTAGATCTGACCACGCCTCCGAGCCGTTGTGAACCCACGGACGTGTTCAGTGCAGCGCCGGCAAGGGTTGCAGTCGTTGAATATATCCAATCACAGCATGCATATGTGCGTGCGCCTAGTGAAATTCCACTTCGTGGCGGAGTCGCGGAAAGCTTTGGCAGCTGTCGGGTGGCATCGAGCGGCCTTCCGTATAGGCCTACTAAATAGTAGCGGTAACAGGGCACACTTTTCGCGAACAATCACGCATGTATACGTACGTACGCGTGAAGTGGCGCTAATAAACAGTTACCCAGTTACATTATCCTTTGGGGGGCTGTGTGGGTCCTCGGCTTTGCCTCGGCCCCCATTGGGCAGGGGATCCGCCCACCTCCCTTGGCACGCGAGGAGGCGGATCCTCACACACACCCCTCTTCGGCCCCGTTCGGGCTGGGGACACGGAGGGACGTGTCCCTGACACCCGCCAAAGTTATAGTTTAGTGGTACTGGTATCAACCCCCCGGCTCACGTTCACGATTACCACGTTTCCCCCGAATATAATTAAATGAAGGTTAACGTAGTTAAACGCAGTTAATTACAAGGGGGCGACCCCGCGCCGGCGCATACGTCATGTACATCAGCGGGCAGCATTCGAGCCACGTGTACTAATGGCGGCAGCTGCTACCTCTTCGCCCGCCTACCCACCCCGACGTCCTGCAGCTTCTTAATTCTTTTTCTCCATCGTCCTTGACGATGTGGTACAATTGCAGGGCAGGGGATCCGCCCACCTCCCTTGGCACGCGAGGAGGCGGATCCTCACACACACCCCTCTTCGGCCCCGTTCGGGCTGGGGACACGGAGGGACGTGTCCCTGACACCCGCCAAAGTTATAGTTTAGTGGTACTGGTATCAACCCCCCGGCTCACATTCACGATTACCACGTTTCCCCCGAATATAATTAACTACAGTTCACATAGAATAGCCCTAGCGTCATAAGTTGTAGAATCTTGTATAGCCATACATCAATGTAAAGAATAGAAAGGTTTTTTGATGATGCCACACGAACGTGTATGTATAGATCTACATGACATTTGTATACGTGTACAAGGTATGCATGTGACCTCTCAGTCATGTGGATACAACAAGGGTACATCTAGCCCAAATACTTATTGTATCATGCACTCAGCCCAATTAGAACGTACCTATTGGGTTTGGTAGCTTTCCAAGCCGATTACCCTGCTGTAGCATTTTTCCAGCAGCATGTTTGGCTTCGGTCGACGGTCGTGCGTTCTTGGAATCGCATCCTTTTCGCAGAAGGAGAAGCGATGGAATCGTCCCGATGTTCTGCACTCTTTATGGCCGCTGAATTTTCGTTGTATCGTTGCCTCTTTAAAGTTTAGTTTAAGCTCGAGGTTCCGGTGATGCCCTAGTTCTGGCTCGGGGTTCCGATGATATTTAGTAAATAGCCGCCTAAGCGCTAGTGCCCAAACCGGATACGTGCCACGATTTCACTAGACAACTAATAGGTGTAGTGCCCAGACCGTACACATTGGATTACATAAATACATGTACATGTACAGCTACATGTACATGTACAGCTACATGTACTGAAGCAAAATATGAACAAGTTCTAAACTATTTGATTAGAGTCCTGGATGCTTAAATATACGTCATTTGCTAACACAACCACCGATATATACAATGTAGCCTCGATACATTTTGACCACTGAAGCGAGAATGCCAATGAATTCTGAAGCTATTGGTGTGATTTTCATTTCTTAGAAGTGTTCCTATCTCGAGTTATGCGTGGTCAAGAAGAACAACAACGAGAAATACGGTGGGACTGGGTACGAGTTTAAACAAACGTTTTGTTCTCTACAACCACGCGGTTTTATGACATCAAACAAACACGAAATTGCTCGTTTTTGACTGCTTGTTCGACGATGACAAAGAGCTAAGCGATCCGATTGATAGGAGTCCCGTTAGAAGCCGGTCCCGTTTTTTAATGACTTCATAATCGGGGTCAAATCCTATATGAGAGTTACTAACGTAACTCTCGATACAGTTGTACCATGCCATGAATGAGACCTTAGCAACATTCTGTGGATAATGCCATCAGTGCTTTGTCATCATGTATGGTGTGGTGTAGGGGAGGATGCATAGGGGAGGGTGCATAAGGGAGGTGTGGAGGAGTGTGCAGAGATGGAGAGTGTGTGTATCTCCTATTTTAACCATGTGGAGGTATGCTGATATGTATGTAGTTTGTACAATGTACGCTTGCACGACAAAAGACACACATGTGCACACATAACCTCACTTTTGTTGGGAGATTGACATCTGCCCCAGCATCCTGCAGTACTTTTACTACTTCAACATGTCCATAACGAGAGGCCCAGTGAAGAGCACTCCAGCCATCCTGTGATTATGAACACATGCCTTCAATAACTGTTACCTAACAGCTAGATGTACACCACACTCCGTAACTGGGCCAACATAATTGGTAGAATACTGACAGAACTGAATGCTTTTAGCTTTAATACAGTTGTACCATGCCATGAATGAGACCTTAGCAACATCTTGTGGATAATGCCATCAGTGTTTTGTCATCACGGTGTCACTAAACACACATATGTGCACACATAACCTCGCCTTTTCTACCCACATTTCACTTAACCCTCATGTGTGCAGAAGCCAGACAAATGCAATGATAGTAAGTCATTTGATAATTTACTGGCATTACTTAAACTGGTGTTAATTAACCCATTTAAAATTCGCATCATTAGAGAGTTGTAAGTCTTCAAATACATGCATCATAATCACAGCAAAGTTTATGTGCACAACTACACTTACAGGGGTGCATAGGAGAGGGTGTGTACAGTAGGAGAGAGGGCAGGGGAGATGTGTGGTGTGGTGTAGGGGAGGGTGCATTGGGGAGGTGTGGAGGAGTGTGCAGAGATGGAGAATGTGTGTATCTCCTATTCTAACCATATTGATATATGTGGAGGTATGCTGATATGTATATAGTTTGTACAATGTACACTTGCACGACAAAAGACACACATGTGCACACATAACCTCACCATGTCTACAAGATTGACCTTTGCCCCAGCATTCAGCAGTACTTTTACCACTTCAACATGTCCATCCACAGAGGCCAAGTGAAGAGCACTCCAGCCATCCTGTGATTATGAACACATGCCTTCAATAACTGCTACCTAGCAACTAGATGTACACCATACTCAGTAAGTAACTGGGGCCAACATAATTGGTAGAATACTAACAGAACTGAATGATTTTAGCTTTAATACAGTTGTACCATGCCATGAATGAGACCTTAGCAACATTCTGTGGATAATGCCATCAGTGCTTTGCCATCACACAGTGTCGCTAAACACACACATGTGCACACATAACCTCGCCTTTTCTACCCACATTTCACTTAACCCTCATGTGTGCAGAAGCCAGACAAATGCAATGATAATAAGCCATTTGATAATTTACTCGTATTACTAAACTGGCGTTAATTAAAACTTGCATTATTAGAGAGTGGTACATCTTCCAATACATGCATCATAATTATTACAGTGGTGCATAGGAGAGGGTATGTACAGTAGGAGAGAGGGCAGGAGAGATGTGTGGTGTGGTGTAGGGGAGGGTGCATAGGGGAGGTGTGGAGGAGTGTGCAGAGATGGAGAATGTGTGTATCTCCTATTTTAACCATATTGATATATGTGGAGGTATGCTGATATGCATATAGTTTGTACAATGTACACTTGCATGACAAAAGACACACATGTGCACACATAACCTCACCTTGCTTATAAGATTGACATCTGCCCCAGCATCCAGCAGTACTTTTACCACTTCAACATGTCCCTTATAAGAGGCCCAGTGAAGAGCACTCAAGCCATCCTGTGATTATGAACACATGCCTTCAATAACTGCTACCTAGCAACTAGATGTACACCATACTCAGTAAGTAACTGGGGCCAACATAATTGGTAGAATACTAACAGAACTGAATGATTTTAGCTTTAATACAGTTGTACCATGCCATGAATGAGACCTTAGCAACATTCTGTGGATAATGCCATCAGTGCTTTGCCATCACACAGTGTCGCTAAACACACACATGTGCACACATAACCTCGCCTTTTTAACCCACAGTTCACTTAACCCTCATGTGTGCAGAAGCCAGACAAATGCAATGATAATAAGCCGTTTGATAATTTACTCGTATTACTAAACTGGCGTTAATTAAAACTTGCATTATTAGAGAGTGGTACATCTTCCTAATACATGCATCATAATTATTACAGTGGTGCATAGGAGAGGGTACGTACAGTAGATGAGGGGGCAGGGGAGATGTGTGGTATGGAGTAAGGGAGGGTGCATAGGGGTGGTGTGGAGGAGTGTGTAGAGATGGAGAATGTGTGTATCTCCTATTCTAACCATATTGATATATGTGGAGGTATGCTGATATGCATATAGTTTGTACAATGTACACTTGCATGACAAAAGACACACATGTGCACACATAACCTCACCTTGCTTATAAGATTGACATCTGCCCCAGCATCCAGCAGTACTTTTACCACTTCAACATGTCCATAACGAGAGGCCCAGTGAAGAGCACTCCAGCCATCCTGTGATTATGAACACATGCCTTCAATAACTGTTACCTAACAGCTAGATGTACACCACACTCCGTAACTGGGCCAACATAATTGGTAGAATACTGACAGAACTGAATGCTTTTAGCTTTAATACAGTTGTACCATGCCATGAATGAGACCTTAGCAACATCTTGTGGATAATGCCATCAGTGTTTTGTCATCACAGTGTCACTAAACACACATATGTGCACACATAACCTCGCCTTTTCTACCCACATTTCACTTAACCCTCATGTGTGCAGAAGCCAGACAAATGCAATGTTAGTAAGTCATTTGATAATTTACTGGTATTACTTAAACTGGTGTTAATTAACCCATTTAAAATTCGCATTATTAGAGAGTTGTAAGTCTTCAAATACATGCATCATAATCACAGCAAAGTTTATGTGCGCAACTACACTTACAGGGGTGCATAGGAGAGGGTGTGTACAGTAGGAGAGGGGGAAGGGAGATGTGTGGTGTGGTGTAGGGGAGGGTGCATTGGGGAGGTGTGGAGGAGTGTGCAGAGATGGAGAATGTGTGTATCTCCTATTTTAACCATATTGATATATGTGGAGGTATGCTGATATGTATATAGTTTGTACAATGTACACTTGCACGACAAAAGACACACATGTGCACACATAACCTCACCTTGTCTGTGAGATTGACATTTGCCCTAGCATTCAGCAGTACTTTTACCACTTCAACATGTCCCTTATAAGAGGCCCAGTGAAGAGCACTCCTGCCATCCTGTGATTATGAACACATGCCTTCAATAACTGCTACCTAGCAACGAGATGTACACCATACTCTGTAACTGGGGCCAAGAATAGTGACATAATTGCTTTTTACGATATTACTATACTGATGCAATCACATGTTTCACTTAACCCTCATGTGTGCAGAGGCCAGACAAATGCAATGATGATTATAATGTCCATTATAAGAGGCCGAGTGAAGAGCACTCCAGCCATCCTGTGATTAGGAACATATGCCTTCAATAACTGCTACCTAACAGCTAGATGTACACCATACTCTGTAACTGGGCCAAGAATACTGACGTTTTTAGCTTTAATACAGTATAAGATACCATGAATGAGACCTTACCAACATTCTGTGGACAATGCCATCAGTGCTTTGCCATCACACAGCAGTCAGTTATAAAAAATTTCATGTCAAGTCATACAAAGTGTCACTAAAGATTGGTACTGATGTAGCCAGAGCCTCCTAATTGATTAGTACTGTGCAATGAGTCTGTCTGTTATAAACTTTTGTAACATTTCAGCTTCATTCAAGCAACTTCATTGTAAATGTACAAGATATAAAAATTAAATTGGTTTAGATGCAGGAGTTGTAGAGGAATGATTGTGTAAATTGTAAAGAAATTTTTAAAAGGTAGATTTGCTAACTGTAGGTTTGTAATATTAACATGTAAAATTTATCAGATTAAATTGTTCAATACATTTTCCCTACATTAAAGTGATGCTTTTCAAATATGCTTTCAGGAAGTGCATAGCTGTATGTAGTCGTGCAAAGCAGCCTAGTGCCTCAGAATGATAACATAATCACCATTGAAAAGAGTCTAAGTGGAAGTGCCTTGTATGTGTACTAGAAATTGTTTGAGCTCCTTGCTTTAAACATGTATTGATGATTACAGATCCTTTATTATGGTATGGGTAGAGGGGAGCGATCAAATGAAATCACTCACGGAACTTTATGAATTGTGCATAGGTGTATGTGTGCAGGAGCAGCATACACTGTACCAAGTTTGCATGGCTGTTTTGTTCCCATAGTACACGAGCTTCCTTGCATGTACATAGGGGTATTTAGTTGTATTACTGACATATTTGAATCTTATTCATTGAAGCTTACTGATAAACAAATGTAATTTTACGACTTAGGTACATCCCTTCCCCCATAGAGGTCATCAAACTTGTATTAATTAAATTTTCATTTTCCCATTGTAAACTTGCAATATTAGAGTGTTGTATGTCCCCACATGCATCCTATTATGTTCATAACTACACTTATTCTACCAGGGAGTTACCACTCCCACCCCCTGATTTGACAAACCTACCCCCTGGTTTACACATGCTAATTGTTACGATGAATTAACAGATTAGTGCCCACGGGCGCGTTCACGCGTCAATGTACTGAAGTCCCACGGACGCGCGGAAGCGTCCAAATGCAATAGTGGACTGTACAATAGCGGCGTTACGCAACGGTTAGCTTTCAAGACCTAATATTAGATACGAAGCTTCGCCACACCTAGGGCTTCAGTTTCCAAGGTTCTGTTTTAAAGGTTGCGTTGAAAAAATTCCCACAAAAAAGGTGACAATTACCGCAATAAATCAGCGGCATACACAAATAATGAATTTCCATATAGCAGCAGCTAAACAAACGGAAGCGAACATTCACAATGGAGGATGCCAGGGCATGTTTCCAGATACTTCCAGCTTGTCCAGCGAGCAGTAGTAGGGATGGAAAGTGTAACCTATGATGGAGGGAAATTAGCATTTGAAATGTTTGAAGTGGGCTACACATGGGATAAAGGTTATACTTTGAGCCACAATCCAGTGCTTCACATCACCAGATGTCACTCTGTATTCCTCCCTCCTACACACATGAGCACACTAGTACCATCACATATACACACTGATACCATCCCTACAACATGTGCACACTAGTACCCAAACTACACACATGCACACACTTGTGCCATGACACTACCCACATGCACACACTTGTACCATCACACTACACACATGCACACACTTGTACCATCACACTACACACATGCACACTTGTACCATGACACTACACACATGCACACACTTGTACCATGACACTACACACATGCTCACACTTGTACCATGACATTACACACATGCACACACTTGCACCATCACACTACACACATGCACACACTTGTGCCATGACTACACACATGCACACACTTGTGCCATGACACTACACACATGCACACACTTGTGCCATGACACTACACACATGCACACACTTGTACCATTGACACTACACTCATGCACACTTGTACCATGACACTACACACATGCACACACTTGTACCATCACACTACCCACATGCACACACTTGTACCATGACACTACACACATGTAGACACTTGAACCATCACACTACATACATGCAACCATCACACCACACACATGCACACTTACCATGACACTACACACATGCACACACTTGTACCATCACACTACCCACATGCACACACTTGTACCATCACACTACACACATGTAGACACTTGAACCATCACACTACATACATGCAACCATCACACCACACACATGCACACTTACCATGACACTACACACATGCACACACTTGTATCATCACACTACACACATGCACACACTTGTACCATGACACTACACACATGCACACACTTGTGCCATGACACTACACACATGCACACACATGCACCATCACACTACACACATGCACACACTTGTACCATCACACCACACACATGCACACACTTGTACCATCACACTACACACATGCACACACTTGTGCCATGACACTACACACATGCACCCACTTGCATCATCACACTACACACATGCACACACTTGTACCATCACACTACACACATGCACACACTTGTGCCATAACACTACACACATGCACACACTTGCACCATCACACTACACACATGCACACACTATTACCATCACACTTCACCCTACTCCACACTTGCGCTATTATTAGAGCATACATGTACGTACATACCAGCTGCCACCATCGTGGACATAGAACGGTCAAAAATAGCTAGTGCAAAGTGTTGCAGCAAGAGTAAATAAACTCCCCTGCTACTTCTTAGCAATCAATACAAACCCGCTAATTGCTACGTACAGAACGATAGGATTAGCCAAGGCCTATGCGATAGGTGCGCGTCTCATAGACCCACTTTCATGCACGAAAGATACATGTAAGTAGTTTGAAGTGAATACCAAAGTCAATATAGTGCACACAACAAAGTTACGCACTAACCTGTTTGTTCAAGCCGCCATGACAGTCGCGAGCGCTACTTGATGGCTTCGTTCCGTAGTTGTATCTGTTTCACGAGTAATCAAACCGATCGGTTTGCACCGTCAGAAGGCCAAACTCTCGTAGCATCGTTTTTCATAAAGTTCACAATACAAAACTTTCATCGTTTGAAAGTTATATGACGTGTCGCTCAGACTATATTAAAACTAAGAATATTTAAAATTTAATCTGGGCCATAACGTATTCAATAACGTAACGTAATCTGGGCCCTAATCTGTTAATTGAGCTAGTTTGCTCTATTTAAATAAAACTGCATGGTATATTGTGTATCAGTATGGAGGGAAGAATTTTATTTATACCCACCTTCTATATTTTTAAACCCACCCCTGTTGCACCCACTTAGCAGTAAATCCCTATCCACATTTGCTCATGCTATCCCAAGCCTTTTCAAAATCAAAGTGTCAAAATGTTCTAAATGCACACACCCTCCACTGAAATTGCAATCCGTCGATATAAAGTTTATGTTAGGCTATGCAGTGAAACTTCAATGCAAAAAAATGAAACTTGATGATACCTCAGGGTTCAAAGTACATGTACTTGTGAAGCATTAAGGTTGTCACATGTACACAGAATGGATATATACAGTCACGTTATGTCTAAATAAAAACACACAGAATGCACATGTGGATACAACTGCTTGGTGAACAGGCTGTGGACCCATTGTGTTTCTGTACCTAGTGTACTGTGCGAGTTAGACGTAAGCAACAAAGTCCTATTTTGTCCAGTACATACATATACAAGTTACACATACTCCTTCATGTTTTAATATTCAGGTACTGATGCTGCCACCCAACTTCTAGCTGGGTCCAATGCACAGTAGAATACTCACAAAACTAAAATATTATAAAACTGGTATAGCATGCTGAATAATCAGGTTCAATCAATCTTGGCCGTAAATCCCTGTCTACCTTTGTTTGTGCTATCCCAAATGCTAGTGGCCTTTTCAAAATCAAAGTGTCAAACAGTTCTAAAGGCACACCCTCAACTGAAATTGTAATCCATTGACATAAGTTTGATATTTGAAGTCTATTTCTAAGATTTTTCTGTTAATTGCAGAAAAACTTCTTTCACACTCTGTAACACTTACAGGCAGGATTAGTAGTGTTGACAACTGAGGGAATAGGTCTCTATGAGTTGCATTTGTGACTACAAGCTTCAAAATAACCTCATGTCTGTATTATGATGTGCAGGGGAAATAAGCGTTTCGTGCTCTTCCACTCAGATTGTAATGCAGTACAGTCAATGTCTGTATCATCCCCAATTCCCTACTTGCCTTCAAGTAGCCAACCTTAAGACCACTATTTTCCTTTTACCCATTGATGTAGGAGCCTCCACCAAACTCATCTCAATACAAACACTTTATTCTTGTTTATCATGCTTTGAAAACTTATCCTGTATATCGGTATGCTGTTTGAAGGAGAGGTATGTGGGTCGAAGACATCAATTTTGAAGAGACTAAAATTTGCAAATCCACTTAAATAAAGTATTACAACTATATATAAAGCAGAATTCCTAAGGGAAAATTCTATCAGTTAAACATTTGTCCTCTTTTTGATTGTTGGACACGTAAAAAGTACGATAATAATATATGGATACATATAACCACACAGCCACACTATGCTTACCAGGTCAAAAGCATTCACGTTCACTCCCTTTTTCAACAATCTTTCAACTTCAGGTTTATTTCCTTCCATTGCATTATTTCGAAGATTCTCTTCCTTTTTGAAAAAGATATTTAATTGCTATATGTAGTCCAGCAGATAACAAAGTACACATGAGCACGTAACTGGACTACTGCTTCCTGAGGCTACTGGTACTTCGATTGATTTGTTCAACTGGACCTTGTAACTAGTAATGTAAGTATTGCTTGTTTGCAACAGCTTAATGCCCAATGTATCTCAACCCTAAGGGCACTGCTGTTTGAAATCATATTGGAATCAAAGCGTTCTCTGAAATGGTTTTTATCTTTTAATCACGGATGAAAATCAGGTCGTGATATGATAATGGAGTACTTCTCTATGGTTTTGCAGTAGTGGTTACAGGTATAGCAGACTATATAAGCCAGTTTGGTGTCACAACCCCCATTTCCAATTAGGGCCCTTCATAACCTTCTTCCCAACATAAATACGTGCAGACTGACAGCATTCCTTTCTTATTAAGATGCACTGTATATTAGCGATGTTGTACTGAGAGTAGCCATCACAAGTGGTCCACAACCAAGTGTTCCCATGGTACTGTACAGTGGGGTCCTGTTATATACTCCCATTTCAGTATAGATATGCCTTGCACTGTCCTGCCTTCTATGTTTAGACCAATGTGGGTGTATGTGACAGGGACTCCTTTCCTAGCATCCATTTTGTGCTTTTTAATGGCTGCACACTACCTATATACATGTAGGCTTTGATTTCCACACACTATAAAGAAAGAGTGTGGATGAAATCTGCAAGGCATTTCTGCAAGCCCATCCCAGAAAACATGCTTACTTGATGATTAATGTATACATACCAAGTAGATCCTGCTTGCTAAATAATAATTCATACAATTCCATTTTTGCAGGCTACATGTAGTGTTTTGAGATGATGCAATTTCTAAATGCGTTGCCTTCTGGGATGGAGGGGTATCCCCTCCGTTCCTCCCCCCCCCCCCCCCCCCCCCCATCTTTATCATTATTCATTATGATAGTACAGCCATCAGTCTGGTCCCCAGACTACCCGTTTTGTGAAACCACAGACAAACACCATTTCTTTTCGACATCAAAGTTGCAAAGAGCTCAACGATCCGGTCGCGTTTTTGACAGACGTCACCAAAGTGTTCGTGCTCAAAGCGCATCGCTCGGACCCACGGAACAAGACGAACCCAAAATGGTAGCCTTACCATAGCTTGACTTGTTTCTGCTTCGTCCTTCGCACACGCTCCTAATCAAGGAAAAAAGATTAGAAAGAAACGGTATTCCGTACACGTGTAGCTGCAGGTTGAAGGTACCTTTGCAAAAATAAGCTATGCAGAAGGCCACAATGACTGTTGACTTAGAACGGATCACCATCTTACTGCATGTATATTTAGCTGCTGTACGTACATGTATAATTATTATAATTGTGTATGCGCATGCGTGCTTGGCACATCAGTGTTGGCAGAAAGCTGCAGTTGAGTACATATATCCAGCTGAAGCAACCTGCAGCCTTTGCTTCCGGTTGTCTAGCTACAGGAATTTTTCCAACACTGAGATAAACCCCAACCATACAATCTGCGTGAACATGTACACGTCTAAACAAAGAGCTCGTCGAGAGCCATAGTAAATACCTATACATCATTTTAAAATCGTAATAGATTGACGGTGGTAAATGCATGTATTGTGACATACGTATAGGAGTATAAATGTGTGTATGCACAAGCCATTGAAATTAAACGTGCACAATAATTCCAAATGGTTCTCCTCATGCTATTGGTGCTGACCAGGGCAGAAGGCTCGTGTCTGTCATTTGCCTGTTCACTTCCACTTCTGTTATTTGTCTGTTTGGTTTTCTTCAATAGTCAGCCACACCCTCTATGCAAAGAGCAGGAATTAAACATTTTGCTTAATCTTTCAATGACTTATTAAGGTCACCTTTTTAATTTTAAAACAACTAAGTACTACAAGTAGAACAATAGAATTAAGTCTAATCCATTTCAGTCAACCAATGTAAATGACTGCCACCTCAGATGAGCATCACTGCCACCTCGGGTGTGCATCACTGCCACCTTAGGTGTGCATCACTGCCACCTCAGATGGGCATCACTGCCACCTTAGATGTGCATCACTGCCACCTCAGATGGGCATCACTGCCACCTCAGGCATTACTCTATCGTAACAGTGCCCCTTCTAAGCTTTCTTCATTGGGAAGATGCTTGTGAGTGGTGTAAAGCCACAAAATCTTGAATTATGGTACTTCATCATTCTGCCCAGAACTTTGAATCGCTGAAAACGTTTTTGAAACATCTAACCATTACTCTATAAGCTGCATTGTTTCATTCTATATTCTATTTACGCTATCTAGATCATTAAGAACATCAGCCATTGAGGGCCGTTGGGCAGGGTCAACATGGGTACACCGTACCATCACTGAGTGAAGGTGGACATGCTTGGCCTTCAGCTCCTCCTGTGACTCCTGGAGATGGGCAGGGTCTGGGAACCTCCTCAACACAACCTCACACAGTAATATCCCATAACTGTACACATCAATCTTGGTGGTCTGTGGTGGTGGGGGTGTGTGATGGAGTGATGGGTGAGGAGGGTAGGCCTCTGGGGCTGTGTACACAATGGCTCCCTCCCCCATGGTTGAGGCCTCTTTGGTCCAATTGGCAGACCCAAAGTCTGATAGCTTGGCTGTCCACTTGTCTTGTGCCATGGCCTTTAAGAGAACATTGTTTGAGCTCACATCTCTGTGGATGATGGGGGCTTCAAGCTCATGGAGGTAGCTGAGGGCAGAGGCTACATCCCAGAGTATGTCCACACACTGGTCCAGACCAGGTTTAAGGAGGCTGTCCTCATAGGCCTTCCTCAGTGTGGTGTCCAACAGCTCAGTGATGATCATGGGTCCTCCCTGGTCATCCAGCACAGCTGCCATGAACTGCACCAGGTTGGGGTGGTGTACTTGGGCCATTGTACAGATCTCACGATACACTCGCTTGATTGTATCTTTGGTGATGATGGATTCATAAATACACTTGACAGCAACCTGTTGACCTTTGAAACTTCCTTCCCTTACATACCCCCATGCACCTCCTCCTAAGGGTGTATCCAGCACTGTTACTTGATGACGTGGTACTATCCAGATTGTCCTGCACTTGGAGTGTTCATCTCTGAGGGCTTCAAGTTCCCTTCTAGCCTGCTCTGTAGTTCTATCTTTGTTTGCTGATGCTCCCTCCTGGTCTGTTCACATTCTACTTTGCATTGTTGGCTTAAAATCCTTAACTTTTCTTCAAGTTGTTTAATCAGAATGTCTTTTGTCTTCATGGCTTGTGTGACTGCAAAGTTTGTCATTACCACTGCATGCATAAACATGCATGCAGTGACACTAAATATGAATTTGGTGGTCTTGCATGGTGGAACAAATTGAGACACAATAAAAAGGCTAAAATAACACAACTTCATTTAGAAATCAGCGTAGTCACACACTTCTACATCAGCTACATGCATGTCCAGCTATAGCTACACTGAACATGTCATTGCCTAGCAACATCATGTTCTGTGGACTGTATAGAAGTAAACAACATTTTGATCAATGATAGTAACAGGTAACAGGGTTACCTTTCTATGGTTTGATCTAAACATACATTTGCCATTGAGAATAGGTCCCCCATATATGTCTGCTTCTCAGACATATATGTATTATCCACTCAAGGTGGAGGGTATCATGAGGCCCAACCTCACTCATTGTTGCCTATTTTAGGCAAATGAATCTGCTTGGACAATCAGGTGATAATATTGCTAGTCAGGCTGCTCCAGACCTTGCCAAGCAATGAACAACTAACATTTGCATGCTGTGATCTTTCCACCTCGCGCTTCCCCTCCGGATGCTTCTGGTATCATGCCCTTTTCACTCTGTAGCTGTACACGAGCTCTGTAGCTGTTCATGAGCTCTGTAGCCGTTCATGAGCTCTGTAGCTGTTCATGAGCTCTGTAGCTGTTCACGAGCTCTGTAGCTGTTCATGAGCTCTGTAGCCGTTCATGAGCTCTGTAGCTGTTCATGAGCTCTGTAGCTGTTCATGAGCTCTGTAGCTGTTCATGAGCTCTGTAGCCGTTCATGAGCTCTGTAGCTGTTCATGAGCTGAGCTCTGTAGCTGTTCACGAGCTCTGTAGCTGTTCACGAGCTCTGTAGCTGTTCATGAGCTCTGTAGCTGTTCATGAGCTCTGTAGCTGTTCATGAGCTCTGTAGCTGTTCATGAGCTCTGTAGCTGTTCATGAGCTCTGTAGCTGTTCATGAGCTCTGTAGCTGTTCATGAGCTCTGTAGCTGTTCATGAGCTCTGTAGCTGTTCATGAGCTCTGTAGCTGTTCATGAGCTCTGTAGCTGTCACGAGCAGACACACATTTCTGTTCCGGATCAGCATGCATCGTACCGAACTCGGGAGAACTCTTAAGTCGTCGTTTTGATTATGGAGGTCTTCCACTTGTCGCTTAGCTCTCCTGTTTTGTTGTCATGAAGGTATTTTTACAAAAAAAACTTCGCTAGGTAAAAGTTGCGAACAAAACTAAAATGAAATCAAAACCTGTTCCAATCCACAAAGAACGAAACTATCCGCGTTTCTCGTTACGCGATTTATACGCCGGTCACTTTTTAATAACATTCATGGTAAGATAGCTAGCTATTATATAATATACCATTGTACATATTATACCAAAAGTACTGTACTTATTATACCAAAAGTACTTTACATATTATACCACAGGACTGTATTTATTATGCCAACAAGAGTACATATTATACCACAAATAATATTATACCACAGGATTGTACATATTATACACGTACCAACACGACTGTACATATTTTACCACAAGACTTTGATATATTATACCACAAAACCCTATATATTATTATACCAAATGGACTGTATACATATAAAACCACAGGACTGTATATATTATACCACAGGAGTGTACATATTATACGACAGGAGTGTACATATTATACGACAGAAGTGTACATTTTATACGACAGGACTGTACATATCATACCAACAAGAGTACATATACCACACATAATATTATACCACAGGAGTGTACATATTATACCACAGGATGGTACATATTATACCACAGGATTGTACAACAGGATTGTACACATTATACCAACAGGACTATACATAGTATATACCAACAGGAGTGTACATATTATACCAACAAGACTGTACATATCATATACCATATATAGGGTTGTACACATTATACCAACAGGACTGTACACATATTATATACCAACATAATTATACATATACATATACAATACATATTACACCACAGGAGTGTACATATTATACCGCAGGACTGTATATATTATACCAACTACACTACAGGTCACATTTTCCTCCAAGCAAGAGAAAGAAACCTTTCAAGAGAAGCTCGATGCAGCAAAGATGCTCGAAGTTCTTGCCTCATTGGTGTTCAGTTGTGAACAAAGATGCTGACATACATATGCACATACATACATACATACATACATAATAAAAATAATAATAATAATAATAATAATAATACATACATACATACGCACATACGCACATACATACATACATACATACATACATACATACATACATGCATACATACATACATACATACATACGCACATACATACATACACACACACATACATACAGTAGGAGCTAGAACGCAGCCAAGCATGACATTTAAGAAGCAGGATCAGTGTTTACAACCCTCCCACATGACACACACACACACCACATTTCCAACATCAACACAGTTACCATGGTATATATTAATTGATGTGAACTTGGATTACTTTGTGACCACAAATGATCTAACTTCCACAGGAGGGTTCATAACAGATGGTGCCTCAATGATGAGGATGACCGCATCACTGTAAAAAAAACCCACAAAGTAAGTCATCCATACTTCTAACTTCTTTTTCAAGATATTCTTTTCCATGTGGTTTATAACATGGTGACAAGAATGGGTACATGTGCTTGCAAATCATAAGAAATGGTTCTATTTTTAAAATGTATTTTTGTTTGATGCTTCAAATTAAATTAAAAGTGTCTAGGCAGAATCCAATGTCAGAAAAACTTATTTAGGAAGTAAATTTCTGAGATAACCTTATGGCCTATGTATCATCCCATTACACACGTGCAAATAGCACTTGTAATTTTAAAACTAAAATCTGAGTATCAATACACATGTATGTTACATGTATGACATTTTTGGTACCCAAGTAAGGTGCACTTACCGGCATAAATGCAACAGCTGAGGTGACTGGAGCAGAATGGCAGAAAACAGCAGAAAAGCCAGCTGAAAAACAAGGCAAGCTTTATTCATATCCTATCATCAGCCCATTATAAAACTTACAAGTGTAGTGGATTCAGCAGCTGGAGCCCACCTTTGGACTTCAGTGCTAGCTTTCGGGGACCCTAGCAATGCTCATCAAACACATTTACATGTCACATGTATACTACAATAGTTCATGCAAAATGTAACAAAAATCTGACCAAAATGGTACAATGTACATGTATGTGCAGTGTGTGACTACTAACCTCTGAAGCAGCTATCCACATGTATTCCTAAAAACACATGCCTGGCTTACTGTAGAGCTCTCCCCCCTATAGTGAGTGTACTGTAGCCAACCTAAAAATAAAAGTACACAATTCTAGTTCTACACGTATGTTCAATCTCAACACACACACACACGCACGCACACACACACACACACACACACACACACACACACACACACACACACACACACACACACACACACACACACATATACAAAGCATGCATGGTGGGAGTGCTGTAATGCACCTTATAATTCATTTGCACAGAAACTTCAGCTGTCTCTGGTTCCTTTGTGAATGACCACATCATCAACAGATCATATCTCAATGGTGACATACCCCCAGCTCATCACAAAGTTGGAGCTAGCAGTATGTAATGAATAGGAGTGATTATAGGTGTATATATGGATAAGGGACAGGAGAGGTGAGTAAGGAATGTAGAAGACAGGGAGGAATGAATGGGAAGACGAGGGCGAGATATACATGTACATATTACTACATACAAACAGATAAAGGTACTTCATCATGGACACCCATCTCTCCAACATTTATTTGCGCCACCACCACACTCACATCATCCGAAAAGCACATCATCCTGGACTTGGACTTACATCAACAAATATCCCAGTGCACAAATCACAGCACACACCTACCGTCCCAGCACATAACCTTTGCTTTGTTTATACCAACGCAGATTGTCATACGAAGTCAAATCAACACCACAATTAAATGCCCAATACAACTGAACTACAAGCACATATACCCAAATCTAAAGATGGTAACTAACCTTCATTCAGCCTTCCAATGTCAGTACAATCACAGTATCCACCACCTAGGAGTAGTACACTGAGGAGGGAAGCTTGCAGACATCAGGCACCAGTAAGTAAGACAGATGGGGGCAAGCTCCAGCCTTCGGACACATCTATGAGTAGGGAGGGGCTAATTTCATTGGCAATAGTGGTGCAAATTAAAAGACAACTACATTTACGTCCATTATGTTCTAGACACCAATGTTGCCTTTAAATCCATAACCCCACCAATACAATATGCACAGTTACATGTACATGTATACATACATGCAATGATACATGGCCCATGAGGAAATTATATTTGAATCTGAAGAGCTTGCTTAAATACCGTACCGCAAACTCACTGTGAGCATACTGGCACCACCCCTGCTATTCCCCTCCGAACAGTACTCTGATCTCAGCATAATCCCTAAGGGTGATATTTGTTAGTTCCAGTGCACCACAGTTGTGGAGATATTCAAAATCTCTGTGCCAGGAGTGGCCAGAGATATCATATATCTTGAGCAGTGAGCAGGGCTGCAAGGATGTGAGACACGCTTCCATATCAATTCTGCAACTAGAGACACAGTCACATAATGCAGTGGTCCAATGTATTCATTTTGTGTGTATACATAGACTTTTTACACATGTGCAGTCAATGGAACATATGCTTGGTGGTGCTAAGCATCAAGTACAGTTACACTTACTCGAATGTAGTGATTTTCAGCATAGTCCATCCATTTGGAAACCATGACCACTTTACACTGCCATCCAACATACCTGTGAATAAATATCAATTACCACCCACATAAATTAAACTTACAGTTTTACTTGAATACCACTTACATTGAATCCACTCATGATTGAAAGGATACTTCCATATTATAAAAGAGCTTCTTGCTTTCAGTTAGAGCTATTAAGGGACTGCTTATGTTGCTGTTCATTTGATACTACATTGTGTTGACTGTTGGTAACCATATGTCAGTGTTGCCATGGAAGATTAATGTTACCACCTCCACAACTACTACCTCTTCTTGTTCTGGAAGTTAAGCCAGACCCGGCTTAGGTGGTGGTGATCAAGGGCATGGTTACCACAAAGCAGGCATTTGATGTGCGGAGGATTTCAGGAATGTGCAAGTATCTGACAAGATTCATTCCAAACCTCCTACAGGCTAGTGAACAGCCTCTCAGCCTCTGGAATTCTATGAAATTACTGTACAGAAGGCCTTACTGCAGGAAGGTCAATTGGTGGCATAAGGCATCCCTGCCACTAACAACAAACAAGAAGTAACCTGGCCATTGACTGCCGTGGAATCAATTTTGCATGCTGCAAGTTCAACCAGTACATTTACATCTACGTGTGCTAGTGCATAAGACTTGATCACCAAGACTCAACCTCATGCTGCCTACTGTGCCTTTGTTCATGGTGTGTCTGGGCTTTGGACTTTCTTCCTTCGCACCATATCTGACATATCTTCACTACTCCAGCCACTTGAGGATGCAGTCAGGCTCCATTTCATACCCTCCATCACAGGACGTGACAGCATCGGTGATACTGAGGGGGACCTTTTCGCTCTTCCAGCACGACTTGGTCGTCTTGCCATACCTAACCCCACCGTATCAGCTTATTTTGACTATTCCTCATCTGTAAACATCACAGCCCCTCTTGTCTCCTGTATAATGTCACAGTGCATGGACCTTCCTCAATCCACCCTTATCAATCAAAAACAGGCCAAGGCAACAATTCACTCACTGAGACAACAATTACACGCTTCTGAAATTGTGTGACACAAAGCTATCCTGCCTCCTGCCCATGTGCGATCTATGGCCCTCAATAGTGAAAGGGTGCCTCATCTTGGCTTTCAGTCCTGCCTATAAGTGATCATGGTTTTGCACTCCACAAGGGTGCGTTCCATGATGCTATGTGTCTTCGCTACAATTGGCAATCATCAAACCTACCAAGCCACTGTGTCTGCGGCAGTTCTTTCAACACAGATCATTTCCATCTGTGTGCCACAATGATCTGAGGGATTTTACAGCTAACCAGTTGACCGAGGTATGTCCCAATGTATGTATAGAACCACCATTGCAAGCGTTAACTGGAGAACTGCTGTTGCATGAAACATTGAATTCGGAAGATGAGCGCACAAGTTTTTTGGGGTGATCGTCACCATTGGGCATTTTTTTTTATGTACGTGTTTTCCACCCAAATGCTCCCTCTTATCGAAACATGCAGTTATCATCAGCATACCGCCTTCATGAACGCCAAAAGCAGAGGTCTTATGACAAACGTGTACGGGAGGTAGAACATGGCTCCTTCACTCCACTAGCATTTACCACATCAGGAGGAATGGGGAAGTGTGCCACTGTGACTGTTTCTGTCTCTTGCACTCTTCCATCATGTGCCTAAGAGGTGCTAGATCATCACAGGGGCAAGCATTCAGATCCAGCGTGATTGATCTGGCTGTTGCAGAAGCCAAGGGTCCCTCAGTATCTGTTTAACACATTAACTGCATCCCTTGTGTGCAAATCTACATATCTTATTTTGTACCCATTTTTATTCACTACATTGGTGTTTGTTTATTATTATTTTTTCCAAGAAGTCCCCACCTGTAGTACTGCTTCAATATGTTAGCAAGAAGCCCCCACCTGTAGTACTGCTTCAACATTAGCAAGAAGTCCCCACCTGTAGTACTGCTTCAACATGTTAGCAAGAAGTCCCCACCTGTAGTACTGCTTCAATATGTTAGCAAGAAGCCCCCACCTGTAGTACTGCTTCAACATTAGCAAGAAGTCCCCACCTGTAGTACTGCTTCAACATGTTAGCAAGAAGTCCCCACCTGTAGTACTGCTTCAATATGTTAGCAAGAAGCCCCCACCTGTAGTACTGCTTCAACATTAGCAAGAAGTCCCCACCTGTAGTACTGCTTCAACATGTTAGCAAGAAGTCCCCACCTGTAGTACTGCTTCAATATGTTAGCAAGAAGCCCCCACCTGTAGTACTGCTTCAACATTAGCAAGAAGTCCCCACCTGTAGTACTGCTTCAACATGTTAGCAAGAAGTCCCCACCTGTAGTACTGCTTCAATATGTTAGCAAGAAGCCCCCACCTGTAGTACTGCTTTAACATGTAAGCAAGAAGTCCCCACCTGTAGTACTGCTTAGCAAGAAGTCCCCACCGCTAGTACTGCTTCAATATGTTAGCAAGAAGCCCCACCTATAGTACTGCTTCAACATGTTAGCAAGAAGTCCCCACCTGTAGTACTGCTTCAACATGTTAGCAAGAAGTCCTACCTATAGTATTGCTTCGACACGTTAGCAAGAAGTCCCCACCTGTAGTACTGCTTCAATATGTTAGCAAGAAGTCCCCACCTGTAGTACTGCTTCAACATGTTAGCAAGAAGCCCCACCTATAGTATTGCTTCGACACGTTAGCAAGAAGTCCCCACCTGTAGTACTGCTTCAATATGTTAGCAAGAAGTCCCCACCTGTAGTACTGCTTCAACATGTTAGCAAGAAGTCCCCACCTGTAGTACTGCTTCAACATGTTAGCAAGAAGTCCCCACCTGTAGTACTGCTTTAACATGTTAGCAAGAAGTCCCCACCTGTAGTACTGCTTAGCAAGAAGTCCCCACCGCTAGTACTGCTTCAATATGTTAGCAAGAAGCCCCACCTATAGTACTGCTTCAACATGTTAGCAAGAAGTCCCCACCTGTAGTACTGCTTCAACATGTTAGCAAGAAGTCCCCACCTGTAGTACTGCTTTAACATGTTAGCAAGAAGTCCCCACCTGTAGTACTGCTTAGCAAGAAGTCCCCACCGCTAGTACTGCTTCAATATGTTAGCAAGAAGCCCCACCTATAGTACTGCTTCAACATGTTAGCAAGAAGTCCCCACCTGTAGTACTGCTTCAACATGTTAGCAAGAAGTCCCCACCTGTAGTACTGCTTCGACACGTTAGCAAGAAGTCCCCACCTGTAGTACTGCTTCAATATGTTGCTTCAATATGTTAGCAAGATGTCCCCACCTGTAGTACTGCTTCAACATGTTAGCAAGAAGTCCTACCTATAGTACTGCTTCAACATGTTAGCAAGAAGTCCCCACCTGTAGTACTGCTTAGCAAGATGTCCCCACCTGTAGTACTGCTTCAATATGTTAGCAAGAAGACCCCACCTGTATTTATGCTTCAACATGTTAGCAAGACGTCCCCACCTGTAGTACTGCTTCAACATGTTAGCAAGAAGTCCCCCTGTAGTACTGCTTCAATATGTTAGCAAGAAGTCCCCACCTGTAGTACTGCTTAGCAAGAAGTCCCCACCTCTAGTACTGCTTAGCAAGAAGTCCCCACCTGTAGTACTGCTTTAACATGTTAGCAAGAAGTCCCCACCTGTAGTACTGCTTAGCAAGAAGTCCCCACCGCTAGTACTGCTTCAATATGTTAGCAAGAAGCCCCACCTATAGTACTGCTTCAACATGTTAGCAAGAAGTCCCCACCTGTAGTACTGCTTCAATATGTTGCTTCAATATGTTAGCAAGATGTCCCCACCTGTAGTACTGCTTCAACATGTTAGCAAGAAGACCCCACCTGTATTTATGCTTCAACATGTTAGCAAGAAGTCCCCACCTGTAGTACTGCTTCAACATGTTAGCAAGAAGTCCCCACCTGTAGTACTGCTTCAATATGTTAGCAAGAAGTCCCCACCTGTAGTACTGCTTAGCAAGAAGTCCCCACCTCTAGTACTGCTTAGCAAGAAGTCCCCACCTCTAGTACTGCTTAGCAAGAAGTCCCCACCTGTAGTACTGCTTTAACATGTTAGCAAGAAGTCCCCACCTGTAGTACTGCTTAGCAAGAAGTCCCCACCGCTAGTACTGCTTCAATATGTTAGCAAGAAGCCCCACCTATAGTACTGCTTCAACATGTTAGCAAGAAGTCCCCACCTGTAGTACTGCTTCAATATGTTGCTTCAATATGTTAGCAAGATGTCCCCACCTGTAGTACTGCTTCAACATGTTAGCAAGAAGTCCTACCTATAGTACTGCTTCAACATGTTAGCAAGAAGTCCCCACCTGTAGTACTGCTTAGCAAGATGTCCCCACCTGTAGTACTGCTTCAATAAGTTAGCAAGAAGACCCCACCTGTATTTATGCTTCAACATGTTAGCAAGACGTCCCCACCTGTAGTACTGCTTCAACATGTTAGCAAGAAGTCCCCACCTGTAGTACTGCTTCAATATGTTAGCAAGAAGTCCCCACCTGTAGTACTGCTTAGCAAGAAGTCCCCACCTCTAGTACTGCTTCAATATGTTAGCAAGAAGCCCCACCTATAGTACTGCTTCAACATGTTAGCAAGAAGTCCCCACCTGTAGTACTGCTTCAATATGTTAGCAAGAAGTCCCCACCTGTAGTACTGCTTAGCAAGAAGTCCCCACCTCTAGTACTGCTTAGCAAGAAGTCCCTACCTGTAGTACTGCTTTAACATGTTAGCAAGAAGTCCCCACCTGTACTACTGCTTCAACATGTTAGCAATAAGTCCCCACCTGTACTACTGCTTCAACATGTTAGCAAGAAGTCCCCACCTGTACTACTGCTTCAACATGTTAGCAAGAAGTCCCCACCTGTAGTACTGCTTAGCAAGAAGTCCCCACCGCTAGTACTGCTTCAATATGTTAGCAAGAAGCCCCACCTATAGTACTGCTTCAACATGTTAGCAAGAAGTCCCCACCTGTAGTACTGCTTTAACATGTTAGCAAGAAGTCCCCACCTGTAGTACTGCTTAGCAAGAAGTCCCCACCTGTAGTACTGCTTAGCAAGAAGTCCCCACCGCTAGTACTGCTTCAATATGTTAGCAAGAAGCCCCACCTATAGTACTGCTTCAACATGTTAGCAAGAAGTCCCCACCTGTAGTACTGCTTCAACATGTTAGCAAGAAGTCCCCACCTGTAGTACTGCTTCGACACGTTAGCAAGAAGTCCCCACCTGTAGTACTGCTTCAATATGTTGCTTCAATATGTTAGCAAGAAGTCCCCACCTGTAGTACTGCTTTAACATGTTAGCAAGAAGTCCCCACCTGTAGTACTGCTTAGCAAGAAGTCCCCACCGCTAGTACTGCTTCAATATGTTAGCAAGAAGCCCCACCTATAGTACTGCTTCAACATGTTAGCAAGAAGTCCCCACCTGTAGTACTGCTTCAACATGTTAGCAAGAAGTCCCCACCTGTAGTACTGCTTCGACACGTTAGCAAGAAGTCCCCACCTGTAGTACTGCTTCAATATGTTGCTTCAATATGTTAGCAAGATGTCCCCACCTGTAGTACTGCTTCAACATGTTAGCAAGAAGTCCTACCTATAGTACTGCTTCAACATGTTAGCAAGAAGTCCCCACCTGTAGTACTGCTTAGCAAGATGTCCCCACCTGTAGTACTGCTTCAATATGTTAGCAAGAAGACCCCACCTGTATTTATGCTTCAACATGTTAGCAAGACGTCCCCACCTGTAGTACTGCTTCAACATGTTAGCAAGAAGTCCCCCTGTAGTACTGCTTCAATATGTTAGCAAGAAGTCCCCACCTGTAGTACTGCTTAGCAAGAAGTCCCCACCTCTAGTACTGCTTAGCAAGAAGTCCCCACCTGTAGTACTGCTTTAACATGTTAGCAAGAAGTCCCCACCTGTAGTACTGCTTAGCAAGAAGTCCCCACCGCTAGTACTGCTTCAATATGTTAGCAAGAAGCCCCACCTATAGTACTGCTTCAACATGTTAGCAAGAAGTCCCCACCTGTAGTACTGCTTCAATATGTTGCTTCAATATGTTAGCAAGATGTCCCCACCTGTAGTACTGCTTCAACATGTTAGCAAGAAGACCCCACCTGTATTTATGCTTCAACATGTTAGCAAGAAGTCCCCACCTGTAGTACTGCTTCAACATGTTAGCAAGAAGTCCCCACCTGTAGTACTGCTTCAATATGTTAGCAAGAAGTCCCCACCTGTAGTACTGCTTAGCAAGAAGTCCCCACCTCTAGTACTGCTTAGCAAGAAGTCCCCACCTCTAGTACTGCTTAGCAAGAAGTCCCCACCTGTAGTACTGCTTTAACATGTTAGCAAGAAGTCCCCACCTGTAGTACTGCTTAGCAAGAAGTCCCCACCGCTAGTACTGCTTCAATATGTTAGCAAGAAGCCCCACCTATAGTACTGCTTCAACATGTTAGCAAGAAGTCCCCACCTGTAGTACTGCTTCAATATGTTGCTTCAATATGTTAGCAAGATGTCCCCACCTGTAGTACTGCTTCAACATGTTAGCAAGAAGTCCTACCTATAGTACTGCTTCAACATGTTAGCAAGAAGTCCCCACCTGTAGTACTGCTTAGCAAGATGTCCCCACCTGTAGTACTGCTTCAATAAGTTAGCAAGAAGACCCCACCTGTATTTATGCTTCAACATGTTAGCAAGACGTCCCCACCTGTAGTACTGCTTCAACATGTTAGCAAGAAGTCCCCACCTGTAGTACTGCTTCAATATGTTAGCAAGAAGTCCCCACCTGTAGTACTGCTTAGCAAGAAGTCCCCACCTCTAGTACTGCTTCAATATGTTAGCAAGAAGCCCCACCTATAGTACTGCTTCAACATGTTAGCAAGAAGTCCCCACCTGTAGTACTGCTTCAATATGTTAGCAAGAAGTCCCCACCTGTAGTACTGCTTAGCAAGAAGTCCCCACCTCTAGTACTGCTTAGCAAGAAGTCCCTACCTGTAGTACTGCTTTAACATGTTAGCAAGAAGTCCCCACCTGTACTACTGCTTCAACATGTTAGCAATAAGTCCCCACCTGTACTACTGCTTCAACATGTTAGCAAGAAGTCCCCACCTGTACTACTGCTTCAACATGTTAGCAAGAAGTCCCCACCTGTAGTACTGCTTAGCAAGAAGTCCCCACCGCTAGTACTGCTTCAATATGTTAGCAAGAAGCCCCACCTATAGTACTGCTTCAACATGTTAGCAAGAAGTCCCCACCTGTAGTACTGCTTTAACATGTTAGCAAGAAGTCCCCACCTGTAGTACTGCTTAGCAAGAAGTCCCCACCTGTAGTACTGCTTAGCAAGAAGTCCCCACCGCTAGTACTGCTTCAATATGTTAGCAAGAAGCCCCACCTATAGTACTGCTTCAACATGTTAGCAAGAAGTCCCCACCTGTAGTACTGCTTCAACATGTTAGCAAGAAGTCCCCACCTGTAGTACTGCTTCGACACGTTAGCAAGAAGTCCCCACCTGTAGTACTGCTTCAATATGTTGCTTCAATATGTTAGCAAGATGTCCCCACCTGTAGTACTGCTTCAACATGTTAGCAAGAAGTCCTACCTATAGTACTGCTTCAACATGTTAGCAAGAAGTCCCCACCTGTAGTACTGCTTAGCAAGATGTCCCCACCTGTAGTACTGCTTCAATATGTTAGCAAGAAGACCCCACCTGTATTTATGCTTCAACATGTTAGCAAGACGTCCCCACCTGTAGTACTGCTTCAACATGTTAGCAAGAAGTCCCCCTGTAGTACTGCTTCAATATGTTAGCAAGAAGTCCCCACCTGTAGTACTGCTTAGCAAGAAGTCCCCACCTCTAGTACTGCTTAGCAAGAAGTCCCCACCTGTAGTACTGCTTTAACATGTTAGCAAGAAGTCCCCACCTGTAGTACTGCTTAGCAAGAAGTCCCCACCGCTAGTACTGCTTCAATATGTTAGCAAGAAGCCCCACCTATAGTACTGCTTCAACATGTTAGCAAGAAGTCCCCACCTGTAGTACTGCTTCAATATGTTGCTTCAATATGTTAGCAAGATGTCCCCACCTGTAGTACTGCTTCAACATGTTAGCAAGAAGACCCCACCTGTATTTATGCTTCAACATGTTAGCAAGAAGTCCCCACCTGTAGTACTGCTTCAACATGTTAGCAAGAAGTCCCCACCTGTAGTACTGCTTCAATATGTTAGCAAGAAGTCCCCACCTGTAGTACTGCTTAGCAAGAAGTCCCCACCTCTAGTACTGCTTAGCAAGAAGTCCCCACCTCTAGTACTGCTTAGCAAGAAGTCCCCACCTGTAGTACTGCTTTAACATGTTAGCAAGAAGTCCCCACCTGTAGTACTGCTTAGCAAGAAGTCCCCACCGCTAGTACTGCTTCAATATGTTAGCAAGAAGCCCCACCTATAGTACTGCTTCAATATGTTAGCAAGAAGCCCCACCTATAGTACTGCTTCAACTTGTTAGCAAGAAGCCCCACCTATAGTACTGCTTCAACATGTTAGCAAGAAGTCCCACCTATAGTATTGCTTCGACACGTTAGCAAAAAGTCCCCACCTGTAGTACTGCTTCAATATGTTGCTTCAATATGTTAGCAAGATGTCCCCACCTGTAGTACTGCTTCAATATGTTGCTTCAATATGTTAGCAAGATGTCCCCACCTGTAGTACTGCTTCAACATGTTAGCAAGAAGTCCTACCTATAGTACTGCTTCAACATGTTAGCAAGAAGTCCCCACCTGTAGTACTGCTTAGCAAGATGTCCCCACCTGTAGTACTGCTTCAATAAGTTAGCAAGAAGACCCCACCTGTATTTATGCTTCAACATGTTAGCAAGACGTCCCCACCTGTAGTACTGCTTCAACATGTTAGCAAGAAGTCCCCACCTGTAGTACTGCTTCAATATGTTAGCAAGAAGTCCCCACCTGTAGTACTGCTTAGCAAGAAGTCCCCACCTCTAGTACTGCTTCAATATGTTAGCAAGAAGCCCCACCTATAGTACTGCTTCAACATGTTAGCAAGAAGTCCCCACCTGTAGTACTGCTTCAACATGTTGGCAAGAAGTCCCACCTATAGTACTGATTCAACATGTTAGCAAGAAGTCCCCACCTGTAGTACTGCTTCAATATGTTAGCAAGAAGTCCCCACCTGTAGTACTGCTTAGCAAGAAGTCCCCACCTCTAGTACTGCTTCAATATGTTAGCAAGAAGCCCCACCTATAGTACTGCTTCAACATGTTAGCAAGAAGTCCCCACCTGTAGTACTGCTTCAACATGTTGGCAAGAAGTCCCACCTATAGTACTGATTCAACATGTTAGCAAGAAGTCCCCACCTGTAGTACTGCTTCAATATGTTAGCAAGAAGTCCCCACCTGTAGTACTGCTTAGCAAGAAGTCCCCACCTCTAGTACTGCTTCAATATGTTAGCAAGAAGCCCCACCTATAGTACTGCTTCAACATGTTAGCAAGAAGTCCCCACCTGTAGTACTGCTTCAACATGTTGGCAAGAAGTCCCACCTATAGTACTGATTCAACATGTTAGCAAGAAGTCCCCACCTGTAGTACTGCTTCAATATGTTAGCAAGAAGTCCCCACCTGTAGTACTGCTTAGCAAGAAGTCCCCACCTCTAGTACTGCTTAGCAAGAAGTCCCTACCTGTAGTACTGCTTTAACATGTTAGCAAGAAGTCCCCACCTGTACTACTGCTTCAACATGTTAGCAAGAAGTCCCCACCTGTACTACTGCTTCAACATGTTAGCAAGAAGTCCCCACCTGTACTACTGCTTCAACATGTTAGCAAGAAGTCCCACCTCTAGTACTGCTTCAACATGTTAGCAAAAAGTCCCCACCTGTAGTACTGCTTCAATATATTAGCAAGAAGTCCCCACCTGTAGTACTGCTTCAACATGTTAGCAAGAAGCCCCCACCTGTAGTACTGCTTCAATATGTTAGCAAGAAGTCCCCACCGGCCTGTAGTACTGCTTAGCAAGAAGTCCCCACCTGTAGTACTGCTTCAACATTGGGACGGGACCTTCTTGCTCACCTGAAGCCACATCCATTTTGCAGGGCCATTTCTGGGGAAGCAGTTTGCTGTTCTGTGTAATATCAACTCCGCCTGTCGACAGCACCCTTCCCACCATCAAGTGGTAAACCAGGCTACTTCAGCAGTAGTGAAAGTATCTGGCCCCCAAGGTAGCAAGTTTGAATTACCATTAAAGAAGCCAGTCTTGTGTGCTAGAAGGATCAGCAGTCACATTACAAGAGACAGCTAAAGAGACCCCTTCGTGATGGAGATTAGAAAACAGGTTAACGACTGTCAGTTTGGAGACTTAAGGGAGGAATTTATGCTGCAATTCCTGGTTATGGATATGGAAAAGGAATAAATACTGACAAGGCTGTTTGAAGCAGAGAATTAGGATTTGTCTCTAGCTATATGATGTGCCAGAACATGGAGGCAATTTGAACAAAGAAGGCGGAGATGTGGCAGAGGAGGGAACAGGTGCAGAGATGAGAACAAGTGGACCAAAGTCAAGACCAACAGGTGACCAAGAATGGAAATAACAAGGACCACAGGTGTGTTCTCGCTGCGCATGGTCATTCACAAAGAAGCAAAACCACTGTTGAAAGAATGTGTGATGTGGCTGGTTGATGTATTGGAGACTAAGCATCATACTATGTTGTCACTGGATGCATGCCTGCCCTGGGCCTGAAACCACTAACCTGTGAGGCTGAATAAGTGTGCACAGCAGGAAAAACCCAAGAGCCTATACAACAATATGCTGAAGGACTATCGAGATGTTTTCATGTCTGCCAGGGTTATGTGACATTGAGCTTGATGGCTGGTCCACTGTAGGATTCCACTAAGCAGCAGTGCTAGAAATGCTGCAAACAATGGAAGACATGGTTGATATACCCACAGAGTGGATAAACAACCTTACTGCCATGTGTGTTGTCCAAGTAAGAACTAGTTTAGCTGCACGAGATCTGAATAGATAAGCCATTTCAATTCCCAACCTTCCTCAATGTTCTGTGTATCCTGCCCCTCCACAGTCCAGACGTGACCCTCTCGGCATTTAGTGACTGCATAACTGCATCCACAAAACACAAGCCTCTTCTGAACTCACACCTTTTCAAGTGTCCAATATTAGATATGTGGTATTGCTGCCACTTACCATCTCACCTTGCCAGTACTACACATGTACTCTTTTAAAAACTGCGCTCCAGCCTTGAGGAGGGGTTGAGGCTTTAAAATGCGCAAGCGATAAGGATTGGATCGAGGCAGCACTAAAGGTGGAGGCAGGCCAATATTGATGTGCTTGGGAGATAGCATAACTTGCCTGCACAGCTTTCTGGTAAGCTGAGACCTCAGTTAGTTAGTGGGAAGGACTAGAAAAGTGACAATCAATGGTAAAAAAGGTGGTAAAGCCAAAGCGTATCATTGAAAGTGAAAGGCTCAATTGGTGAAATGAGCATGTTGGTGGGTACACAGGCTCTGGTGTCACAATGGCTTCCAAGCATGAATATGCAGACAAGGGGAGTATAAGAAACACCATGGTGGTGGTGATGAGGAGGAGCTCAAGAGGTGCAGTATTGGTTGATGGACATTCTTCTGAAGTGTTTGATGTACGAGTAGTACATATTCTGCCAACAACTTCAGCTAACACATGGTTGCCAACATGCAGCTTGTCATCTTGCCTGTGGTTTTACATGTAGGTATTGCAATAGGCCACTTAAAGTTGTCCACAAGACACGGTGCTCCATAAAATTTTATACATTTCAGCACCATAATATTAGCACAGAGCTCTACAAAGAGATTGCAGCCTGCCATGTTCTAGGCCCCTACTTTAATCTAGCTTTGTTCTATGAGTTGCCCCAAAATAGAACACCCTGTGCAGGATAATCTTAGGGCTAAGTGTGAATGACCAGAGCTCAGAGCAAGACATTCCCCTCCTTTGCTCTTCTGGCACGGTTCTAATATCAGCCAAGAGTTTTTTTTTTTTGTTGCAGCCTGCCACAATTTTTAAAGTGCTGTTAGTGCCAGCGCAATCCTCACTATACTTGGTGACTATCACACACCACTTTTAAAGACTTCAATAGCTCGTTTCTGACAGATCAGGAGGTACTATTCCTTCCACCAATGACCACTTCCAGGTTCAAGGCAAGCTCTGTCCCTGTTCATCACCCACCTAAGCATGGCTTCCCATAGTAGTGCCAACTTGGTGACAACCCTCCTCAGGTTAACAGAGTTCCTCAGGCACATCATAGGCACAAGCTAAAACCTTAGGTACTGTGGTGTCCAGGGAAAGCGAAAGAGTAGTGTGATGGAGATGATGTTCAATAAAAGCCTACACACATCAGCAGTAGATTCAGATAAACATCTCAGGAATAATACTAATTCTACTTTGGGCAAAGCTCTGTTAATAAAACTATTGGAGTATGGTAGGAAGGATAGAGTATCACTATGGCAGAGAAGTGCAGTGATCAACCCCCTTAGTGTAAGGTTTTACAAGTTGGCCATCACTAGAACGAAACTATTAGATTATTAAACAAGGGTGGCTGTTGCACAAGGGTATGTAAGAATAGGTCATGTGTGCCAAGACAATGGTCAATTGCTACTTAAGAAGTCCAGGAAGATGGATACCCAAGACAATGGAGAGGATTGCAAGAGTCTTATTGCACCGTCCCAAGATGATACGAAGCTGGACTGAGGTGCGAACTGCCTGAGGAGGTAGGATACATTTTAGCCTGTCCTCAGCAAGTAGTAGCTGGTAGAGCCAGTGTGGGATCAGCTGCAACTGGGGCAAATGTGAAGTGTACAGACCCTTCAGATCCCAATACAGTTGTTCCAAATCCCACTTCCAAGACTAACCCAACTTCTTCAACCAATGACCACTTCCAGGCTGTAGTGGTCGGGATGAAAAGAAGGCTTGGACAATAATATATTGTTGTGCCAGTTCTACCCAGCCTACCCCATCAGTATGTGAGGCACTGTACATACCTGTGGCTAGAGGGCCCACCTATCCTCAGTATTTAAGGAAACACCCTGGATTCAGCCACCCAGCAGCAGCCACTGCTCGAGGATAAATTGGAGGACATTCTCTGATCTGTTTATGGCTGGTTCAGGCAGGCAAATACCAGTAAGTCCCAACTGCTTTTCTTATCACCAAGCTCTCCTTAGCTGTCAATGATATACCGGCTGGGCGTTAGTTTTTGTCTATAGATCACAGCCATGAAAGTCACTGGGCTGATGCATCCATCGATAGGTGGTGGGTGAAGGATAAGCTGTGCCCATCAGTGGGTGATGGGTGAAGGATAAGCTGTGCCCATCAGTGGGTGATGGGTGAAGGATGAGCTGTGCCCATCAGTGGGTGAAGGATGAGCTGTGCCCATCAGTGGGTGATGGGTGAAGGATGCGCTGTGCCCATCAGTGGGTGATGGGTGAAGGATGAGCTGTGCCCATCAGTGGGTGATGGGTGAAGGATGAGTTGTGCCCATCAGTGGGTGATGGGTGAAGGATAAGCTGTGCCCATCAGTGGGTGATGGGTGAAAGATGAGCTGTGCCCATCAGTGGGTGATGGGTGAAGGATGAGTTGTGCCCATCAGTGGGTGATGGGTGAAGGATAAGCTGTGCCCATCAGTGGGTATTGGGTGAAGGATGAGCTGTGCCCATCAGTGGGTGAAGGATGCGCTGTGCCCATCAGTGGGTGATGGGTGAAGGATGCGCTGTGCCCATCAGTGGGTGATGGGTGAAGGATGAGCTGTGCCCATC
Source organism: Spongilla lacustris (assembly GCA_949361645.1). Lineage (NCBI taxonomy): Eukaryota > Metazoa > Porifera > Demospongiae > Spongillida > Spongillidae > Spongilla > Spongilla lacustris. The sequence goes on along the minus strand of OX442424.1, from coordinate 1,589,162 downwards.
AGTGGGTGATGGGTGAAGGATGAGTTGTGCCCATCAGTGGGTGATGGGTGAAGGATAAGCTGTGCCCATCAGTGGGTGATGGGTGAAGGATGAGCTGTGCCCATCAGTGGGTGATGGGTGAAGGATGAGCTGTGCCCATCAGTGGATGATGCATGGGTGAAGGATAAGCTGTGCCCATCAGTGGGTGATGGGTGAAGGATGAGCTGTGCCCATCATTGGGTGATGGGTGAAGGATGAGCTGTGCCCATCAGTGGGTGATGGGTGAAGGATGAGCTGTGCCCATCAGTGGATGATGGGTGAAGGATAAGCTGTGCCCATCAGTGGATGATGGGTGAAGGATAAGCTGTGCCCATCAGTGGGTGATGGGTGAAGGATAAGCTGTGCCCATCAGTGGGTGATGGGTGAAGGATGAGCTGTGCCCATCATTGGGTGATGGGTGAAGGATGAGCTGTGCCCATCTGTGGGTGATGGGTGAAGGATGAGCTGTGCCCATCAGTGGGTGATGGGTGAAGGATGAGCTGTGCCCATCAGTGGGTGATGGGTGAAGCATGAGCTGTGCCCATCAGTGGGTGATGGGTGAAGGATGAGCTGTGCCCATCTGTGGGTGATGGGTGAAGGATGAGCTGTGCCCATCAGTGGGTGATGGGTGAAGGATGAGCTGTGCCTCTAAAATGCAACTAGCACACATAGGCGTCATAAATGTCACACCACCACATCCACACCAGGGGTGTCCACACCCACACGGTCAGGGGTGTCCACACCCACATTGGGGGTGTTATACCAAAGTGCCCACCATCAGGGGCGGCCAGAGGCCCCTGGCATACCCCTATATCTCCACTCCCTAAAATATGTGGCTGTTGTTGGTAGCATAAATTACCTTCTAGCACTTGCTTGCATATATAAACCTGGCAATCCAGAGTCATATAACATGACCTGCCCAATTTGGGTGCCCAGCTGAAAATGCTGAGGCCACCACTAACCATGGTATCATAAGGAAGGCCATGGTACATCAGGGTGCCATAGAGAAAGCCATAGCACACAAGGGGTACTATAAAGGAGGCAATGGTACACCAGGGTGCCATAGAGAAAGCCATAGCACACAAGGGGTACTATAAAGAAGGCCATGGTACATCAAGGAGTGCCATAGAGAAAGCCATAGCACACAAGGGGTACTATAAAGGAGGCCATGGTACACCAGGAGTGTAATAAAGTGGGCTATTGTCATAAGGCTGTAAGGAACTACCTGGAGCTTTAAAATTGCATTTCCATTCTGCTCATTTGCCCCAGTGGGAAAAGCGGGCCTGTCAATTATCTATGCAGCTATGGAGTAGAACGATTCGACCAATATTTTTCAGGTAGGGGAATCATTATATACTACAACCCAATACCTTTCCAATATTATGTTCTCTGAGACTCAAAGTGCCCCTGCCCTGGCATCAGTAAGAATCCAGCAGTGTGGCACAAATATTGAGCGCCTACAGTGAATAGGTTAGGCAAAGGAACACAGCCATGACCATGGCTTTGGTAGGCATAGCCCCAAACGAGGTCTTGTTGCCTGGAGACATGGTGTTGACACTTGAGGTGTGCCCTGTGAAAGTACCCTCAATCAGAGATTGGACAGCTAAGGACCCCATATTGGCTGGAGTTAAATGACTGCTCTTAGGTGGTAGGCCAAGAAATACCAACCTTGGTGGTGAGTAATGGCCATACCAGCAAAGTGCTAGTGCGCTCATGTTGTACAGTATTCACATCAAGGGCAAGTGTGTTGTTATCAGTCTCTTTCCATATCTTCCAGCCTGACGACATCATTACAACTGAGTAACAGAGTCTAACTTTTCTTTTCTCAGCGGTCAATATATTTCTCACATGGCAGTACAAAGTAGTTTCCTCATTCGACCTTTGTTCCTCTCACTGCTCCCAACCTTACACAATGTTCTCTGCGTCTACCCTGCTATTCCGCAGTCCAGAAAAGGGAGTTCCCAATGTTACTGTGGAGCACAGAGCTCCCATCATTTAGTGACTGCATAACTGCACCCAAAAAACACAAGCCTCTTCTGAATTCACACCTTTTCAAGTGTCCAATATTACTTTTTAGATATGTGGTAATGCTGCCATTTGCCTTCTCACCTGGCCAGTACTACACATGTACTTACACCTGGCTTGGTATCTGCAATCCAGCGTTGAGGAGGGATTGAGGCTTTTAAATGTGCAAGAGATAAGGGTTGGATGGAGGCAGCACTAATAGTGGAGGCAAGCCAATAGTACTGTGCTTGCTTTCTGGTAAGCTGTTAGTTATCAAGTAGGACCAGAAGTGCATACAAAAGTGACAATCAAAGGTCAAAAATGAGGTATGACAGTATGGTGCAAACTGTCCAAAGCGTATTATTGAAAGTGAAAGGCTCAATTGGTAAAATGAGCATGTTGGTGGATATACAGGCTTTGGTGTCACAATGGCTTCCAAGAATGGATATGCAGACAAGGGAAGTATAAGAATCATCATGGTGGTGGTGATGAAGAGGAGCTCAAAGGGTGCAGTATTGGTTGACCTTAGAGTGGCTAATTTGTATCAGGGTACAGCGTGTACTATCTACCACTGCAATCTTCATGTGTCTAAGCTGCCACTGGTGTTGGCATTGCACTTATCTATCTGCAGCATGTGAGGAAGCGCATATCTCCAAGGCAGTAGTATCTCAGCTCCAGGGGCCAGGTAATCTAAAGTAATTGAATTATTGTTCCCAAGTTAATTATTTGGCATGTATCACATTTTTTTTTCTTTCTCCCCTTTACACTGTACTGTACATTCTCCCTTTCATAAAAAAAATCTTATTTTAATTTTTAAAGCATACCTCTGTAACCACTTATTACATTGCAGGAAAGAAATGGTACCTGAACGTCACTTAAACAATGACATTAATGGTCACAGAGATACAGTCTTTTAAACGCGAGACTTTACGCCACAATGGGAATACTTTATGGTTGGTCTTAACTCGTTAATAGCACTTAGGAGATACTTACTACTTGACACACTTAGCTGAGCAGATAATCAAAAATCTACTTTTTAAAAAGCAAACAATTGGCATTGATGCACATCATATGACATATTCTTAATATTAGTATATTGGTTTTCTATTTCTTATTACATGTACATGCTCAGTTTGACATTTCTGTTTCCAGCATTCTAACCATCAGTGACATTAAGTTACAATGATACATGCACACACACCAGAGGCTTGAATATCACTTCCCCTAACACATTTAAGTGCATGTACATGTACATGTCACTGACATACACGTGTATACACACGTACAAGGAATTAGACCCCAAGTATACATGACTATATTGCTTACATGTAAAGGCTTGCGTACAGAGTTCGACTTGTAACGTCTCAAGAAAGCACATGTCAAGAGCCAGCATGTCTGGTTTACTGAATCTGGTCCTATCTGAGGCTTGCATTCTAACCATCAGTGACAGTAAGTTGCAATGATACATGTACACATACCAGAGGCTTGAATTTACCCTAACACATTTAAGTGCACATGTCACTGATATACACACATACAAACTATATACTATATCGCTTACATGTACAGGCTTGCATGCAGTGTGTGACTTCTAAAGTCTCAAGCTACCATCCATACAAGTGAGGGTACATGAAGTAGTTGGTAAAAAGCACATGCCGAGAGCCTGGATGGCTGGTTTCCTGAAGTGGTCAATCTAGTCCTCTCTGTAGTGAAGGACAGAAGTCTTGTAAGCATCCACACCACTGTAAAGCACACACTAATCTATTGTGCGTTAAAGAATGTAATTATGTGGTAGTGATGTACTCTTACTTACACCTACTTTAAATTTAGCGTCCTTGGTAAAACATGCCAGGATGTTCTTGCATGCATGTATGTGCACAGCAATGCACATTTGAACATAAGTGTACCTGTCTGCAACTGCCAATGTCATTGTTTGGTGATCATTTCCATGAACCATTCACAAACAGTACCAGTACTCTTCAGCAAAGTAGTGGTCAAGAAGTCCTTCCAGTCCTTCCAAGATGATCCTGCTCCTTCTGCCCTCCTGTTACAAATAGCAAGCCAAGCATAAGGAAACATTCAGACAGCATTAATTACTCATTTTATATTTGGGCAAATAAGGCAAATCATGGCACAGAATATGTTCCTATGTACTTTCATTGTCTAAATGACACAATGGATACTTGGGGGTATGGGAGATCAATATGTAGATCTAACTACAGACCTGGGGATGGGGTTGCAAGGTCTATCACTCCAGTAGCACATGTTTATGGAAACAGCAGATAAAAGCCATCCTCTGTTTGATCACGAAGAAAATATCCAAATCTCTCTGTGCCCTGCACAGCCACGTGTAAATACATTCTATGACTCCCTAAAAGAAAACAGTCCTTGGAGAGCAGTATTTAGAACAGGTTTTTGAATGGGAACCTCTCAGGTCCAGATGATGTGGTACCTTCCGAAGATACAGCTGTGGCACCTGCAAAAGAAGCTTTTTAAATACAACACCGCCATCATACACACATGGTGTATAGACTGATCACTGTGCTCCATGTGACATCTGTGCTCTTCCAGCCTGCCCATTCCACTTCATAGATTTATCTACACTTGGATCAGGCAACAAGACAAACTGGTTACACAAAAGACATGCTAATCCACTTCAAGGCAAAACACAGATGCTAATCCACTTCATCGCTGCTCATAGCCCTACACACACAACTCATAGTCCTACACACATAGCTTACACATCTCACTAGTGCTCACAGCTCTGCTGCCCCTCCCAGCAGTAGTGATGGAGAGAAGGAATGGAGGGATAGCCCCTCCTTGACTACATGACATGCTCAGGAATTGCTACAACCTACACATGTATCAACAGATTCACCATGCACAACTTCTATGTGGCCATGGGCCCAGCAGGCATCTTGGCAGCTACCTTTAGCTTGGTGGCCTTCTTGTGCAGTTAAGCCACTTCTATGTTTTGTTAATTATTCGTTTCTTATGGTATTTTTTCAACAAACACATTTGCCCTCCCTCCCTGGATTGGTATACCCGGTGGGGGTGGGGGGTGAGGGTGACCTTGTCAAGGAAGAGGGAAGAGAAGTGTGAGAAAGAGGCCGCGGCAGATCCAGAGTTTGGGAGGGGTAGGCACGTGCCCAAAGTGCCAACCCCCCTTTGCCCATGGACCTGTAGCTTAAGGACAGGGAGGGTTAAGGCTTCTCCAGTTGGAAGAACACTATTGGGTGGGCATGCCCAAAGTGCCCTTCTCCTGGATACCCTCAACAGTGAATGGAGAAGAGGAAACATGGAGAGTGAAACAAGTCCTCCCAACCCAGTACAACTACTATAAAAATGTCTAATTGATTTACACTGGCTGCATCTCAGACCAACGGGGCAAAAGAAATATAAGACTGAACATTTTGGCAATTGTTTTCCAATCTGCATGTGATGTGTGTGATACTGTTAAATGAAAGCTAGAAGATGTTCCTGACTAAAGCGACTGCTATAAGAAGCACGAGAGAAGGATCGTAAGGTCACTAGCTACAGATAGAAGTTATCAAGTGGGAAAACAGTTAACAGCTTGGAGAAAATCGTGCGCAAGATTTTCGACATGACCATCTCATACATCTTGGAAAAACGTATGCGCAAAATGTAGTCCAAATTTAATAGCCGTAACATTGAAGTGAGATGCAGCCTGTTAACCAAACCCCCTCCCCCTATGCACACATGCTGGAGGAATGGTGAAAGGGTCAAGGCCAGTACTGTTAGCTAAAAAAATCTATCCCCATGGTAAAGCTACCTCACTCTTCAACCTAGCTAAGACTTCTGTGCATTTGGTACCAAGTACACTGACTAACACACACGCAGGCCGTTCACTTGTAATAGTTTTAGATCAATAACATAACACACATACATGTACCAGTCCTCACTGCACACACACACAAACTCCTAAGCCCTTTAACCCAGTCCTATGTAGCATAGAGTACTTAAATCAGGACATATAATAGGAGAGAAACTAGAGGAAAAGGACAAAATGGAAATAGAGGGCTGCAAACCTGTCGCCTCGAGCATACTCCTCACCACCTCCACATCTCATCTGAAGAGAAGCTGTGCCCTCGGCTCTGCAATGTTGGCCTCCAGAGCTGAGATCCTTCCCTCCACATCGTGTGATGGTGCTGGTGGGGTTAGAGGGGTTGGAGGGGCTGGCCGAACAGCTGCTGGTGGCAGATGATTCAGCTGATGCTCTAATGCAGCTGTCTTCCAGCTATTTCTTTTTGCTGCTGCAGTTCTAAATAAGTGAAAATAGAAGTAAATACCTTGCTTTAAAAACAAAATGCCCCCCATCCATCCAATACTGCACGTCTGCATCACATAAATGAACAACACGACAGTGTACATCGCTCTGCGCATCAGGTCTGAGTACGAGAACTAAATGCTAATTTAAATCCGTGTGCATGCCCCCAGCCGCCGTCGCGCCACTTGTACATCCATCCGCCTTCTTGACATTGCACAGTTGCAAGTAAGCGAGCAAGGCACGTGCATGCATACAACAAGGACTCGAGGACGACGACGTTTCTTTTTTAGCTACGATAACCTATACATATGCCTGCTGTCTTAAAACGTCTAACCAAATGCTATACTTAGCATCTCACCTGCATGCGATGCAACTCCTTTTTTTATTTACCACGACCTGGTTGAGCAAATTACGCCGCGCGGGATCACAAGGCGTTTTAAAAAAGTTTTTATAGAAATGGGGAAGCGAAAGGCAAACACTTCTTACCTGCCAACGCACGGTGTACTTTTCCTGGCCCTGAAGCACACGAGAGGTTGTAGCCAATATAGGTCACGTTGGTGGCAGAGTGACTCAGAGCTTTATGAACTGTGGCAGAGTGACTCAGAGCTTTATGAACTGTGGCCAGAGAGCTGCGTGTAGAGATAAATACCGGCTAGACATACCTATAAACACACAAGTGTATAACTCACAGGTGGCACAGGAACAACGGGAGCAGCCACGAGTTCTGATAAGCACGAAAAAGTAGAAAACGAAACGCTGCTTTTTGGTAACGATAACTGCGCATGCGCATGCCAAAGGCGGCATTTCTTTTTGAGTAGCGATGTTTAATTTGAGAATAGCATTTGTGTAGTCTCTTTGTTCCGTTATTCGCTCTCTCTTAGTCTAGTCTATCATAAAATATTTTTAACAGATGCCCTTGGCTTCAGAAAAGGTCGTCTGTTCATGGATGCAATACATGTAGGTGACCTAGCATCTTTTGTGTACAATGAGGTAAAATGAGAGCCAATCGTATCTTCTCTGGTAGCAGATCACAGTATATGGCAGTCTCAGAATGTTGCACATACACCAATGTTGCCTTCAAATCCATAGCCTCTATCCTATCATTGGCTGAAGAAGAAAAGAAGATTTGATACAGTGATGCAGCAGAAGCATGACATGCTTCAAGCATCCTTTGGGGTTTTGGGCTGCTGGCTGACATACTTTGCTTATAATAGGGAGCAGGGTGGTGAGGAGGGGGGTGGAACATGTTCTGAAGTTGCAGGGCTGCAGGCTGCCATTTGAGGGCCATCAATCAAGCGGAACAGGAACTGTCTGATGATGGAGTGGGCTACCCAAACTCAGAAGTGTGTCTACTGAAATCAATGTTTGGGTTCTTACAATAACAATTATATCATCTGTTATATTCTGTAAAAATTTCATATTTTCCAAATCTGCATTTAAATGGTCACCTATGCATACCTGTCACATAAATAAAGTCATGAGTACATGACTTCTGTACTGAGTTATGTATAAAATAGTCAATGACTTTATCGAAATCTTTTTAAATCTGCAAGCGCAATGATACGTAATGGTATAGTAATGGTATAGTAAATTAAAAATATGCACAATACTACATACATATCGATACTGCTCATACTACATCCACGAAGAGAGGTGGCATGGGGCTGCAGTTAGGGTGGATGGCTAGCAAATCTCACTGACAACCTTCCCATGCATTGATCATATATCTGCGATCATGTAACAAAAACCTCAAGGGGAATCCATCTGCTGCCTCCTCTCATTCACTCCCTCCCTCCCTCATCTCCCTCTTCCTCCCTCCCTCTTCCTCCCTCCCTCTTCCTCCCTCCCTCTTCCTCCCTCCCTCTTCCTCCCTCCCTCTTCCTCCCTCCCTCTTCCTCCCTCCCTCTTCCTCCCTCCCTCCCTCCCTCTTCCTCCCTCCCTCCCTCTTCCTCCCTCCCTCCCTCTTCCTCCCTCCCTCCCTATATGTTCCTAGCCTCTATATGGGCTCCTGTAAAAAGGGGTGGAGTGGATGTGCAGAACTACAAGTCCTTGTGATGGAAGGGCGGGTGGATGTACAATTATGTAATGCAATGACATCATACACTACATACCACTTGCACTTCCAACGTCTATCTTTCCCCAACCCATCACTCTTTTTCAATTCTTTCCAACAGAAGGAGCTTTTTTTATACAAATGGCAGGATAGAGCAGAAGTCTTATCCTGTAACTGTGGTTATCTGCCAGCACCTTGTCACCCCATATAGTGATTTGGGAGAGGGTGCCACATGACATAGTGGGTACATGTAATTCTGTTGATTGTGTACATGTATTATTGGTATGTGGCTGAACTTGGTACCCATGTAGATCATGTGATTACTATCAATGGGGCAGACATTAAGTGCCCCTCCTCCATACATGTACAAGTAGATCAGCATTGATAGGGACACAAACTGAGCTGTAGTACAATGGTGCACCCCTACACCACTCCTCCTTAGGCTTTCCTACTGAGCTGTAGTACGATGGTGCACTCCTATACCACTTCTCCTTAGGCTTTCCTACTGAGCTGTAGTACAATGGTGCACTCTTACACCACTCCTCCTTAGGCTTTCCTACTAAGCTGTAGTACAATGGTGCACCCCTAACCACTCCTCCTTAGGCTTTCCTACTGAGCTGTAGTACAATGGTGCACCCCTACACCACTCCTCCTTAGGCTTTCCTACTGAGCTGTAGTACAATGGTGCACCCCTACACCACTCCTCCTTAGGCTTTCCTACTAAGCTGTAGTACAATGGTGCACCCCTACACCACTCCTCCTTAGGCTTTCCTACTGAGCTGTAGTACAATGGTGCACCCCTACACCACTCCTCTTTAGGCTTTCCTGTTCTTCGCTCTGTCATCCCACTCACAAATAGTGTCCACCTCCCCCTCTCAAGCACCCTCCTACATGTAGTTATTACCTCTCTGGTGAAGGCAGAGTCTAGAGAACAGCTAGGAGCAGACCCTACCAACGCCAGTGCTCTGATTGTTTGAAGAGCAAGTCTCCCTATATATCAAGAAAATAAAAACATTCTCTATGAGAAAGTTGATGTAGGATTTGAAGGCAATGGTAGTGTAAAAAGGAAGGAAACAAGGGAGACTAATGATATTAAAATGTTTGTAGGAGTGGATGTATGTTTGTGTGCTAAATATAGTATAGAAATATTACATTTTTAGTTATTGTTAACAACCAGGCATCAGCATGTACCGGTTTTTGTTTAAGTTAGGCTAACATGGGTCATGCGTGCTTATGCAAACAGTTTGTAGCTTCATGCCTTTTTTACTCCCTCTTCATACACTCCTGTGGTTTGTTTCGCTTGCCACACACAACTTTACAGTACCTTTAGATGCCTTTTGACTATAGTACTTTTGCACTCTTATTTCATTGTGACATCAGCTTAGCATGCACAAAACCGTTCTACAAAGTGATAAATATAGTAAAAATTAATAATAAAGAAATAATTATATTGTATCACCAATCCCTTGTTCCCTTCCTTTTTACACTACCATTGCCTTCAAATTCTATATACCACTACCTTTCTCGGAAAGAATGTTTTTATATCATTCACATTGATGGGTTGGAAAGATCAAACCTGTCATGCACAATGACATAGGACTGGTAGGAGCACTATTTCAACTTTATTATTAACAATGTGATTGATTTGAGCTTGTGTATCTTTAGACTGCATGCTACTTACTGCCAATGTCATCATGTCTGTAGAATGACTACAAAGGATTGCCTTCCACATCATGTGACCTGTCAGATGTGCTTTGGGCCCTTCAGTGGCCCAAGAATACTACCATGTCTGCACTCATTCTGTTGTCTGTGCCTTCACAAGGAGATGGAGAAGGTTGGACCTCAGAAAAGCCTTCAGAGTCCCATCTGTATCTAAAATTACCATTGCAGATCATCAGGCAATGTATGGTCCTGCCCCTTCCACAGGGTCTTCCACAACTTGTTGAAGCCAAGCATCAGCACTCTAGACAAGCCTCACTAAAACACCTCAGATGCCATCAGGAAAAAAAATCCAATAGCTTGGCTATATTCTAATATATCAAGGCAGTAGCCGAGGTGGGGTGTGTTCAACAATACCCCCCATGGGTCAGCCGCCATATTAATTAACGGTACAATATTGTTTTGGCAAAAATGCAGCATCCTATATGATACGATAACTGACATTAATTAATAAGGCTCTAGATCTGAATAGGTTAGTATATTTGAATGTTGAGTGGTACTGCATGGCCATCAGATTAGCTTAAACTAGGTGGTAGGCAAATTCATTGCACATCCAGCTTAACTGGGCGAACTAGCCGCATACTTGGGGACTAAACAAACTCTTGCCATAGGCAAGAAAATAGTTTTGCTGTTGTTTTTTTATTTCCTTTATAAATTATAATCTTTGAACTGTTCAGGCTATTTTCAACCTGATTGGATGTAGTTGAGAAGTCAAAGATTTTCAAAAAAATTAAGATGCGTTGTAATTAATCTGTTCGGGTCTGCCAAGTTATTCATAGCTGCCATATTGCTCTGAATGCTCTGTATTAACCTTTAATCTCCAGGCAGTGGTCCTAGATCTAGTACCACCATATTACAGCTTCGAAATTAATTGAAATAAACATTGCATTTTCTAACTTAATATTTTATTATGGTCTCCAATCTTATAAATATTAATTTTATAAGAAGAAAGCATTATAACAAATCGTTTATTACTGCATCAGAATGAGTTTATTGCATAAATTGGTGGAAAAAGTAACAAAAGTTAATCGGTTTCTTTTTTTTGCTTGTAACTTCACACCCATATGCCCTCTATTTCAGGGGAACACATTTTAACATTTGTAAAACACTGCCCTATAACTGTACTCTGATTTATGCATACAATAGTTAGTTCCATGGATGCTCTGTCATAGGAGAGACATGAGTTATGGGGTTATGGAGTTACCAGTGCAGCCTGAATGAGCAACACCTGATTTGCTCTGGTGGGGACCACCAGAGGACATGCATTTGTGAAGGATATTTCCGTTGATATTACCATTGAACAGAATTCACTAATAAATGGTCATACCAGCAGGCCATTGGCTATCTTTGAGAGAGCTTGCATTATACCGGTATTGTGTACTGAGCTTACATGAGAGTGAAAGGGGGGGGGGGGGGGGGGTGCAAACAGTAACATTCTCTCGTCGCTAGGTGGCTCACCTGTACACGTCATCCATGGCCAACCAAATTATGACAGCTAGCTTTTACTGCAATATTTGATGATGTGGAATATGTGAACCATTGTATTGGTAAATTTGGAAGGTGTTATGTTAATGGAACGACCTATTCATCAGACTATAATAGTACAGAAAGAGAAATCAATGTTTGTATTAAGTGATACTCGGGATCATCAGATTGTTTTTCAGAATGATAATCAAGCATACAGACAGTGCATTTACTACCACATATGTATCTTAAAACTTGGGCATATGTTAACTGGATGACTTCCAAACACCTGAAAAGGATCCTCCTTCTGGTCTTTATATGGTAAACAAATCATTTTACCAACACGACAGAATTATAAGCTATGATTCCCCGCATACTTATGCCTAGTGGCAAAGGCACAACATACACTGTGGCTGAACTGCTACACTAACTTTTCATAACACTCATCAATGTGAACTGTAATCATGTGCATTTTTGTCTGTAATTTTTGCTTAAAAAACCAAATGTTAATTCATTTCAATGATTGAATGAATTTTATATTCACATTATAGAAACTAAAATCAAGTGCAATAATATTTGTCAAATTAATTAAAATCTAAAACATATTACCCCAGAGGCGTTGAATTGATTTCAGCCATTCTCATATGTGAATACTACACATAATGTGGTGATGTCATTTTTTCACATGGTGCATACGTCGTAGACCACATTTGTATAACATATAATAAGTCAAAATGATTTACACAACTTGTATAACGCTAGTTTACAGAAATGGGATTATACATCTGTATATATAGCATGACTTATGTTAACAAAGGTGTTTACAGTTGTTATATAATAGATCGTATATCATATTTGAGTATAACGATGTGTATATATATGTAATTTTCGCAGTAATATAACACCCCTGTTTACACAGCGCATTTGTGCTTAGCTCAACCCTGACCTGGAGGACTGGCAGTAGCAACCACAGAAGGTACTGGAAGGGCCCCAAAAGCAGATTGGAAAGATGTGTGGGGGAGAAAACCATAACTGATTAGAGTGTCCATTTGTTATAGATGTCAAGAGAAGACATTTTGCTGCTGTCTGTCACTCAAAGCAACTGGACCAAGTATAGAGATACAATAGGAGGTGGGGGAGATGGCTTATTAGTTTACTCTGGTATTGCTCTGTGGTGTGAAGGTCTGGTGAACGTTAAAATCGATCTGGCCATGGTTAAGAGATCACTGCAATGCATAATATCAAATGGAAGGTGGGGCACATGTCCCTAGTTTCCCCTCCCCCCCCCTTGCATCCACCGCTAACCTTGTCCATTGGAACAAGAATAATGCATACATTTGCTGGTATGCATATTTGCATGCAACGAGGACATATTGCATGTGAAGTGATGATATGTATGAGCAATATGTGTACGAGTATATGTATGCATATATGCACATACCATTAACATTTATAATTCCAAATGGTTCTCCTCATGCTATTAGTGCTGGCCAGGGCAGAAGGCTCGTGACTGTCATTTGCCTGTTTGGTTTTCTTCAATAGTCAGCCACACCCTCCATGTACAAAGAAAATATTTGGGGCTCATTTTAAACCCACACCAATAGGTGACCATCAATTTATACAACATTCCCTTTTTCCCCATCCTACACCTCTCCTCCTGTGAAGAGCATGAATTAAACATTTTGCTTAATGACGTGTTAATAATTGCACAATGGCACCTCTTTATTAACTACTAAATACCACATGTACAACAATAAAATTGAGTCCATACCGTTTCAGTCAACCAATGTAACCGATATGTATCCCTGGTGTACATCACTGCCATCTCAGATGAGCATCATTATTGGAGGACTTGTTACTCAATTGGAACAGTGCCCCTCCTAAGCTTTCTACATTGTGTGCATATGTGTATGTGTGTGTGTGTGTAAAGCCACAAAATCTTACTTCATCACTTCTGCCCATACATTTCATAGAACCTTACATGTACATAATGTACTAGCACTAAATGAGATCAAGTTAACACATTCAGCTAACATCTAACAGTAACCATTATTCTATAAGCTGCATTGTTTCATTCCATGTTCTATTTACACTACCTAGATCATTAAGAACATCTGCCATTGAGGGCCGTTGTACAGGGTCAACATGGGTACACCGTACCATCACTGAGTGAAGGTGGACATGCTTGGCCTTCAGCTCCTCCTGTGACTCCTGGAGATGGGCAGGGTCTGGGAACCTCCTCAACACAACCTCACATAGTAATATCCCATAACTGTATACATCAATCTTGGTGGTCTGAGGGGGTGGGGATGTGTGATGGAGTGATGGGTGAAGAGGGAAGGCCTCTGGGGCTGTGTACACAATGGCTCCCTCCCCCATGGTTGAGGCCCGTTTGGCCCAATTGGCTGACCCAAAGTCTGATAGCTTGGCTTTCCACTTGTCTTGTGCCATGGCCTTTAAGAGAACATTGTTTGAGCTCACATCTCTGTGGATGATGGGTGCTTCAAGCTCATGGAGGTAGCTGAGGGCAGAGGCTACATCACAGAGTATGTCCACACACTGGTCCAGACCAGGTTTAAGGAGGCTGTCCTCATAGGCCTTCCTCAGTGTGGTGTCCAACAGCTCAGTGATGATCATGGGTCCTCCCTGGTCATCCAGCACAGCTGCTATGAACTGCACCAGGTTGGGGTGGTGTACTTGGGCCATTGTAAAGATCTCACGATACACTCGCTTGATTGTATCTTTGGTGATGATGGATTCATAAATACATTTGACAGCAACCTGTTGACCTTTGAAACTTCCTACCCTAACATACCCCCATGCCCCTCCTCCTAAGGTTGTATCCAGCACTGTTACTTGATGACGTGGTACTATCCAGATTGTCCTGCACTTGGAGTGTTCATCTCTGAGGGCTTCAAGTTCCCTTCTAGCCTGCTGTAGCTCCATCTTTGTTTGCTGATGTTCCCTCCTGGTCTGTTCACAATCTACTTTGTATTGTTGGCTTAAAATCTCTTCTTTGCTTAACTTTTCTTCTGTTTCAGCTAATTTTTTCGTTGTCAAATGGTGCTTTTCCATTGCCTGCTGTAGTTCCATCTTTGTTTGCAGATGCTCCCTTGTGGTCTGGTCACGTTCTGCTTTGTATTGTTGGCTTAAATTCTCTTCTCTGCTCAATACCGCTTCTGTTTCAGCTAATTTTTTCATTGCCAAATGGTCCCAAAAGAAGGCTGACATGGTTACTGTAGTCCACGACAGCACAGTTATTTTTGTGCCGCTTTTTCTGAACAAAAATATTCAGAGATGAAATAACATGATAATGACATGGCAATGGGTTATTAGCCATACCCCCTATACTTAAGCGGGAAGGGTGCCGGCTTATAGCCATGACCACTTATTATAGTGTGGCCATTGCCCTGAAGCTTATGTATTTTTAGCACTGCTTTTTGTCTGTAGAATGACTACAAAGGATTGCCTTCCACATCATGTGACCTGTCAGATGTGCTCTGGGCCCTTCAGTGACCCAAGAATACTACCATGTCTGCACTCCTTCTGTTGTCTGTGCCTTCACAAGGAGATGGAGAAGGTTGGACCTCAGAAAAGCCTTCAGTGTCCCACCTGTCTAAAAAATGTTCCCATCCCAGTGGGAGGGGCCAGTGCTTTCCCTCAGAACCTCCATCTTGGATTTGATATGGAAGTTGCTGGGTACATGTCCAAATTTGCCAGTAGCTCTGGAGTGTCTTGTACCTTGTATACAAGGATTCAATGATCCTGCAGTTGTATTCTGTTGCTCATGTCACATGTTCATGTGCACATTTGGCCATGAATGTCACAATCGTGCTATACCTCTGTCCCAGCACAATATGATAGGACTGGACAGGGAGTCAGCCACACTGCTACCAACACTCATAAAACCAACAGAGCATCACTGCTCTCATCCAAAACACAAGAAACAAGAATTGGATTTCTACTGTAAGACTTGCAGCTGTTTAGCCTATCAACTCTGTGGCATAGCAGTTCACAAAGACCACAACATCACTGAGCTGTCCACTGTTGCAGAAGCTGATAGAGATGAAATGAGAGGGACACTTCAATGTGCACAAGAGGTTGTATCAACATTGGCTGGTGCCATTGATGCCAATAAGAAGATGATGCAACAGGTAGAGATGTCCAAACAAGAAGCTAAACTGGCCATCATACAGACCTTTAAGCAACTGATGGAGACATTGGAGGAAAGAAAGAAAGTGTTGTTGATGGAGTTGGAAACCATTGCACTCTCCAAGGCAACATCTCTGACCCTTCAGAAGGAGCAGTTTGAGAAGATCCAACATGACATTAGTCACTACTCTGAGGTGACCTCCCACATCCTCCAGACACACACTGACCATGAGGTGGTAGCTCTGGGAGGTCTGGTACCCACTCAACTGAATGCCACCCTCAAGAAGGTGGAGAAAATAATGACCCTCACTCCAAATCCACACAGCTACCTATCTGCCACTTTGCAGTCAGCCCTTCTTGTCAAAGTACTATCTAAATTTGGTACAGTTGTGGACCTATCTACATCCCCTTCTGAATGTACATGTGCTTTTAAGTTAGTACCCGAAGTGAATAGAAAGTACATGTTAAAGTGGTGACCAAGACATCAAAGGGAGAGAGGTACCCATGTGGTGGTCTGCAGGTGAAGGCTGAGCTGAGGCCCAAGTCACATGATGGAGCAGTTGTCTTGAGTCAGGTGGAGGACCATGTGGATGGTACCTACACCATCACCCTCACCCCTCAGACTGCTGGTCCTCACCAGCTCCTCATCACAGTGGATGGTCATCATGTACAGGGGAGTCCTTATGACCTAGAGGTGAAGAGTGATTATCCCTCATTATGTGATGTCCAGCAAGCCATCAATTTAAAGGATCCATCATGTGTTGCCATCCATGAGAATGGAGATATCTATGTGGGCAGTTATGATCACCACATGTATGTGTTTGATCTAAGTGGTCACCTGAAGAACACCTTTGGTAGATATGGGAGTGGTAATGGTCAATTTAACAAACCACTTGGCATATCCATCATAGGAGAGGTGATGTATATTGCTGACTATGGTAATCATCGCATACAGAAGCTGACAACAGGAG
The DNA here is from genome assembly GCA_949361645.1 of Spongilla lacustris. Taxonomy (NCBI): domain Eukaryota; kingdom Metazoa; phylum Porifera; class Demospongiae; order Spongillida; family Spongillidae; genus Spongilla; species Spongilla lacustris. The sequence continues at coordinate 1,572,493 of OX442424.1, read as the reverse complement.
GTAAGTTCCTTCATAAGTTTGGTAAGGAAGGATCAGGTCAGGGACAGTTCAGGTTTCCACGTGGGGTTGTTGTAGACTCAAAGAACAGAGTGATTGTCTCTGACATGTACAAGAACAGGGTTCAAGTATTCAGTCAATATGGTGACTGGTTATGGACCATAGATGGTACTGGATCTGGTCTTAAACCAACAAGGAAATATTCGCGTTGCAGCTGGTGGTTCAGACACCATCAAAATCTTCACACGTGAAGGTACTTATGTCAGATCATATGGAAATCTAAAGAATCCATCAGGAGTAGCAGTTGATAAAGAAGGTTACAGCTTGATGGAGGCTGCTTCTCCATCTTTGATCCAAAGGACAGAAGATCCACACAGTAGGGAACCTGAACAAACCACGTAGATTGGCACTAGATCCTCTAAGGGGTAGTCTTTATGTTCCAATTAATGGTACTAGTAGTGTGCTGAAGTACAGGCTACAGTGACGTGGCACATATGGTTGACTTATAGCTGATGTACATGTGTGGGTGTTTATTTGTTATTTGGCAATGAACTACCGGACAGAATATAGGCATAGAATTAGATTTGATGCTGAGGAATATGTATTCCCATTAAGTGATCTTATGCGTTCAATATCACAGACCTACATTCTTTAGCACCGGAAATTCTCTGGTAAATGTACATGTTTATCTATGATATTAGAATGCTTACATGTAATTTCATAATTCTTTTTTTAATACTAAATTGCTGGTTGTACATCTCATTAGATACCTTGTGTTTAATTCAATAAGTGCATACATCTTATTTTATATTCTAAATCGTACGTTTACTGTTTGAAGGTACTCATCAGCAATACATTTTTTACATTGAGATATACATGTATCTATATTTTTAAAACCCAGTGGTTAACTTTGAAACATCAGAAGAAGACCAACCACAGGTAACCCTCACAGCGTTTCCCCAACAGGCATCAGAGGCCACAGCTACAAGTTGCACTGAAGGAGAAAATCATGTCCCTTTCCATAAAGGGAGGCCCCCCCCCCTCCCCCTTGCAGCCTGCTGGACCAGGGCTGGAGTATGGCGCCGAATGCACCTAGTGCTTCAATTAATTTCACGGGTTTCTCTCAATGAAGAGTGTACAGATGGTATCGGGGTGTAATTTGACACCGGACTCATTCCCCAGGTGCAAGTTGGGTCAGAAGTGTGCTTTGCATGACAGGCATGACCCTAAGCCTAAGACCTAATTATTTATTCCTGTCTACGCGTCCAGCTCTACTAGACACACCAGAGATATAACCCCAGAGCGAAACATAACTTTTGTGACACACACACACACACACGCACTGACACCACATTTTTAAAGTAATTAATATTCCTATTTGGCAGTCTCTAATAGCTCCTCTACATATACATGAACCAGTACACACTCTATCATGTCAAGTCAATGCAAGGCAACATGAAGTGCCTATGGAAATAAGAAGGGAAAGACCATTGGATAAAGTCACACAGTCTAAACCAACACAAAAGACCACCCCACCTGCCTGACCTCCATTGCTCCCACCTGACCTCTGCCCAGTCACCTCACTTCTCTCCCTAATGCAGTTACATAACTGACCTGCTGTTCATCTTATCTCCTGACACTTTCCACTGTAACCACTGGCTCAGGTTCTCCCTGTGGTACACACTCCATCAGGGCCTGCTCCTTCTTCACTACCTCTTCCCTGGCATGCATCTTGGTGGCATGAAGAGTCCTTCTCAGAAGAGCTGTAAACTCCTTCACAAGGGAGCTGGCTTGTGTCCAGATGCCTGCCTGAAAAGGAGAGAGAGGGCAGCCATTGGAATAAGGAGTACCCTGGCACATTGGACATCACTGCCTATACTTGGTTATTGCAAGGTTTGTCGCGAATGAGAAGGAACCTCAGGAAGTTCGGAGCTCCCTTCACCTATAGTACCACATCTAGTAGTACCAATACATATGTTCATTATATAGGCCACAACAACAACACATGTGTGGTGTGCATCTATCAGAATCTGTAAGCAGTTCTTCATCTTCCCGAACAACACTCTGCCTTGCCACACTTGAGGGCTGCCATGCAGTACCACTCAACATTAAATATACTAACCTATTCATACCAAGAGCCTTATTAATTAAAATACCGCCAAAACAATATTGTACCATTAATTAATATGGTGGCTGACCCATGGGGGGCATTGTTGAACACACCCCACCTCGGCTACTGCCTTGATATATTAGAATATAGACAAGCTATTGGATTTTTTTTTTCCATGATGGCATCTGAGGTGTTTAAGTGAGGCTTGTCTTGTGTGCTAATGCTTGGCTTCAACTAGTTGTGCAAGACCCTGTGGAAGGGGAGGGACCATACATTGCCTGATGATCTCCAGTGGTAATTTTAGATATAGGTGGAACCATAGGCAAGAAAATGTTTTTTTGTTGTTTTTTTTCCTTTCCTTTTTAAAACATAATATTTGAACTGTTCAGGCTATGAACACGATTTTCCACCTGATGGGATCATTGGGATGTAGTTGAGAGGTCAAAGATTTAAGATGCGTTGAAATTAATCTATTCGGGTTTGCCAAGTTACTCAAAGCTGCCATATTGCTCTGAATGCTCTGTATTAAAACTGCTCCACCCCACTACCCCCACCTGCCTGCATGCTATTTAATAGGGTCTATATAGGGTTTATGATTATTGTACCACCACCCGAGGCCTTTCAAGTGACTGAGAGTGAGTCGTTCTTTTCAAATCCATAAGCTTTTCAAGGGTTTCGCAATATTGGCCAACAAGTTCATGTGGATCAACTGTAAATGAGCTGTGAGGAGGCGGTCCGTATGCCATGCAGGGGATGACATTAATTTGGATGCTCATGTGTGGTAATGACCTCAGTACTACACCATGCATCAGTAGACATCGGGCCAAGGTCTGCTGCCACTATACATGTATATCAATCAATGCCAATGGGCAGTGCATGCTCAAATCAACGATTTCATTAGACCATAGATGTTGTTATATCTATGGTTAGACAATATGGTCTGGTCATCCTGGTTTTCTGACTTACAATTACAATTGTACAAGTGCATAATCGATGAATACAGCCCGGTAAATCTGAAAGGCTGCCGGTGTTCCGTAATTTTTTACATGGGTATTCCACTATCAAGGAAAATCGGAATATTAGCTTATCCTCCCTCTGAATAACTACCCGCTTACTGATCAGGATCCAAATACACAAATCCACAAAAATTAACTCATTACTGTACATTACACTTTTATTTCACACGAGTTTGTTGTGCGTTTATTTAACAATGCCTCAATCATATCAATACATACAGTGCCAAAGTTTTTTTTTTGCAATATATATATATATTAAGAATTATGCTACCTAATATGCTGTATGTGCCCCACAAGGAGGACACACATTTATACTCAGTGTGACACAGTAGGCATACCCAGATCCATGTATGATGTGCTCAAATCCAAATGAACAGTTTCAAACTGGTATATTAGTATATATGAATGTACAGATATAATGCTATCATCTGCTGATCTGATATCATGAGGTCTGTCTTGATACTATATCACCAGTGTCACCTTCACTAACTGATCTGATCGAACTTTTAAAAGACCAATAACTTTTTATGTGTTTCCCCACATGTTTTGGCTACAAAAACAGGGCCAAATCTTTGGTTGACAGTTTGTCACCCTTTCTTGTATCTCATTTGGAATGCTTCATCTCTGACTCTAAACTCTGGGTGGCTGTGCTTCATCACAAGCATCACCACCCCAAGTTCACCAATAGAAAATCATCCCCTGGGGGGGTAAAATTGTTGGGGGGACTGATCAGTAAACACACACTGGCAAGCTGAATATAGCAGTTTACAAATGTCTAGACACACACAAAATAACATTGCTAGTATGATTAGAGTCCTTTCGATGCTGGGCTGGAGATTTAAAGGGTAGTGATTATTTTTGTTGGTATGGTAACCTTGGTGATACATAAACAGGTATGTGAATTTACATACCGGATACATGTATAATAAGTATCCCTCAAATTAATCTGCACAACGCAACTCTTATAATATAATACACTCAACAGTTCAGTTGCATCTGATTCTCACTTTCGTCCTTTTATGAGACAAAGCGCGTTCAGCAAGGTTGCGGCACGAATATTTATCGCATGAATAAATCGGTACTTACAGTATTTAAAATTTCATGCAATAAAATATTAGCGCCGCATATATTATTATACATGTACATGTAGCCACTTTCTTCCGTTATTCTCATGTTGGTTGATTCTGTATGGAGTTTGCATGTTGGCCAAAATATTTTGTCACAGAAGTGTTACATTTTAGTGACAGAGCAATACTCGAGTTTATTCATTCCCATTGGGGGAGGGGCAGTGTAGTCCACATGACTCGCTCTCGTTCCCAATTAACACATACGCACACTGCAAAATGACGGCTACTAGTACTGTACTGTTCCTCGTTTCAATTGCAAACTTCTGCACGTTTGTGACAGCCGTCCCCCTGCGGGGGCCGCCCGTGCCGAAGGATGCCGTCCTCCCCTCCCCGTCCTGGTACAATCAGCTCTTGGACCACTTCGATGCCAATTGCACGACCACGTGGGAGCAGCGCTACTTTGTGAACGATTCGTTCTGGACGCAGACGGGACCCGTGTTCCTTATGCTGGGCGGAGAGGGCCCAGCCAATCCGACGTGGCTGGTAGCTGACACTGAGGTAATGCTGAACGCGCAGAAATACGGAGCCATGGTCATTATGCTGGAACACAGGTAAGTACTACATGTAGGCCTACAAATGAATGTATTTTTTGTAAAGTAAAGAAACCGTATGTTTCACGCTTCTAATTGACAATGTTGCAGATACTATGGAGAGAGTCACCCTACACCCGATACGTCTCTTCCCAACATCAAGTACCTCAGCAGTCGGCAGGCCCTGGCCGATGCGGCCAGCTTCTACAGTTTCATCGCTGCCAAGTACAAGATGAGCATCTCCGTTAAGTGGGTTGTCTTTGGGGGGTCATACTCAGGTATGTGCGCACGTGAGTGCTTCTTGTGAGGGCCTGTTTCCCGCGCTCGCAACTTGACCACTCTCGCTCTCTATTTTTCCCTCTCTCTCTCTCCATCACTCTCTTTCTCCCTCCCTCTTTTATCAATTTCTCTCTTTCTCTTTCTCTCTCTCTTTCTCTCTCTCTCTCTGTTACTCTCCCTGTCTCACTTTCTCCCTCCCTCCCTCTTTCCCTCCCTTCCTCTTCCTTCTCTTTCCCCCCCTCCCTCCCTCTATCAATTTCTCTCCTCTCACTCTGCTACTATGGTATGCACGTGGTACCTGGCTCCCATGTCGGCTGTATTGTGTGACATAAGGTGCTCTCTCCGCTTGGATGAGGATACTATATCCTGGGATTGTTGTGGGCGCTGTGGCATCCAGTGGTCCTGTTTTGGCTGAGTTGAACTTCTACCAGTACCTGGAGGTGGTCAAGGCATCACTTGCCGTCACCAAGCAAGGTTGTGAATTCTTTCTTTCTTTTCTTGTGGAAACCTGGCAATTTTCTGTCACTTGACTCCTTTAATTACTCTATTGTCTCCTGTGATTTTGTTGCACCTCTCCAAATGTTTGAACTTCTATGTGCTCCATCCACCATGATGTCCTATCCTATTTAATGCTTACCTTGTCTCCCACATTTCTCCCCCCCCCCCACTGCCTACCTGCCATATATTTAATGTCACCACAGGGGACCAGTGCAATGAAAACATACAAGTTGCTATAACGGAGCTGGATAAGATGCTGGAGGATGACCACGGATGGCCTCTGGCTGACGAGCAATTTTTGTATGGCTGAGATCTTGGAATCAGCGTGCACAACTTACACCTCTCCTTCTCCCCCTTCCCAATTCTCTCCGCTCCTCTCCTCCTCCTCCTCAACTCCTCCTTTCCTCCTCCTCCTCCTCTCCTCCTCTCCTCCTTTCCTCCTCCTCAACTCCTCCTTTCCTCCTCCTCCTCCTCTCCTCCTCTCCTCCTTTCCTCCTCCTCCTCTCCTCCTTTCCTCCTCCTCTCCTCCTTTCCTCCTCCTCTTCCTCTCCTCCTCTCCTCCTTTCCTCCTCCTCCTCTCCTCCTTTCCTCCTCCTCCTCCTCTCCTCCTCTCCTCCTTTCCTCCTCCTCCTCTCCTCCTTTCCTCCTCCTCTCCTCCTTTCCTCCTCCTCCTCCTCTCCTCCTCTCCTCCTTTCCTCCTCCTCCTCTCCTCTCCTCTCCTCCTCCCCTCTCCATCCTTGGCCTCACTCCACCTACTTCTCCTGTCCCATAGTGTTGTCCCTCCTCTTAAGAGCATGGATGATGTCAGGCAGTTGGCAGGAAATCTTATTGGTATCTTTGAAGATGTTGTCCAGTACAATAGAGACAACACAGCGTTTGAGGTAAGGCAGGGGACTAGTCCTATCCTCCATGGCAGTCCCATAGCCCTTCCCTCCATGGTCCCATAGCCCTCCCCTCCATGGTCCCATAGCCCTGTCCTCCATGGTCCCATAGCCCTCCCCTCCATGGTCCCATAGCCCTCCCCTCCATGGTCCCATAGCCCTTCCCTCCATGGTCCCATAGCCCTCCCCTCCATGGTCCCATAGCCCTCCCCTCCATGGTTCCATAGCCCTGTCCTCCATGGCAGTCCCATAGCCCTCCCCTTCATGGCAGTCCCATAGCCCTCCCCTCCATGGTCCCATAGCCCTGTCCTCCATGGTCCCATAGCCCTCCCCTCCATGGTCCCATAGCCCTCCCCTCCATGGTCCCATAGCCTTCCCCTCCATGGTCCCATAGCCTTCCCCTCCATGGTCCCATGCCCTGTCCTCCATAGTCCCATAGCCCTCCCCTCCATGGTCCCATAGCCCTGTCCTCCATGGTCCCATAGCCCTGTCCTCCATGGTCCTATAGCCCTGTCCTCCATGGTTCCATAGCCCTGTCCTCCATGGTCCCATAGCCCTGTCCTCCATGGTCCCATAGCCCTGTCCTCCATGGTCCCATAGTCATGGTCCCATAGCCCTCCCCTCCGTGGTCCCATAGTCATGGTCCCATAGCCCTCCCCTCCATGGTCCCATAGTCATGGTCCCATAGCCCTCCCCTCCATGGTCCCATAGTCATGGTCCCATAGCCCTCCCCTCCATGGTCCCCTATCGTTGTACTGTGCCCACAGGCCCTCCCATCCCACTCCCAAACCTTACCCCTCAACCCCCACCTCATCGATCACATATCTTATCCTTTTGTTAATTGCATTCATAGGGTCGTGCTAATGCATTCACTACGGATGATCTCTGCAACTTCATGTGTGATGCAAGCAAAGGTACACCACTCCAGCGACTGGCCGCCCTCAATCTCCTCTTCCTGAAGGAGGCGGGGCAGAACACCACTGACGCTAGCTACAGGGACCTGGTCAATGGGATGAAGATGTCTGGATGGAATGACTCCTCTGTGACCTCCGGAGGTGGGCATGGGGAGGAGGAGGGGGAGGGAGGAGGGATGAGTGAGAAAGAGGCTAGGACTTTGTCCAATGGGGTGAGGATGTGACTCCTGTGACTTCCGGAGGTGTGGAGGGGGAGTGGCCTAGAACTGCACTAACTTGGTCGCTGGCATGAGGACATTGAGCGGAATAAGTTACAAAGGAGGGGGAGGAGTGGTAGTGGGACGGGGCAGAGAAAGGATGCTTGGCTGTCTGCCAATGTGCATAGCAGCATGGTTGCCCATTCAGCCAGATACTTTTTGTATCCATACACACACACACATACACACACACAATAGTGACTCTCCCACACTCTGAACAATTATGCTTTTTTTGCCACACTTGATGGATCAGGTGTGTGTATGTGTGTGTGTATACATGTGTGTGTTTACTTGTTATGGCTTTATGTATCCTGGGTTCCTAGTGTCTTCCTGTCTTCTGGTTGTGGTGGTGAGTTGTGAGTGTTAGGGCTTTTGTACGTGGTAATAGTAATCCACATACAGTCATTACACCACGAGCCCCAATGCTAGCAGTGAATGTTGGTGGTGGTGGTGGTGTGTGCAGGGATGAGTGGGTCATGATGGTGATGAGTGGGTCATAATGGTGATGAGTGGGTCATGATGGTGATGAGTGTGAGTGTGGACCTCGTGATGGTGATGAGTGGGGACCTCATGATGGTGATGAGTGGGGACCTCATGATGGTGATGAGTGGGGACCTCATGATGGTGATGAGTGGGGACCTCATGATGGTGATGAGTGGGGACCTCATGGTGGTGATGAGTGGGGACCTCATGATGGTGATGAGTGGGGACCTCATGATGGTGATGAGTGGGGACCTCATGATGGTGATGAGTGGGTCATGATGGTGATGAGTGGGGACCTCATGATGGTGATGAGTGGGGACCTCATGATGGTGATGAGTGGGTCATGATGGTGATGAGTGGGGACCTCATGATGGTGATGAGTGTGGACCTCATGATGGTGATGAGTGGGGACCTCATGATGGTGATGAGTGGGGACCTCATGGTGGTGATGAGTGGGGACCTCATGGTGGTGATGAGTGGGGACCTCATGATGGTGATGAGTGGGGACCTCATGATGGTGATGAGTGGGTCATGATGGTGATGAGTGGGGACCTCATGGTGGTGATGAGTGGGGACCTCATGGTGGTGATGAGTGTCTGCTAAAGCCATTTTTGGTGGCAGCATTAGCAGGGTTGTATTTGTTTGGTGGGGACAAGCCAAATGGTTTTTTTTTTTTAATTATTTGAAACGGAAAGGTCAATGTTTGGACGAGGGAGTGCTCCATTGGTGCAATTTACCAGGTTCAGACTCCAGGTGGAAAGTTGGGATCAGGAGTGAGCTATGGGCCCACCTTAAGGCCTGCAGCTATGGGCACATCTTAAGGCCTGCAGCTATGGGCACATCTTAAGGCCTGCACCTACACTAACTTCTCCAACATGGTCTGAAGCCGCTATAATTGTAAGAATAAAGTTTCGCCATGTTTTGGTGGCAGCATTAGCATGGATAGTGGCCACATCCATGGTTGGAGTGGGGCCCACATTAGCAGGGTGTGTAGTTTCACATTCCAACAGACAAGTTGCATGAATGGCATACCTTGGGCTGCCAGGAATAGCAGAGGCTTCTGGCGTGGAGTTGAGGGTTGGCAGGTAGTGGGATGTCTTGTCCGCACCCCATGATAAATGGAAGTGTTATTGTTCAGAACAGTGGCTCTGTTTGCTTCTGAGGTGATTGGCATGGCGACTGCATGGGAACTGTGGTGTGCTAGAATTTTATATTAGTAGCACTTCTCTTTGACACATATGCACATATGTATAGTGTGCATGTTCGTGTTACGTGCATGTGTATGTGTTGGGCGTGCATGGGCATGTGTTGGGGCGTCCATGTGGTATGTGTTGGGTGTGCATGGGCGTGCATGTGCATGTATAGCACAGGGGAGGTGCCAGAACTAGTGTGTGTAACTGCATGCTTCATGGCCATTCCATCCACACACTCTTATCTACTGCCTACATACCTGTCATGGTTTGTGGTAAAAGGTGTACCTCCTGTGGCCAGTCCCTTGTGGTCACAACTTTTGGCAAACTCTTTCCTTTTTTTTTTTTTTTTTTAAACCGTCTCCAATCTCTAACTTACATGTATTCATGCCACAACACTTCTTCAGAACGTCAGTGGTACTACCAAACCTGTACGGAATTTGGCTACTTCCAAACAACCGACTCAGACAACCAGCCATTTGGCGACCTGGTCAACTTGGAATCCTTCACTGACGTCTGCTATGACGTCTTCAACATCACACAATCGGCAGTCATTCAGGCCATATACAACACCAACAATTTCTATGGAGGCAAGAACATCTCCACCAGCGTGACCAACATTGTCTTTCCCAATGGCTCCATCGATCCCTGGCATGCCCTGGGCATCACGCAGAGCATCACGGATCAGCTTCCAGCCATCCTCATTCAAGGCACGGCACACTGTGCTAACATGTACCCACCGTCCCCTAACGACCCACAAGAGCTGACAAATGCTAGGATGGAGATCACCTCCCTCATTGGGACCTGGTTGGCCGCAGCTTAAAATGAGGAAGGGGAACAGTTTTGTGAGTATTTGCAGGTAAAATATATATATATATTTAATGACTGCTGGAAATTTGTTCTCCTCTCGTGTTAGGCATTTGGTTCGCTGTTTGTGTGCAATTGGTGTATGGTTTCTGTTTTACCTTCGCTACTGAAGATATAGTGTGTGGCATCAGTATGTCTAGGTTGGTTGGGTTTAGACTAGGGCCTGTATGTGTGTGTGTGGTGTGTGGCCAAATGAAACAAAAAACTGTGCTGTGCTGGTCTGTTGAATGTTACACACCAAAGGGACATGTGCAACTCTGTGACCTTTGCAGTATTAACAGAAATATGCACACACACACACACACACACACCACCACCACCACCTCCACCACACAAGGGACCCATAAATATATAAAATAAATAAAACTCAAAGAAGCTATGGAAGAAAACTTTCTTTTGAAATACAGATGGCATTTGAACACAGAACAACCAACATAAATACAACAAAAGGAAAAATAAATTGGCTGTGAATTGTACAAACGTGTTGCCAACACAACGTGAAACAACTTGCTGATTTAAACATGAAAGGAACTGATAAGATGTGAACTGGTCAGAGACTGGCGAGTCTTTTTATTTTCCCAGTAGTTCAGTACGGCACAAATATCATCGGCTGCTTTACCTCCGCAGCGGGAGACTGTTTGCCGCTTGGCGTACACGTCACTTCGAATATTAGCTCCGACTCCAACGTTCTCCACACGAATTTCTGCGCCTCGTTGGCCCTGGGCGCGTACAGAGCCGACTCCGGCAGAATGCATTGCTCCAGCTCCTCCGGCTGTTTCTGCAGCGTCGGACCGAGGAGCGACGCCCTGTGGCCTATACTTTTCGAGCAGTCCACGGCTATGTTGATGACGGCTCCCCACCTGTACGCTTTGAGGGCAAGGATCGTGTTCGTCATCTCGTTCTTGACCACGAGCCATGCCGTGAACGACTGGTCCCTATGCACATGCTGCAACGTGTCCGGCTGGTCCCTCCCTACGGGGACGGCCCAGCTCACCGTGGGGGAGAAGTTGTCGTTCATGCAGATGCGGACGCGGGCCTGCTGGCACGGACCTTGGACCCTGGCGCACTCCGTCGTGACGCCGTACCACGGGTACTGACGGCCGTCAGCGTCGCTAACCGCCACCGTCTCCCCGGCGTTAAGTTCCTGAATCTCCCAGCTCGACTGACCTGCCGGGTAGGTGTTGTAGAACTTCATGGCAGTCACTGCCTGGACCCAGCCGACGGTGTACAGTTCGCCCTCGTCCAGCGTCAGTTCTATCTCTGCCTCTGCCCTGAAATGGGGCGTTATGTAGTTGAGCGTCGACGGGCTCTCCCGTACAAACGTCTCGGTGCGATCGATTAGTGCGGTGCAGCTAATGATCTTGAAACGGTCCGACTCAACACGCAAATCGTCTCCAATCGTCATCTTCCTTCTTCTCGCATGCGACACGCATCCGATCATGGCACGCGACCATCTGTTCCAAGACTTTAAGACGGCCACTGCCACCACGACTGCCCTGAAACGGAATCTGCGTGGCTGAGTACTCGTCCCACGCACTTTGTGGTCTGCGGTCAAAATCAATGCCGCGTTCTACAGCAATTCAAATCAGACCCGGGTTTTGCTTCTTCGCTTTCGCTCCGGTTTCCAAGGAGCACGGCACTGTTGTGTCCTCTTTTATATTAAAAAAGCTCATTACACGAAACTTTGAATTGGAATGACAAACAGTTGTTTGGGTTACAATAACAAAGTATTAATAACGTGCGTAAGACATCTATAAGGATTCGCCACACGGCTAGTCTTGCAATTTGTGCGCATGCGTCGATTGGTATTGCTATGAATAAAATTAGCACCAAGAGTATTAATTTTACATGAGCTCACAACGCAATGGGGGGTCTAATTTAATCTACGGAAGCCGAAGTGGCTATGTCTGCTGAAAAGGTTCGCTAAGTTTCTTCTCTTCTTCCCCTTCCCGGGAAGTCCCACCCCTTTTTAACATTACACACCAACCTGTCTCCCCAATAGTAAATATAGGGGCCACTCTTCTGCACAGAATAATTAGTTGTTTTGTTCCCGCAGGCGTTCCAGCTCCTGAGTGTTGCTGGGTATCTGCAGCTGCCCGATAAGCCTGGTTAGAATGAGGCTTATCTGCGCAAGATAAGCACCAACCTTCCTTCTATCCACTCGCACACGCACGCACTCATACACACCACACATACACACACACACACACACACACACACACACACTAGGAGGGAGGGTCAAGAAACGCTGGTAAGGTTACAGCGAGGTCACGTTAAGCACCTGTACGTTTGCCATATCTCTTCTAGGTGCTGGTTCGACGAGAGAACGTGCTCGTTGAAATACTACAAAGACCAAACTTCGTATGGAAACCGAATTGATGAACCTCTGGGGTATGTGTGTGTGTGTGTGTGTGTGTGTGTGTGTGTGTGTGTGTGTGTGTGTGTGTGTGTGTGTGTGTGTGTGTGTGTGTGTGTGCTGTGTACATGTGTGTGATTTATGTGTGTACGTATGATTTGTGTGTATTTGCGCTCTGTAGGGAGATAAAGCTTGCCTCAGCCAAAATCACACCTCCACTAATTGACATAACTGACCGTTCAAGTAACCAGTTTCAAATAAGGTCTGTAAATGGCACCTCTCTGGTCTGTACTGCTCAGGTTATCCTCCTCCCCCCTCCTCTCCCTCCCCCTCCTCCCCCTCCTCTCCCTCCTCCCCCTACTCCCCTCCCCCACGTCCTCCCATCTCCTCCCTCCAGCACTGATGAAGGCTTGTACCAGCTGCAGGCTAAGGACAACAAAGAAGCCCTTGAATGGATCAGGAAGCTGCAGGACAAGAGATCAGAGTACCACAACATTGGTTCTACCAGAGAGCACCATGATGTGGCCGCCAAACCTGGAGCGAACTCGGACTCGGTTGCAGAAACGTCCAAACTTAACAAGCTGTTAGGAGGTAGGAGGGGCTGGCTTGGTGCAATATCCTTTGTGGCAAACAGTGGGTGTGTCTTACTCGTCCCCAGGCTCTCCACAGACCTCACCCGTTGGTGTGAGGAAGATTATGCAGCAGATACTCAGCCCTCGCCGGTAGGTCACATCTCCCCTCTCATGCAAACAGTGATTATACAGTCCAAAACAGGTCAATGGTCAGCCTGTGTCCACCTATGAGTGACCAAGAAGCAAGTAGGAGGTTGTCAGGGGATACTGATGAAGTAGATGGAACTTGCTTGGTCGGAGACTTGCCCTTGTCATGGTCGCATTTTGGTGGTGACACCACATGCAGTGATGCACCTGATGATAGGTGAGGAGAGTCCTCTTTCTACCCTTCCCCCTCCCTACGCTTGAACTCACTCCTACCACTCTCTTGCTCTCCAACCTTTCTCCCTCTTCCTCTCCCTCTCCCCTTCACTCCTCTCCCTCTCCCTCTCACCCTCACTCCTCCCTCCGTCCACTTCCTTCCCTTCACTCCCTCCCTGGCTACAGTGCACAATGTGTAAACATACCCACCGCTGGGGAGCTCAAGGTAAATATGACACCTTAGGGGGGGTGGGAAATGGATGCCTAGGGGGGAGTGGAGTGAATGCTAGTGTGCATACGTATTCTCCCATGCACCATATTCATACTATCACCATGTTCATTTTAACACCATGTTCATACTAACACCATGTTCATACTAACACCATGTTCATACTAACACCATGTCCATGTTCATACTAACACCATGTTCATACTAACACCATGTTCATACTAACACCATGTTCATACTAACACCATGTCCATGTTCATACTAACACCATGTTCATACTAACACCATGTCCATGTTCATACTAACACCATGTTCATACTAACACCATGTTCATACTAACACCATGTTCATACTAACACCATGTTCATACTAACACCATGTTCATACTAACACCACCCCAATATTTTCTCATGAAGCTTGAATACTACAAGTCCCAAGAAACAAGCACCATGTACTACAAGGAGGTGCAGAAATTGAAACAGAAACTGGAGCAGAGAGACATGAAGATCCATGCTCTGAGCCAGGAGATAGTTGGGCTGAAGGAAAAGATATCGTCCATGTAAAGCTTTCCCAATGGCCAGCTGTGATATGTTTTCACCACCACACAAACACTACACAACACAAACATGGCACACACCACAAAACGGACATTCACTCATGTGAACACAACACACAATACACACACACAAACACACACACACACACACACACACACACACACACACACACACACACACACACACACACACACACACAAAACATACCAAATGCATGCAACGTGTACTTCATGCATACACACATGGCTGTACAGGAGTGTTCCTGTTCAAATAGCCCAACTTCAGGAGGAGAAGGCCAACCTCGACCTGACACTAAAGCAGTTGTTGGAGACTGTAAAGGTATTTGGCAATGAAGTGGACCAACATAAGCAACAGTCACAGTTGAATGAGAAGAAGATTCTCACAGAGAAGGAGTAAGTCAAACACAGGGTGAGATTTTTTTTGTGTGTGTTCCATGGTTTAGTCCATCAATTGACGGAAGTACTCAATTCCACCCATTGAGGGGGGGATTCATTTGACTTACTACCACTTGTGATTAACTAAGTTAAAGCAGTACCAGTTGTGAACTTGTGATAAACTATAATTATTGTTGGTATTAGCTTGGCCATCCCCCTTTCCTGGTGGGTGGTGTGGCTCCACCTCTTCCTGGGTAGTAAATTGGTCCCACTCATTCTTGCTTGAAGATCCCTTTATCCATATGGTAACACCCTGCTGTCATCTTATCATCTTAGGAGAAGTGCTGAACTTGAGAAAAACATTAATAGTGTGAAGAAAAAGTATGTCCAAGTCTTGGCTGAGTCACTGCTCAAGAGTAAGTACATGTAGGTGTGTGTGGGGGGGTGGGTGAGTGTGGTTGTGTGTGTGTGTGTGTGTGTGTGTGTGTGTGTAGTTGTGTGGGTGTGTTGTGTGGGTGTGTTGTGTGTATGTGTTGTGTGTGCATGTGTGTATGCATGTGTGTGTTTGCGTGTGTATTTGTGTGTGTGTGCATGTGTATGCATGTGTGTGTGTGCGTGTGTGTTTATGTGTGTTGCATGCATGCATATTTGTATGTGTTGTGTGGTGCTATGGTGATGGTTGGGTTCTCTTCAGCCCTGCTTAGTGTCCATGACAACACTGAGACCAGCAGGAACCCGCGCCTTGTTGAACTGTTGGAGGAGGAGGGGTGGGAGACAGAGGGAGTCTTTGAGGACGAGTATGGAGACATCCATGACTGGAACACTGATACAAACGTGCAACACTTCCTGTGCAGATGTTTGTATCTCCACTACACCCAGCATGTAAGTGTTTGGTGCACTTCACTTCCTGCATCACTTCCTGCATCACTTCCTGCATCACCTCTTCTAGGAGCAGGAGGCATTGGCTGCCGAATGGGAGGCGTACTTTGTGAACCTTTCCAAGACGCTGTCCCTCACTTTGGACTGGTCCAAGGTGTGAGCATGAAGTGCGTGGCACTCTGCACTCACCATGGCCTCATCTTTGTAGAAGGAGTTCCGGGACCTGCTACGTAAAGGCCTGCCTGCAACATACAGGAAGGAAGTGTGGGCTACGTAAGTGTGATTACAGTCACATGATGATCGTGCAGTAGCCTTCATGTGACTGGTCACACACACACATGCATACACACACACACATGCATACACACACACACATGCATACACACACACATGCATACACACACACATGCATACACACACATACATACACACACACATGCATACACACACACATGCATACACACACACATGCATACACACACACATGCATACACACACACATGCATACACACACACATGCATACACACACACATGCATACACACACACATGCATACACACACACACACATGCATACACCCACACACACACACATGCATACACCCCCACACACACACACATGCATACACCCACACACACACAGCCTCGTTTATCGTCATGTGGCAAGGATCAGGGAGGTGAAGGACCATGCAGGTGGGGGTGTGTCCTACTACCAGGCACTGCTCAACTCCATGCAACAGGTAGGTCACACCTACATGTACCCTTCTGATCCTCCAGATAACGCACATATGCATGCACACGTATGTTCAAATTGCCCACTTCACACTCATGGATGCAACCTTTTACTATATGCTGATAACAATCATAATGCACTGCACACATTACATAATCGCATATCCCTATTTAGTGCACGTGTCGTAAGCAAATTGATCTTGACCTTCATCGAACTATGCCCTCCAACAAGTTCTTCAGACGAGGAGGATCAGGGGTAAATGTTGTGGTTTGTTTGTTCACATACTGTGCGTGCTTTGTATCAATATGTACTGGTGTGGTGAATTGGTATATGACAGTGACACAACATACACACATATACACAAACGTATACGCACACCATGTACATGTACACACACAAACCACACACACGTGCACTGCAGATCAAACAGCTTGAGAACGTTCTTATAGCCTACTCTATCCACAACAAGAACGTCGGATACTGTCAGGTACATTGGGTGATTATATAGTTGCTCCATTTTTTGTTGAATACACACATTCTCCATCTCTGCACACTCCTCCACACCTCCCCTATGCACTTTCCCCTACACCACACCACACATCTCCACTGCTCCCCTTCCTACTGTACATACCCTCTCCTATGCACCCCTCCCCTACAAACATCCTCCCCACACTCCCTACTCCCTCAGGGGATGAACATGATTGCAGCACTAGGACTACTGTTTCTGGAGGAAGAGGCTGCGTTCTGGTACATGGTGGCCATCATTGAGAAACTAGTTCCTATTGGTTACTATGGCACTGGCCTCCTTGGGGCACAGGCTGACCAGGCAAGCCATTAGTGATGTAATGTCTATGAGCCGTGGTCTTAAAGTCTACACTAATAAGGTTCCCGCATTCTGTAATAGCATGTTTTGGTATCAGAGTGTATGATGTATACGTAGTTTACCATTTTTTGGCTACACGTAATTGGAAACTATGTCAGAATGGATTCCAATATAGCCACTTGGTTGTAAGGTATGAACACGCAACATATAAGCACATGCACACATGCGTGCACACACATACATGTACATGCACACACATATACATGCACACTCACACATACACTCACGCGCACACACGCATGCACACAAGCTTGCCACATGTTGATCATGTGGTATCACTTTCTATTCATGCAATGGTCAGCTAGGGAAATTTAAATTTATAATCAGTGTGATGTTTGTGCTTTCACTGTTGCTTGCCACGCATTCACAAAGTTGCGGCTCTCAAACAGGCTGTTCTCCAGGAGGTGTTGGTCACACAAATCCCAGACCTCCACGAGCACTTTGCAGCCTTTGGCATCGAGATCAAGCTGGTCACCTTCAACTGGTTTCTCACCCTCTTCATCGATGCGATTCCCATGGAGGTGGGGGAAGGCCCTGCTCGTTAGCATGCACTAATCACCCCTCCTCTCTCCTTGGATGTACACTGTATGTGCAGGGTGCTCTGAGGATCATGGATGTGTTCTTGAATGAGGGTCACAAGGTCATGTACCGAGTGGCCATCGGGATACTGAAGGTCTACAAGGAGCACTTCCTCGGCATGGTCGACCCTGTCAGCCTGTTTCAATCGCTCAAAGAAATAATACGGCACACCTACACAATTGAAGACATTTTCAATGTGAGTTTACATCGTTGTTAATAGCTAGTTAATTTCCAATGATTTATTGCTTCATTTTAACCAATTCCTTAAAGTTGCATCATTATAAGTATATTCCCCCTCCTCCCCACCCCCTTCCCTTCTCGGCCCATCCTCCATAATCCCTTCCTGTCAAAGGTTGCGTTTACTAAAGAGTTCCCCAGCAGGAGCCATCTCACCAGCCGACACTCACACCACTTGAACCTGTTCAGGCAGGAGTGGGAAGAGAGGCAAAAGGAGGCACAGGTGTACAAGGAGGCAGCAGCTGCCACTATAGTCAGACCTCCTCCCCTACCATCCATCAAAAAGGACCCACAATGGGAGTGTGGGTGCTCTTTTGGAACAGGTTAATCCAGTTACTAAGCTCCTAGTCTTCTTCTGATCCTAATGTTCACATCCCTCTCCCTCCTCTCCTCTCTTTCCTAATGTTCACATCCCTCTCCCTCCTCTCCTCTCTTCCCTAATGTTCACATCCCTCTCCCTCCTCTCCTCTCTTCCCTAATGTTCACATCCCTCTCCCTCCTCTCCTCTCTTCCCTAATGTTCACATCCCTCTCCCTCCTCTCCTCTCTTCCCTAATGTTCACATCCCTCTCCCTCCTCTCCTCTCTTCCCTTCGTACTTTTCCTATCCATTCCTCATTCCACCTCTCATCCTCATTACACTCCCTCCGCCTTCATCACACTCCACCCCACCCACCTCTCACTCCAGATGAAATATGTCTTTGCTCTGGGGAAAGAGACCAGGGGATTATCGCAGTCATCACAGTACGACAGGAGTCTCGTATGCAGATTGTCCCGGACACTGTCATGAAGGGAAGGGCAGTGTGCATGAAGTATGTATCCTCATGTGACATAGTACTCATTGGAACACTGGACTTTTATGTATATGCAGTGGACTGCCTCACATGGTGAGTGATTGGTACCTTGGCCTTTGTCCACAACTGTGTGTGTGTGTGTATGTGTGTGTGTGTGTGTGTATTTGTATTTGTGTGTGTGTGTGTGTATTTGTATTTGTGTGTGTGTGTGTGTATTTGTATTTGTGTGTGTGTGTGTGTATTTGTATTTGTGTGTGTGTGTGTATTTGTATTTGTGTGTGTGTGTATTTGTATTGTGTGTGTGTGTGTGTGTGTGTGTGTGTGTGTGTGTGTGTGTGTGTGTGTGTGTGTGTGTGTGTGTGTGAATTATTAGTATCACTTAACTTTGTTGTTGTGCACAGGAAAGAGCTCTGGAGCCTGAAGTTGATTGACTCTGTCCTGAACATTGAGGCAATTGAGAGTACTGTCTTCTTTGCACTGGCTGAAGGCTCTGTGGCTATCATCAAGGTATTCTGTTGCATCCAAACAGATGCACATTTACACACAACCACACACCACTCATGCATACAGAATATAGACCGAACATGTCCCCTGTCGGAGCCCCTCCTACTTCGCATTGGGTCATCCTCTGTGCCATGCCTGGCCCTTGTTCCAAATCAGATGTTGTGGTGTGGGTCTGAGAAGTCTATCACAGTCCTGTCCACTGTTACATGTGAGCTAGAAAAGTCCATTGTCATAGATGAGGATGATGATATAGGCAAGATCTATAAGATGAGGTGTGGGCAGGAAGGCATTTGGGTGACCTTCAAATCGTAAGTTTGCCCCCCCCCCCCCCCCCCTTCCCTATTAATGATCATTTCTGTGACCAGGTCCACCATCATCTGCTTATTTGATGTTAATCAATACACAAAGTTGCTCCAAGTCGATTATGCAACCCTCCCCACTTCAGAGACAGTATGCCATTGTGCCTTTACAGCATGCATTGGCCTGCTGTGGGCCATGGTAGCCATAAGTGGTGTGGTAATGTGTGTGTGTCCTCTTCACCCCCCAGCATGACAGGATCACCTCCCTCCTCCCGGTTCAAGGGCACCTGTGGGTGGGGACAGGAGATGGGACCATCCACATCCTCTCCGTGAAGGCAAGAGAGTCAGCACAGAGAGAGGTCCACACCTCCCTACAGGCTGATGCCCCAGGTAACCTAAAGAGATTAGGGAGGTACACCAGTGGTGGACTCGTGACCAGGAGGGAGGACGGAGTGGATGGTTCAGACCAGCAGCAGCAGTTGCAGACTGAGAGCAGACGCAAGACCAAATTTGGACGAACGTTACTCCACAGAATGAAGCCAAAATCTGCAGTGGAGAAAGTGGATGCCTATGAGCTGACGATAGAGGCTAGCAGACATGTGGGGGAGTCAAGGAAGGAACCTGTGAGGACTCTCCAGACATGCTTGTGAGTAACAGACTGATCTTTGGGTGAGTGTGGCTCTACTGTTCCTTCTCCTGTTCCTCCCTCCCTCTCCTCCCTCCCTCCTTTTATGGCCTGTAGGGGTCCAGACAACACCACCATTGTGGTAAGCAGTGTACACACTGATTCTGATAGGGCCATTCAAATGTGGAGATGTTCAGATCAGAATGCCACAAATGTAGGTGTTGTGTGCTGGTTCTTTGGACCTGACCTGTACTTTTCACCTCTTCCAACAGTGGGACATGGTCTATCTGCAGTGTTCTGAAAAATAGCACATTTTGTTTTTACTCTTTGTGTGTTTTTAGTCAAATCTGTTGTTTTCCTGGTGACAACTAACTTTCTGCTTTCGCTTTTCTATTTTTTAATCACATTCATGTGTGTGCAATACAGTGGAACCTATCGGCCATAAATACTATTAATAGTAGGTGCTGCATGAGTGCCCAACTCATAACCCTGCACAAAACGGCCACGTAGTTTACTGTTAACAAACGTTATGAATTCATTATGTATGCAAATTTGGGGTAAAAGTAATGGCCGGTTGCAACATACATGTATCATTCAATGCTGGCATAATAATGTTACGGGGCGTGCATGTTTATATAAACGGCCGGCAGCGTTTTAATCACTGTTGGTCACGTGTGAACGCAGGCCCGGGCCGTAGGCTAGCTACGCCTTACGCCGTAGGTATACATGTATATAATCCACGTACCAATCATACCGGTAACGAAAAAGCGTCTCGCGACTGTCGCGAGCTTGTTGGCGGTTTCGTCCCCAGTCGATATGCAGACTCAGTAACCTTACATGTAGCTCATAGGTTATCACGTCACGAAATGCGCGGGATAAATACCCAAAACCAGAACGCCAGAAGAAATACCAAAAAAAAATTTGGTAATGAGTGTGATTTAAATCAAAATGAAGATACTGTGTTGTCAGTTTTAGGTATTCCAGTGTGCATTTTTATATACTGCATGCATTAGCGTCCATCAGTTGTCTCCATCATGTCCTAGTTGTCTCCATAAGTGTAGCGTAGTTATGGACTGCACTGTATGTGACCTGCATGGAGACAGGATGTCTTCTATAAATGCTCTATGTTTTAAAAAGTAACAAAACAAAACAAATTCAGATACATGTACACCCAACTGTGCAGAAAGTTTGCAGGCAAGTGGCCATTGGCATTGTTTCGTAGAATCAAGGAAAACGATCTACTACTACGAATACAGCAAAAATAATAATGTCCCGCCTGTTTACTTCAGTGAACCTTTTCAATGCACTCTATATGACGATATTGTCTCCTCAGCATGACATGAATTTTTTTTTTGTACAAATTCCAATTTTTCCGCAACGGAGGCAATCAGGTGGCCCCACACTAGGCAACATTTCGGCGCGCAACGTGTTGCGCGCCGAAATGTTGCACGCAACAATACCATGCAGAACTAGGCAACATTTTGCGCGCGCATCCGAAGGTTGCCATTGGCAATATAGTGCATAGTATTCATTATAGCGTAAGCTGATGTCGTTCGAGCCTGTGCTGCTGTATTCGTAATAGCATTGAAGAAACGAGGGGAAGGGTCAACGTGGGTACAAAAAAAAGTGGTTGCTTAGCATATGAACATGTATTGCAAGAGCTGAAGGTCCTGGACGTGTCCAGTTATCGCAAATTCGTAAGGATGGATGCTGCGACATTTGAGGAATTGCTTATCAAGGTGGCTCCTTTTATAATTCGCAAGGACACTAAAATGCGCCAGTGTATTCATCCAGGAGAATGACTAAATTAGGCGCCTATGAATATACTTAAGATAGCGGCACTTTGATGTTCCCGGCAACATGTTGCTCCGAATAAATAATCCTAGAAACCTTAACCGTGTTGCGTGCTACGCGCAACACGCAACCATAGATTATTGTCTAAATAATCTATGACGCAACATAGGGTCGTACACTAGCGCATAGCGTAGGCAACATTTCGGCGCGCAACACACGTTGCGCGCCGAAATGTTGCCTAGTGTATGACCACCTTAACCAATAAATGCGTCCCACTCCGTTACGTTCTGGTTTCCAGGCTATTGTGGTTTTACAGATTTAAATGGCTGTGTTTCATCGCAGATTTGCATTGTACTTACATGCGCCGGCTTAGCTTCTTTGAGCCACTCATTTAAAATTTACCATCCTTGCAATGGTCAGCCAGCCGTTTTGCTGTCTCTCTACTAATACTAGCGCACCAATCAAAATATACTGCGGTAAGAATCGCTCTATTACGTAGCATTTTACCAAGAATTACGTATAAATACCAGCCTACTACGTATCTCGCAGTTTGTACTAACCAAGGAATAAGCAATTAAAAAAAAACCTGTTTAGCAACCATTCTCTGTATAACTCACGTGCGCCGATTATCCGACACGTCATATACATTAATTATATTTATATTCAGGTTCGAGGGGGTTGGGGTCCGGCCCCCCTCCCCCCCCCCCCCCCCCCCAACCCGGGCGAGGTTTTTTTCCCGCCACAATAAATTCCGTGGTGTTTTTTTAGGCAAGCAAATGTATCTGCCCAAGTTGAGGTTGGCAGTGGCGTTGGGCATGACAAACGCAACACCAGACTAGCAGATATTCTGGTTCCCAACCTAAACCCTTCTAATTTTGTCTGAAGCGGGAGTGACGGCAGGCCGGGCAGGGTCTGCATGCAGCTTTTGTGGTGAAGTGTTGCAAGCATGATTTGAATGATCCAAAGTGCTCAGAGTTGGGCTGGAAATGCACACCACTAGCAGTGGAAACCTATGGCTGCTGGGGTGCTGAGGCCATGACCATACCCATGAGGTGCACCAAGTCCAATGACCACTGCTTCCATTATGGCAGACGGAGCCTCCTGTGCAAGAGCCCTGCTGTCAAGAGCTGCTTGGGTGACATATATGAGCTTCAATAAGGTGCATATTTCAGATAAAGATGTACGTTGCAATGGTGAAAGAGTGGAAACTTGATCTACAAGAGTTGGATTTAATTTCTCTGTTGTTGAAGAGAACATGACTCCTAGCAGCTCTAACTGGGCTTCGAGTATTGAGGCATCAAAATCGTTGCAATAGTGTTTCATTGGTCATCAGACAGCATTTTATTTCTTTATATATATATATAATATCGCAATATACAGGGTGTTTCACAATCAAGGAAAAGTAAATTGTTGCTAAATGCTCTAATAACGCGGGCTTAAATGTTGATGTATATGTAAACTAAAAAAATTAATTAACCAAAATCAAAGAGATTAAAATTAACAAAAATGAATTAACAATTCCCGATAACATCTAATTAAAAACATACCATTTTAGAGGCATCCAAAAGCTCCAACATTTCCTTGAGTTTTAATAATCAACCTGGCCGAATTTATTAATAAATTCAAACCACTAAATCAAGATAAAATGCCCCCTAAATCAAGTACACTGAAATTTATTTTGAATAACTTCTCAACAGAAGTAGTTAATTAAATACAGTTTGCAGCTTTCAACTAACCGGTAAACCACTCATCCTGCATTTATTAACATTAATAAAATGAATAGGAGTTTTGAGACTTTTATCAACATTAATTAGCCATTCAACATTAAATTAATTTTCACCAGCATGTCAACAATTCTGCATGTGGTTAATTCATAAACACAATACGTTTTGCTAATGACATTCATGATACGGCACTAGTTATGTGGTCAATTGTCATGAACTCAGCTATATCTGGAGAGCTCAAGAGCTTACGTATTTGCGGAGGCGGGTAGCGGGATGTCCAGTGAACAGAAGGTACGCGCACAGGGTTGCACAAAGTATTGCATGTGTGTGTGTGTGTGTCAAATGACTCGTGTATGTTCCACACATCCTTTTTTTTAATCCCAGGGGTTCATTCTGAGTGTTGCTGGGTATCTGTACCTGCTTGATAAACGTGGTAAGTCAAGAGCCTCCAGTAGTTCATCCCTACACTCCAAAACATACATACACATAATATTATATATACACGTGCAGCTGGTCGAAGCTTCAAGAAACGCTGGTAAGGTTACAGCGAGGTCACTTTAAGCAACTAGCCGTCCACCTGTACGTTTGCTATAACTCTTCCAGGTGCTGGTTCGACGAGAGAACGTGCTCGTTGAAATACTACAAAAACCAAGCTTCGTATGGGAACCGAATTGATGAACCCCTGGGGTATGTGTACGTGTGTGTGTGTGTGTGTGTGTGTGTGTGTGTGTGTGTGTGTGTGTGTGTGTGTGTGTGTGTGTGTGTGTGTGTGTGTGTGTGTGTGTGTGTGTGTGTGTGTGTGTGTGTGTGTGTGTGTGTGTGTGTGTGTGTGTGTGTGTGTGTGTGTGTGTGTGTGTGTGTGTGTGTGTGTGTGTGTGTGTGTGTGTGTGTGTGTGTGTGTGTGTGTGTGTGTGTGTGTGTGTGTGTGTGTTGTGTGTGTTGTGTGTGTGTGTGCGTGCATGTGTGTGTATGTGTACATGTGTGTTCATGTGTGTGTGTGTGTGTGTGTGTGTGTGTGTATGTGCGCTCTGTAGGGAGATAAAGCTTGCCTCGGCCAAAATCATTCCTCATATTATCGAAGCGACTAAAGAGCCAAGCAACCAGTTTGTTATAAGGTGAGTCCTTGCTCTTCATTCAAATCACACTCTCTATTCCTCCTATCTTCTTCCCTCTCCCTGTTTCTCTTCTTGCTGTCTCCTTCACTATTACTCACTCACCCTATACTCCACTCCCCTTCCCATCCTCCTCCCCCTCCTCTCCCTCCTCCCCCTCCTCTCCCTCCTCCCCCTCCTCTCCCTCCTCCCCCTCCTCTCCCTCCCCCTCCTCTCCCTCCTCCCCCTCCTCTCCCTCCTCCCCCTCCTCTCCCTCCTCCCCCTCCTCTCCCTCCTCTCCCTCCTCCCCCTCCTCTCCCTCCTCCCCCTCCTCTCCCTCCTCCCCCTCCTCTCCCTCCTCCCCCTCCTCCCCTCCCCTCCCTCCTCCTCCTCCTCCTCCCCCTACTCCCCATCTCCTCCTCCTCCCACCTCCTCCCTCCAGTACTGATGAAGGCTTGTACCAGCTGCAGGCTAAGGACAACAAAGAAGCCCTTGAATGGATCAGGAAGCTGCAGGACAAGAGATCAGAGTACCATAAAGCAAGCTCTGCCAGAGAGTATCAGGATGAAGCCACCAAAACACAGACCATCCCTCGCGCAACATCTGTATCTGGAGGATTGTTGGCAGGTGTGTGGGGCTGGATTGCACGTTTTCCTTTGTGAAATACAGTGGGTGTGTCTTACTCGTCCCCAGGCTCTCCACAGACCTCACCCGTTGGTGTGAGGAAGATTATGCAGCAGATACTCAGCCCTCACTCGTAGGTCACCTCTTGTTTACTGGGGGGAGAGGTTTTACTGACCCAAACAGCCCCTCAGCCACTCTGTTGAACACTCCATTGATGGAGCAATGTATGATCAGGAAGTCATTAGTTCAGGGCGCTCGACTGTCCGTGACATCTTTGAGTGGTATTGAGGGTGACACAACTAATGGAAGGTGACAGCTGGCTTCCCTTTTTGGCCTTTACCATCTTTACCCTTTTTGCTCCCTCAACTTATTCTTATCCCTCTCTCCTCCTCTCTCCCCTCTCCTCCCCTCTTCTCTTTCCCCTCTTCTCCTCTCTCCCCTCTCCCCTCTTCCCTCTCTCCCCTCTCCTCTCTCCCCTCTCCTCTCTCCCCTCTTTCCTTTCCTCCCTTCTCAGTGAGGTATTCCAACAGATGATCCTGCCAAGTGATGAGCAGCTGCAGGTATAGAGGGGTGTGGCTGCAGGTATAGAGGGGTGGGGCTGCAGGTATAGAGGGTGTGGCTGCAGGTATAGAGGTGGAGCCACAGGAATAGAGAGGGGTGGGGCTGCAAGTATAGAGGGGTGTGGCTTCAAGCATAGAGGGTGTGACTGCAGGTATAGAGGGGTGTGGCCACAGGTATAGAGGTTGGGGCTGCAGGTATAGAGGGATGTGACTGCTGGTATAGAGGGGTGGGGCCACAGGTATAGAGGTTGGGGCTGCAGGTATAGAGGGGTGGGGCTACGCGTATAGAGGGGTGTGGCTGCAAGTATAGAGGGCAGGTGAGCTACTGTAATATGCATGTGCTAGACCTCAATGTGCCACCCACCACCACATATAACACCACCACATATAACACCACCACATATAACACCACCACATATAACACCACCACATATAACACCACCACATATAACACCACCACATATAACACCACCACATATAACACCACCACATATAACACCACCACACTTTATCCTCATGAAGCTTGAATACTACAAGTCCCAAGAAACAAGTACCATGTACTACAAGGAGCTGCAGAAATTGAAACAGAAACTGGAGCAGAGAAACGTCCAGATTATTGCTCTGAGCCAGGAGATAGATGAGCTGAAGGAACAGATATCATCCATGTAAGCCTTTTTAAAAACGCTATTCAAATGCTTAGCCCTTTGCTGTTCCACATACCAAAACACACACATGCACACACACGTGACACACACATTTAACATACACATGCACACACACATAACACACACATGCACACACACATGCACACACATGACACACATGCACACATGCACATACACACGTGCATGCATGTGTGTATGTGCATGCACATACACACATAACACACACACAACGTGTCTGCTTTTCTACAGGAAAGTTCCTGTTCAAATAGCCCAGATTCAGGAGGAGAAGGCCAGCCTAGAGGCAACACTAAAGCAGTTATTGGAGAGTATTAAAGTGTTTGCAAATGAAGTGGACCAACATAAGGAACAGTCACAGTTGAATGAGAAGAAGATTCTGAAAGAGAAGGAGTGAGTTAGAGAAATACCGCTTGTGTTGTAGAAGGACCCAGGAAGAGAAATGAAGGGGAAAGAGAGAGGGGAGGGGAGGAGGAGACGGGTAAAGGATGAAAGAGGAGGGAGAGGGGAGGAGGAGATGGGTATAGGATGAAAGAGGAGGGAGAGGGGAGGAGGAGACGGGTAAAGGATGAAAGAGGAGGGAGGGAGGAAGGGAAGAGGAGAAGTGAGGGGAGGAGGGGACCAAATCACACATGGTTGTAACTTTTAACTTCAGGAGAAATGCTGAACTGGAGAGAAGCATAAATTATGCGAAGAAAAATTATGTTCAACTCTTGACTGAGACACTTTCTAGAAATGCATGTAAGTTGGTGTGCATGTAAGTGGTGTGCATGTGTGTGTGACCAGAAAGCTTCAGTTTCTTCAAACAGTGTCCGTGACAACACTGAGACCAGCAGGAACCCGCGCCTTGTTGCACTGTTGGAGGAGGAGGGGTGGGAGACAGAGGGAGTCTTTGAGGACGAGTATGGAGACATCCATGACTGGAACACTGACACAAACGTGCAACACTTCCTGTGCAGATGTTTGTATCTCCACTACAGCCAGCACGTAAGCACATCATTACCTAACCATCTGCCCCTCTGTAACATCCAATATCATTACCTAACCATCTACCCCACTGTAACATCCAATATCATTACCTAACCATCTACCCCACTGTAACATCCAATATCATTACCTAACCATCTACCCCTCTGTAACATCCAATATCATTACCTAACCATCTACCCCACTGTAACATCCAATATCATTACCTAACCATCTACCCCACTGTAACATCCAATATCATTACCTAACCATCTACCCCACTGTAACATCCAATATCATTACCTAACCATCTACCCCACTGTAACATCCAATATCATTACCTAACCATCTACCCCACTGTAACATCCAATATCATTACCTAACCATCTACCCCACTGTAACATCCAATATCATTACCTAACCATCTACCCCACTGTAACATCCAATATCATTACCTAACCATCTACCCCACTGTAACATCCAATATCATTACCTAACCATCTACCCCACTGTAACATCCAATATCATTACCTAACCATCTACCCCACTGTAACATCCAATATCATTACCTAACCATCTACCCCACTGTAACATCCAATATCATTACCTAACCATCTACCCCTCTGTAACATCCAATATCATTACCTAACCATCTACCCTCTGTAACATCCAATATCATTACCTAACCATCTACCCCACTGTAACATCCAATATCATTACCTAACCATCTACCCCACTGTAACATCCAATATCATTACCTAACCATCTACCCCACTGTAACATCCAATATCATTACCTAACCATCTACCCCACTGTAACATCCAATATCATTACCTAACCATCTACCCCACTGTAACATCCAATATCATTACCTAACCATCTACCCCTCTGTAACATCCAATATCATTACCTAACCATCTACCCTCTGTAACATCCAATATCATTACCTAACCATCTACCCCACTGTAACATCCAATATCATTACCTAACCATCTACCCCACTGTAACATCCAATATCATTACCTAACCATCTACCCCACTGTAACATTCAACATCATTCCATTTCACCATGTTATGTTCATCAGTACTATTTCTCATTTCACCTTCAGTGTTTGCTATTTCCTGTCTCACCTGACATTGCTTCCTGCCCTACTTCCTGCCCTACTTCCTACCCTACTTCCTTGTAGGAACAGGAAGCATTGTCTGCAGAGTGGGAGGCTTGTTTAGCGAGCCTATCAAAGACCTCCACCCTCTCCTTCACCTCCTCCTCCTCCCCCCTTGCTTCAGACAAGTCCAAGGTTAGGGGTGTATTTAGTTGTATTAGTGCGTGTGTGTACTCACATCTTTGCTGCCCACAGAAGGAGTTCCGGGACCTCCTACGTAGAGGCCTGCCCACCACGTTCAGAAAGGAAGTGTGGACTCTGTAAGTGTGATAGTCACATGTATGATGTCGTAGTGCTGGAGTAACCGTAGCAACCTTGATGTGTTGGTGTGTGTGCACATTTGCATGCATGCACACACACACACACACACGCACACACACATGCACACACACACGCACACACATGCACACACATACACACACACACACGCACACACATGCACGCACACACACACACATGAACACACACACATGCATACACACACACACACTTGCACGCACACACACACAGTCTCGTTCATCGTCATGTGGCAAGGATCAGGGAGGTGAAGGACCATGCAGGTGGGGGTGTGTCCTACTACCAGGCACTGCTCAACTCCATGCAACAAGTAGGTCACACCTACAAGTACCCTTAGGTCACACCTACACCTGACCCTTAGGTCACACCTACACCTGACCCTTATAAGGGTCGTACGCACACCTGACCCTGACCCAAGCACAATAATTATTAATGGCTATGAATGTGTGTTGATTTAAACATGACTTATGGCTTACATGGAGCCATTATCATAATGTTCCACAATCAATCCACAAACGTAATTAACATAATTAACTGATGCATGTAATTGTAAAAAATCTAACTGAACTATAATCTTGAATGGTTGATTAAATATAGGTTAAAATCTCAAAACCCTCCTAGATCAAGTGCATTGCAAAAATCATTCAATTTACTCCTAAATGAAAGTAGTTAATTAAAGATAGTTTGCAGCTTTTTAACTTGAACTACAAATGTGGTCCAATCTTGATTTAGTGGATTTGAAATTAGGCAAGTCGAAATACAAACAACTGTTGGAGCCTATACAATTATGTAATTAGGTATTGTCAGGAATTATAATTTTTATTTTATTTATTAGGTATTAGATTTGTGTATTTAGTTTATTTATGTCAGCATTTCAGCAGGACAATTACCAGTTAATTAATTGTGTGGTTAATTTATAAATGACTTCCCTTGATTGCGGCACCCTTTATACTTGTGACCCTACAATATACAACACCATACCCATATCCCTATTTAGTGCACATGTCGGAAGCAAATTAATCTTGACCTTCATCGGACTATGCCCTCCAACAAGTTCTTCAGACGAGGAGAATTGGGGGTAATGTTTCCATGTCTGGCGTTCATATGTGGTAACACATGCATGCATACACACCCACACTGGTGCACAACACACAACATATAAACACATACACACACATACATACACACACACACGTGCACTACAGATCACACAGCTCGAGAACGTTCTTATAGCCTACTCTATCCACAACAAGAACATTGGATACTGTCAGGTACATTGGGTGATTATATAGTTGCTCCATTTTTTGTTGAATACACACATTCTCCATCTCTGCACACTTCTCCACACCTCCCCTATGCACTTTCCCCTACACCACACCACACATCTCCCCTGCCCCCTCTCCTACATACCCTACCCTCCTGCATCTCCTACATACCCCTCTCCTACACCTGCACACCCTCCCTCAGGGGATGAACATGATTGCAGCACTGGGTCTACTGTTTCTGGACGAAGAGGCTACGTTCTGGTACATGGTGGCCATCTTTGAGAAGATACTACCAAGTGATTACTACAGCTGTGGCCTCGTAGGGGCACAGGCTGATCAGGCAAGCCTGGGCTATGTTAGGGTTAGGCAAGCCTGGGCTATGTTAGGGTCAGGCCTGGGCTATGTTAGGATCAGGCAAGCCTGGGCTATGTTAGGGTCAGGCCTGGGCTATGTTAGGGTCAGGCCTGGGCTATGTTAGGGTCAGGCCTGGGCTATGTTAGGGTCAGGCCTGGGCTATGTTAGGGTCAGGCCTGGGCTATGTTAGGGTCAGGCCTGGGCTATGTTAGGGTCAGGCCTGGGTTATGTTAGGGTCAGGCCTGGGCTATTTTAGGGTTAGGCAAGCCTGGGCTATGTTAGGGTCAGGCAAGCCTGGGCTATGTTAGTATGTTAGGGTCAAGCCTGGGCTATGTTAGGGTCAGGCAAGCCTGGGCTATGTTAGGGGCAAGCCTGGGCTATGTTAGGGGCAAGCCTGGGCTATGTTAGGGTTAAGCCTGGGCTATGTTAGGGGCAAGCCTGGGCTATGTTAGGATCAGGTAAGCCTAGGCTATGTTAGGATCAGGCAAGCCTGGGCTATTAGTCTATTCTACAACTGTTGCTATGTTTGTGTGTGTGTATGTGTGTGTATATGTGTAATAGTACCCTCTGCATACTGTGTTTTTTTGCACCTGCTAGTCTTGGAGTTCCTTTACAGTCTCCATGACCTTGGATCATAGTATAATTGTACCCGTTTTTTGTGATACACACTCCACATGCACCACACGCAAACATGCACACATACATGTACATATACTCACCTCCATTACCTTCTCTCACCTCCCCTTCCTTCTCTCACCTCCATTACCTTCTCTCACCTCCATTACCTTCTCTCACCTCCATTACCTTCTCTCACCTCCATTACCTTCTCTCACCTCCATTACCTTCTCTCACCTCCATTACCTTCTCTCACCTCCATTACCTTCTCTCACCTCCATTACCTTCTCTCACCTCCATTACCTTCTCTCACCTCCCCTTCCTTCTCTCACCTCCATTACCTTCTCTCACCTCCATTACCTTCTCTCACCTCTATTACCTTCTCTCACCTCCATTACCTTCTCTCACCTCCATTACCTTCTCTCACCTCCATTACCTTCTCTCACTTCCATTACCTTCTCTCACCTCCATTACCTTCTCTCACCTCCATTACCTTCTCTCACCTCCATTACCTTCTCTCACCTCCATTACCTTCTCTCACCTCCATTACCTTCTCTCACCTCCATTACCTTCTCTCACCTCCATTACCTTCTCTCACCTCCATTACCTTCTCTCACCTCCATTACCTTCTCTCACCTCCATTACCTTCTCTCACCTCCATTACCTTCTCTCACCTCCATTACCTTCTCTCACCTCCATTACCTTCTCTCACCTCCATTACCTTCTCTCACCTCCATTACCTTCTCTCACCTTCATTACCTTCTCTCACCTCCATTACCTTCTCTCACCTCCATTACCTTCTCTCACCTCCATTACCTTCTCTCACCTCCCCTTCCTTCTCTCACCTCCATTACCTTCTCTCACCTCCATTACCTTCTCTCACCTCCATTACCTTCTCTCACCTCCATTACCTTCTCTCACCTCCATTACCTTCTCTCACCTCCATTACCTTCTCTCACCTCCATTACCTTCTCTCACCTCCATTACCTTCTCTCACCTCCATTACCTTCTCTCACCTCCATTACCTTCTCTCACCTCCATTACCTTCTCTCACCTCCATTACCTTCTCTCACCTCCATTACCTTCTCTCACCTCCATTACCTTCTCTCACCTCCATTACCTTCTCTCACCTCCATTACCTTCTCTCACCTCCATTACCTTCTCTCACCTCCATTACCTTCTCTCACCTCCCCTTCCTTCTCTCACCTCCATTACCTTCTCTCACCTCCATTACCTTCTCTCACCTCCCCTTCCTTCTCTCACCTCCATTACCTTCTCTCACCTCCATTACCTTCTCTCACCTTCATTACCTTCTCTCACTTCCATTACCTTCTCTCACCTCTCAGGCTGTGATGAAGGAGGTCCTGGCCACACAGATTATAGACCTTAACGAGCACATGTCAACCTACTCCATAGACATCACTCTGGTCACCTTCAACTGGTTCCTCACTCTCTTCGCCGATGCCGTCCCCAGAGAGGTGAGGGGCTTCCCCTGCCTTGTCCTTGTTAGTAGTATGCTTGGAGTCATTGAAATAATTGTTATGGAAAATATTTTGTTGCTGGTCATTGAAGCATTGGTTGTTAAGTTTTATTAATCGATTCCTCTTTGTTTTTATACACTACTGATAGAATTACACAAATGTGTCTATACTAAGAATAATTCATCACCTGCAAAATGCACATAAAAACACACAAGTGGGTATATAACTATTACACGTAGCGTAACGTTTATGTAATCTTAATGTATGTGAACGCATGTATCTGTGCCTGTTCTTTGTAGTTGCTCCTTTGTAATGATGAAGATTAATTAAATACAGACATGTCAACCCTAACGGTGAGTTGCACTAATTTGGCACGGTCTCACAAACAAGTCCATCTCACGAGAAAGTTATTTTTAACATCAATAATTTTTTTTTAAAACATCGCATAATATTTAGTTATGTAATCATGGTGGTGCGCCAGATTGAAGTGCAGTTTGTGTTGTGAGATTGGGGGGGGGGGGGGGGGGGGGGTGGATGTATATCAATTACTTTAATATCTAATAGTCCTCCACTTGAGGCTGCCAAACACCACTCACACCTTGGTCAAATCTTAAGCCTGGGTCACGTGATTGCACATCGCGTCTCATTTATAAAGTGAGTCATTTTAAAGTGTCAAAAGCGTAGTCAGTATGTACTCTAAATTTCAAGTCCTAAAATTAACAAAACACTGAATCAATTTTAAAGTCCATGACAGCATCAAGAAAGTATATCGCGATGTAGTGGTCAAATATCGCGGTCCATGTACTAATAGAGAGCTTTTTATCTTCAATATTAAAAGGCGAAGTTTTGCTAATGCTGGTTGTTTAGGGCTCAAGTTAAAAATGATTTTTTAAAAAGGAACATTGGTTCCGCGTTGAATTTTCCCCCACTGAAATCGGTTTCTGTGGAATATGAGACAATCAAAACAACTTTTAGCATATTTTATAGTAAAAGGAGATAATTGATGTGGGCGGACTTTGTTTAAAGCGATTTAAGTGGGAATCTTGCGGGTCAGTCAAGTTCTCAAAGCTGCATCATGGGAGGATGATAGGCGGCTCCTCGGGTGAGAGAAACACCATCTCTGCAGGATTCGAAGTTTCGAACTCGCGCCTCGTGATTCAGAACCACAGGCTGTAGCGTTGAAACCGAATCACTCGTCATGAATATGTTATGCTAAAACAGCTTACGTAACATCAGGCCCATTGATTAGAAATACTACATATACCGGTCTGAAATTGCTGAAATGTAGGTATAAATTAATCAATGCATAATTAGAAACCGGTCTGTTGTTTTTTTTTTCTTTTTCCCTACATAGTGTGCTCTGAGAATCATGGATGTGTTCTTGAATGAGGGTCACAAGGTTCTGTACCGTATGGCCATCGGCATACTGAAGCGCTACAAGGAACACTTCCTCGGCATGACCGACCCTGTCACCTTACTGCAGCTCCTCAAAGAGGTCTCGCGCCGCACGTACACCGTTGAAGATATCTTCAGTGTTAGTTTGATTACTTCCTTCATCCTGTCTGCTTCACTGCTGATAACCTCTGTCTCACTTCCGCATGCAGATGGCCTTTGTTGAAGAGTTCCCCAGCAGGAGCCATCTCAACAGCCGGCACTCGTACCACTTGAACCTGTTCAGGCAGGATTGGGAGGAGAGGCAGAAAGAGGCACAGGTGTACAAGGAGGCAACAGCAGCTGCCACTGTAGTCAGACCTCCTCCACGACCATCCATCAAAAAGGTCCCACATTGGGAGTGTGGGTACTGTATCAGAGCGGGTTAGTCCTAGCTATCATTTCCTGGTCAGCTCACTTAATTTCGAAACTTTCCACCATCCCCCCCTCCCTCCCCCACCCATCTCACCCTTACAGATACAATATGCCTTTGCTCTGGAGAGATGGACCAGGGGGTTATTGCAGTCATCACAGTGGGACAGGAGCCTCGTATGGAGATTGTCCCGGACACTGTCATGAAGGGAAGGGCAGTGTGCATGAAGTATGTATCCTCATGTGACATAGTACTCATTGGAACACTGGACTTTTATGTATATGCAGTGGACTGCCTCACATGGTGAGTGATTGGTACCTTGGCCTTTGTCCACAACTGTGTGTGTGTGTGTGTGTTTGTGTGTGTGTGTGTGTATGTGTGTATGTGTGTGTGCATGCGTGCATGTGTGTGTGTGTATATGTGTGTGTGTATGTGTGTGTTGTATGTGTGTGTGTGTATGTGTGTGTATGTGTGTATGTGTATGTGTGTGTGTATGTGTATGTGTATGTGTGTATGTGTGTATGTGTATTGTGTGTATGTGTATGTGTATGTGTATGTGTGGGGGGGTGCTGCATGCATCAGCCTTACTGATCAAAACAGTTCGTTTCGTTTAGGAAGAAGCTCTGGAGCCTGAAGTTAATTGACTCTGTCCTGAACATTGAGGCAATTGAGAGTACTGTCTTCTTTGCACTGGCTGAAGGCTCTGTGGCTATCATCAAGGTATTCTGTTGCATCCAAACAGATGCACAACCACACAACCACACACCACTCATGCATACAGAATATAGACCGAACACGTCCCCTGTCGGAGCCCCTCCTACTTCGCATCGGGTCATCCTCTGTGCCATGCCTGGCCCTTGTTCCAAATCAGATGTTGTGGTGTGGGTCTGAGAAGTCTATCACAGTCCTGTCCACTGTTACATGTGAGCTGGAAAAGTCCATTGTCATGGATGAGGATGATGATCAAGGCAAGATCTATAAGATGAGGTGTGGGCAGGAAGGCGTTTGGGTGACCTTCAAATCGTAAGTTTGCCTCCCCCCTCCCTCCCTTCCCTGTTAATGATAATTTCTGTGACCAGGTCCACCATCATCTGCTTATTTGATGTTAATCAATACACAAAGTTGCTCCAAGTCGATTATGCAACCCTCCCCACTTCAGAGACGGTATGCCACTCCTCAACAAGGGTTCACACTGTTACACTACCTAGCGTATGTGTGGCTATTCCAGTTATGTGACACCACCTAAACAATACCCATTTGTCATTGGAGCTAAATCAGCCCAGTACATGTAGGGTACAATCCTTATATGCGTATAAGGACATCACCAGCTGCTTATGTATATTAAGACTCCACTTTAATACAACTCACCTATTTCATGTGCAGATAAGCTGTAGGTGTAGGCCCTGTATATAAGCTGTAGGTGTGGGCCCTGTATATAAGCTGTAGGTGTGGGCCCTGTATATAAGCTGTAGGTGTTCCAACGATTTTTTAACCCCTAAACCCTCCCCCCCCCCCTGCCCCAGCATGCATTGGCCTGCTGTGGGCTGTGGTAGCCATAAGTGATGTGGTAATGTGTGTGTGTGTCCTCTTCACCCCCCAGCACGACA
The DNA here is from genome assembly GCA_949361645.1 of Spongilla lacustris. Lineage (NCBI taxonomy): Eukaryota > Metazoa > Porifera > Demospongiae > Spongillida > Spongillidae > Spongilla > Spongilla lacustris. Next base: position 1,536,320 of record OX442424.1, on the reverse strand, counting down.
GGATCACCTCCCTCCTCCCGGTTCAAGGGCACCTGTGGGTGGGGACAGGAGATGGAACCATCCACATCCTCTCCGTGAAGGCTGCTGAGCCGACCCAGGCAGAGGTCCACACCCAGGACACACCCACTAGCCTCAAGATTCCCGAGGACAATGTCAGTGGTGGACTGGTCACTGTAGAGGAGGGGGAGGAAGGGAATGGGGAGGAGAGCATTAAGGAGGAGGAAGCAAGTTGCCCCCCACAAGATCATTCACACATACCTACAATGAGCAGACTGCATCGAAAGTCCAAATTTGGTAAAACATTGCGTCACAGAAAGAGACCGAACCTTACTAAGAAGAGTGATAATATTGGTCCATATGAGCTGACGATAGAGGCTAGCAGACATGTGGTGGAGTCAAGGAAGGAACCTGTGAGGACTCTCCAGACATGCTTGTGAGTAACAGACTGATCTTTGGGTGAGTGTGGCTCTACTGTTCCTTCTCCTGCCCCCTCCCTCCTTCTCTCCCTCCCTCCCTCCCTCCCTCCCTCCCTCCCTCCCTCCCTCCCTCCCTCCCTCCCCTCCCTCTCTCCTCCCTCCCTCCCTCCCTCCCTCCCTCCTTTTATGGCCTGTAGGGGTCCAGACAACACCACCATTGTGGTAAGCAGTGTACACACTGATTCTGATAGGGCCATTCAAATGTGGAGATGTTCAGATCAGAATGCCACAAATGTAGGTGTTGTGTGCTGTTCTTTGGACCTGACCTGTACTTCTCACCTCTTCCAGCAGTGGGACATGGTCTATCTGCAGTGTTCTGAAAAATAGCATGTTCACTCCATGTGTGTGTATATATATTATTATAATGTGTGTATAAGATATATTTAAAACCAATAAACGCCACGCGCATAAAAGATTAATGGTATACATGTAGTGTAGTTAGACCTCATTGTTGTCACAGATACTATCACTAGTGATAGGAACGGTTTAAACAGAAGCCATTTCAACAGCATCAAATGATCATATGATGTATATGTAAACAAAACCATCAACATGTACATGCAACATCTAATTTTCATACTATCTCAATACTAGTGTAATTTAAACTGAACAGTATGTAACTGTAGTTCTCACGATATCATTATCCAGGTTTTGTGAATAATTCACTGTGATGGTTTTTAACACGGATTATCATCGATACTAGCTAGCCACTTGCATGTCAGGCAAGAATCTACTTAGCAAATGAGTTTATACAATCATGGGGGGGGGGGGGGGGGGGGGGGGCAATTCTAGGATACGCACGCTCCTGCGGCGTCCTGCCACATCTGCATATTTAAAGCAGTCATGCCTGCATAGCTAGACATTAGCCTAGAGTTAATTTACGAGGGTCCGTGAGTCAGAAATCGGATCGCACTTTTCGTTTCTGCCAAGAGCAACAATGTGTTCCGCATTACTGAAGCCGGTCCCCATACCGGGGGTAGTAGGCGGGATGTACATATTTTTTTCTGTTCGTTAATTTGTATGTCATCCGTTACGGAGATAACAGTTGGGTAAACCAAGTGCACGTTTTCCCACTTGATTCGCGTCATGCGCCAATTATACCGGGTGTCCACAAATGAACGCAACGCTTTTAAATCACTATAGCTCAGGATTACAGTTAACTAACCATTTCATTTTTTGAACATATGTTACAGTACGTAGGCAAATACTACCAGTTCAATTAGATTAAAATTATTCTAAGCGGTTCAGTAATTATATCAAAACCCTTGATTATCAAAATATTCAAAACCCTCGATTATCAAAATTATTCAAGATTAAGGTTAGAGATAATTGATTTTAATAACCATTAATAAGTAATGGAAGATCTGAATATGCAGTGGACCAGCATTGATTTCAAGTTACTGAGTACAATAGTGAGTTATTATCATTTAAAACCATAATTTGCTTATAAATTATTAAGGTTAAAGCTGCTAAGGTTTAACCAATTTTAATCACCACCACTAATTATTCAATTATTAAGTGAAGCAGGAAACACCATTTTATTTTGTATTGAATTATGTAGTGTGAGTTATTAAAACTCAAAGTTCATTAAAATTGTATTGGTCTTTTAGCATTTTCAAGTTTTGATTATTTGTTTTGAATATTAACTAGTAAAACGCCAATGAAGTTTTATACTTTTTCAAACTTCCATCAAAGTTTATGTGCAGTTTATAAACCTCACACTTATTAAAAAGTTGTCGTACATTATTGTGTTACATTAATTAATTGCAAGTTATTTGATTTTATCTTTCGAATTATTAATGGTAATCCAATTTTAATAATGCAGTTCGTATTTGCCTACCTTAGTCACTGTATATTCATAAATTCATTTAGAATGATAACCCCATTAAGGAATTATATTCTTTTAAAAGCATTGCGTTCTTTCGTGGACACCCGGTATAATCACTGCCTCCCCGGCCGGCCCACTGAGCGGGACGCGAGCATTGGCGCGAATCAAGCGGGAAAACGTACACCTAGTGTATCTCCGTAACGGATGACATACAAACTAACGTAGGTATAGGACTCCTCTATGTACATCCCAGTTAGCAAAATAATAAGAGCAATTAACAAAATCGATTTCCACGTAGAGAGATGATGTGGGAACAAGTGTACGAAATTTGAAAGGAGAAAAGTTGTACTGTTTTGTTCAAAGTAGAATTTTTATAGTGATAAAATGTAAAGGTGATTATGCTGGACACAGTCCCAAATTATAATTATAATTATATTTATGGATTACCTTTAATTAATTGCGCAAAATAATCTCGGCCCCACCCCACCTTACATGAAGTGGGTGTGTGGCTATTTATGTATTAATATTCAGTATGGCTGACGAAAAGGTACTACTGTAACTTCACTGTGCAAAAGTTTATTTCATCCACCGCAGACGTTTACGCTCACGAAGGTTTCAGGGTATCTGCAAGTACCAGAGAAGCCTGGTTAGGCTCAGTTTAAAGTACGTAGTACGTCGTGATTTTAAGTTCGACCCCCCTCCCCCGACCACACACATATGTACTCCCACGCTCTCAGGACGGAAAGCTAATAAGAAACGTTGGTAAAATGTGCACTGCCATATAAAAAAATACAAATTGAACGGTTCGCCGTTCTCTTCCAGGTGCTGGTTTGACGAGACAACGTGTTCTTTGAAATACTACAAGGACCTAACCTCGTACAAAGAACGAAGCAACGAGCCCCTGGGGTAGGTGCATGCACACATGCCACGGCTTGTTGTGTTGGAAATCTCTCCGTGTGCTTTTCAGGGAGATCTACCTTGCCTCAGCGAAAATAACGCCGCCTTTTCTGGTGGAAGGAACCAATAAACCAAGCAACCAGTTTGGTATAAGGTTAGGCTTTTCCCTTCCTCATCCTCATCCTCTCCCTCCCCTCCCTCTCCTCTCTTTGAATTTTTTCTCTTCTTCTCCTCCTCCCTGCTCCCCCTCCCCCTCCCCCATCTCATCCCCTCCCCCACCTCCCTCACCTCCTCCCTCCAGTACTGATGAAGGCTTGTACCAGCTGCAGGCTAAGGACAACAAAGAAGCCCTCGAATGGATCAGGAAGCTGCAGGACAAGAGATCAGAGTACTATAAAGCAAGCTCTGCCAGAGAGCACCAGGATGAAGCCACCAAAACACAGACCATCCCCCGCACTTTGGGACGTAGAGGACTGTTGGCAGGTGGGCGGGGCTGGCCTTGCACATGTTCTGTACAATGGACAGTGGGCGTGTCTTACTCGTCCCCAGGCTCACCAGATACCTCACCTGTGGGCGTGAGAAAGATCATGGAGCAGATACTCACCCCTTCCCCGTAGGTCACAGGTAATGATAAGCCTTTTCACTGATGCCTCTAATAGCTCCACAGCTCCACACTACCTGCCCATACCTGTAAGCGATGTAGAGGCTCTGAGGCGTGCTTCAGCTGACAATTTGGACGTGGGTGCACTCCAATATTCTACATCCATTTCACCACCTTCAGACAATGATGCAACAGATGGCAGGTAATTTTCCTTCTCCTCCTTCAATCTCTTTTTTCCTTTCCTCCCTCTCCCCTCCACTTACCTCTCCTTCCCTCCTCCCTCTCCCCTCCACTTACCTCTCCTTCCCTCCTCCCTCTCCCCTCCACTTACCTCTTCTTCCATCCTCCCTCTCCCTTCCACTTACCTCTCCTTCCATCCTCCCTCTCCCTTCCACTTACCTCTCCTTCCCTCCTCCCTCTCCCCTCCACTTACCTCTCCTTCTCTCCTCCCTCTCCCCCTCCACCTACCTCCTTCCCTCCTCCCTCTCCCCTCCACTTACCTCTCCTTCCCTCCTCCCTCTCCCCTCCACTTATCTCTCCTTCCCTCCTCCCTCTCCCCTCCACTTACCTCTCCTTCCCTCCTCCCTCTCCCCTCCACTTACCTCTCCTTCCCTCCTCCCTCTCCCCTCCACTTATCTCTCCTTCCCTCCTCCCTCTCCCCTCCACTTACCTCTCCTTCCCTCCTCCCTCTCCCCTCCACTTACCTCTCCTTCCCTCCTCCCTCTCCCCTCCACTTATCTCTCCTTCCCTCCTCCCTCTCCCCTCCACTTACCTCTTCTTCCATCCTCCCTCTCCCTTCCACTTATCTCTCCTTCCCTCCTCCCTCTCCCCTCCACTTACCTCTCCTTCCCTCCTCCCTCTCCCCTCCACTTATCTCTCCTTCCCTCCTCCCTCTCCCCTCCACTTACCTCTTCTTCCATCCTCCCTCTCCCTTCCACTTATCTCTCCTTCCCTCCTCCCTCTCCCCTCCACTTACCTCTCCTTCCCTCCTCCCTCTCCCCTCCACTTATCTCTCCTTCCCTCCTCCCTCTCCCCTCCACTTACCTCTCCTTCCCTCCTCCCTCTCCCCTCCTTCCCTCCTCCCTCATTCTCCTAAGGGCTCCCCCATTTCATAGTAATATATATATTTTTCTTGGCTACTTCTCTGTCCTAGTTCCACTGCAATACGTCGGCAAGTTTCCACGATCATGACTGCAGAAGAACTTAAAGTAGGGCAGTAATACTGTACTTTTACACACATGTACCTGTACTGTTGCACACATGTACCTGTACTGTTGCACACATGTACCTGTACTGTTGCACACATGTACATTTTCTCATAAAGTTTGAATACTATAAGTCCCAAGAAACAAGCACCTTGTACTACAAGGAGGTGCAGAGATTGAAACAGAGACTGGAGCAGAGAGATCTTACAATACAGTCCTTGAATGAGGAAATAGCCAACCTTAAAGAACATATATCGTCTATGTAAGGCTATTTCCATAACTAATGTCTTCTAATAGTATATTTTTGTGCATGCCATATATGCGCACACCTGCATGTACACATGTCCACACACATCATGATGCACACACATGCACCCATACACACATGCACATATGCACACATACACATACACACATGCACACACATACACATACACTCACACGACATACATATACACACATGCACACACATACACATACACTCACACGACATACATATACACACTCATGCACACACATACACATATACATTCACACGACATACATATACACACACACACACACAAACACATGCACACACACACACACACACACACACACACACACACACACACACACACACACACACACACACACACACACACACACACACACACACACACACACACACACACACACACACACATGGCTACACAGGAGCATTCCTATTCCAGTAGCCCAACTTCAGGAGGAGAAGGCCAACTTACAGCTAACATTGAAGCAGGTACTGGAGAACATTGAGCTGCTGGTGAAGGAAGTTGACAGACACAGGGAGCAGTCCAAATATAATGAGAGGCTGCTGATGAAGGAGAGAGAGTGAGTCACTTTGAGAGTGCTCAGCTGGTGCTGGGGAGGGAGGAGGGTGGTGGAGGGAGGAGGGTGGTCCCTAGTTGTTGAAGGTGGAGGGTGACACTGGTGGTGAGGAGGGGGTCTTTATCGTGTGAGTATATGTGTGTATGTATGTATGTATGTATGTATGTATGTATGTATGTGTGTGTGTATGTATGTATGTATGTATGTATGTATGTATGTATGTATGTATGTATGTATGTATGTATGTATGCATGTATGCATGTATGTGTGTGTATGTATGTATGTATGTATGTATGCATGTATGCATGTATGTGTGTGTATGTATGTATGTATGTATGTATGCATGTATGCATGTATATATGTGTGTGTATGTATGTATGTATGTAATGTATGTATGTATGTAAGTATGTATGTATGTATGTATGTATGTATGTATGTATGTGTGTATGTGTGTGTATGTGTGTGTAAATATGTATGTATGTATATGTGTGTATGCATATATGCACAGTAGGAGGGAGGGTTAGGGAACCTTAGGAGACATGAGGCTAAAGAAGCATGCAGTTGTAGCTGCCAGGCTGGCTGGTTATGACATTTTTTTACTGCCTTAGGAAAAATGCCGAGCTTGAGAGAAACATTAATATTGTGAAGAAAAAGTATGTCCAAGTCTTGGTCCAATCACTTCCTATAAGTAAGTGTTTTGTTATGTGTGTGGTTGTGTGGTGTTGGTGAGTAATGTTGTGGTGTGGGTGTGGCTTGTGTGGTGTTGGTGAGTTATGTTGTGGTGTGGGTGTGGCTTGTGTGGTGTTGGTGAGTTATGTTGTGGTGTGGGTGTGGCTTGTGTGGTGTTGGTGAGTTATGTTGTGGTGTGGGTGTGGCTTGTGTGGTGTTGGTGAGTTATGTTGTGGTGTGGGTGTGGCTTGTGTGGTGTTGGTGAGTTATGTTGTGGTGTGCTTGTCTTTAGATACTTTACATGACTGCCATGTGGAGACCAGCAGGAATCCTTGCCTTGTTGAACTGTTGAAGGGGGAGGGGTGGGAGACAGAGGGAGTCTTTGATGACGAGTATGGAGACATCCATGACTGGAACACTGACACAAACGTGCAACACTTCCTGTGCAGATGTTTGTATCTCCACTACACCCAGCACGTAAGTGTTTGGTGCACTTCACTTCCTGCATCACTTACAGTGTTACTTCCTGCATCATTTCCTTGTTACTTCTGGTATCATTTCCTGTGTTACTTCCTGCATCATTTCCTGTGTTACTTCCTGTATCATTTCCCGTTTTACTTCCTGTATCACTTCCTGTGCTACATCCTCCACAACTTCCTGTGTTACTTCCTGTTACCATATTGTAGGAACAAGAGGAGCTGTCCCTCAAGTGGGTTGAGAACATTCCCGAGGCCTCCCATGTTCCCCAGGCCTCCCATGTTCCCCAGGCCTCCCTCACCACCTTTGAAAATAAATACAAGGTTAGCACTACACGAGGGCGGCTGTGCACTAAATAGACCTCCCTTCCCTCCCACAGACTGAGTTTCGAGACCTTTTACGTCAAGGTCTGCCGGCACATTTTAGGGAGCTGGTGTGGACAAGGCAAGCGTGATGACCTTTTGATGGTTGCATGATGAAGTAACCTTGATGTGTTGGTCTCCACTGCTCACATGCACTCTCTCTCTCAAGTCTCATTAAGCGTCATGTGGCTAAGATCAGGGAGGTGAAGGAGAACGCAGGTGTGGGCGTGTCCTACTACCGTTCCCTATTAACTAACTGTAAACAGAAAGTAAGTGATACATGTTTGTGACCATGTGCATGTGACCATGTGCATGTGACCATGTGCATGTGACCATGTGCATGTGACCATGTGCATGTGACCATGTGCGTGTGACCATGTGCATGTGACCATGTGCATGTGACCATATGTGCATGGTCACACAATCTCATACACGCAAACACACAATCTCTGCACACCACTGTAAACATTCACAGAGCCATAGCTGCAAGATCATTGAGCTAGATTTACTCCGTACCATGCCAGCCAACAAGTTCTTCAAACAAGAAGCACACGGGGTAAGGTCCCTCTATCTGTTATGGTTGGCCTGGGGTAAGGTCCCTCTATCTGTTATGGTTAGCGTGTACTTTTATGTGGTGGCTCTCAAACATGTGCACACATACACACACACACACACACACACACACACATACACACACACACACACACACACACACACACACACACACATGCACACACACACACACACACATGCAATACAGATCACACAGCTTGAGAATGTTCTTACAGCCTACTCTATCCACAACAAGAACGTCGGATACTGTCAGGTACAGTGAGGTACCAACCATCCACCTCCCTCCACCTTTCTTCCTTCCTCCCACCCTTCCTCCCCCTTACACCCACTCACCCACCCATCGACACACCCTCACTCCCTCAGGGAATGAACTTCGTTGCAGCACTGGGCCTACTGTATCTGGACGAAGAGGCTACGTTCTGGTACATGGTGGCCATCATTGATAAGATACTACCAGGTGGCTACTATAACACTGGTCTCCTAGGGGCACAGGCTGATCAGGCAAGTCAGCCTTTATAATCTTAATAACCTTAATAAGCACAATGTATGACCCTTCCAATATACATGTACCCTAATATCCACTTGCCAACCCTCCACAGTACAGCTTAGGGAGCGTTCACAAATCACATGATGCTTTGTTGTGGTTACCATTCCACCTCATCACGCATTATCCCACCTCATACTAATATACAGCATAGCAATGATTGGCACCCCCCTCCTCCACCCCCTCATTCACCCCCCTCTCCCTGTCCGTCCAGCATGATGTAATTTGTGAAAGCTTCATCGGGGGGGGGGGGGGGGGGGGGGGGACTTCTTGCAAATTAGGTTTTGAAGTAATTAACGATGTGCGAAGGAGTTACGTAGCACTGTTTCATTTGTACCTGTTTACTGTTTATAACAATCACAATTAATGCCGTGCTGCATTTATATTATAAATGAATGCCACTCCCCCCTCTGTCTTGAATGGGAGGGTACCAAAATAGTTATTTTTTTATTTTTTTATTTTTGGTCATTCTTTACAATGAGAAGATTATACATGTATTTACTATGTCATGGGGGACCAACTGGTGAAGATGTTTCTCTCCCTCTAACCACACTTACAGGCTGTCCTGCAAGAGTTACTGGCAGCGCAGATACCAGACCTCAATGAGCATCTCTCAAAGCTCAAGATTGACATCACTGTGGTCACATTCAACTGGTTCCTCACAATATTCACTGATGCAATGCCAACTGAGGTGTGTGGGCTAGCTGGCCCATTTTGTCTGTACTGATTCATCACACCTCCTCCCCTCAGGGTGCTCTAAGGATCATGGATGTGTTCTTGTATGAGGGTCACAAGGTTCTGTACCGTATGGCCATTGGGATACTGAAGCTCTACAAGGAGAGGTTTCTGAGTATGACCGACCCCATCAGCATGTTCCAGTACCTCAAAGCACTCACTCATCACACATACAACATTGAAGAGCTGTTCGCTGTTAGTCGGAAATAATTAATAAACTAACCTGCATCATTTGTCCTCCCCTTTCCTCCTGCCCCCCTCTTTAGGTTGCGTTTACTAAAGAGTTCCCCAGCAGGAGCCATCTCGCCAGCCGACACTTGCACCACTTGAACCTGTGCAAGCAGGATTGGGAGGAGAGACAGAAGGAAGCACAGGTGTACAGCGAGGCCACAGCAGCTGCCACTGTAGTCAGACCTCCTCCCCAAGTGCTGCCACAACTGACTAGGAAAACTCCACACTGGGAGTGTGGATGCTGTACTGGAAGAGGTTGGGCATCTTCCTTTACCTTTAGTCTGTTGATCTCCTCTCCTCCTGCCCTGTTCCCACTGTCCCTACCTTTATTCTCCTCCTGCTCCCCTCCCCTCTCTCCCCACGCACACACCCCTTTCCAGATGAAAGTGCTGCAATATGTCTTTGCTCTGGAGAAAAGGACCAAGGGGTTATCGCAGTCATCACAGTGGGACAGGAGCCTCGTATGGAGATTGTCCCGGACACTGTCATGAAGGGAAGGGCAGTGTGCATGAAGTATGTATCCTCATGTGACATAGTACTCATTGGAACACTGGACTTTTATGTATATGCAGTGGACTGCCTCACATGGTGAGTGATTAGTACCTTGGCCTTTGTCCACAACTGTGTGTGTGTGTATGTGTGTGTGTGTGTGTGTGTGTGTGTGTGTGTGTGTGTGTGTGTGTGTGTGTGTGTGTGTGTGTGTGTGTGTGTTTATGTGTGCGTGCGTGTATAAATTATTAGTATCACTTAACTTTGTTGTGCACAGGAAAGAGCTCTGGAGCCTGGGTTTGCTTGACTCTGTCCTGAACATTGAGGCAATTGAGAGTACTGTCTTCTTTGCACTGGCTGAAGGCTCTTTGGCTATCATCAAGGTATTCTGTTGCATCCAAACAGATGTACATTTACACACAACCACACACCACTCATGCATACAGAATATAGACCGAACACGTCCCCTGTCGGAGCCCCTCCTACTTCGCATTGGGTCATCCTCTGTGCCATGCCTGGCCCTTGTTCCAAATCAGATGTTGTGGTGTGGGTCTGAGAAGTCTATCACAGTCCTGTCCACTGTTACATGTGAGCTGGAAAAGTCCATTGTCATGGATGACGGTACAGGCAAGATCTATAAGATGAGGTGTGGGCAGGAAGGTGTTTGGGTGACCTTCAGATCGTAAGTTTGGCCTCCCCCCTCCCTTCCCTATTAATGATAATTTCTGTGACCAGGTCCACCATCATCTGCTTATTTGATGTTAATCAATACACAAAGTTGCTCCAAGTCGATTATGCAACCCTCCCCACTTCAGAGACGGTATGCCGTCTATATGACCCCTCAGTGCAGCTGAATCTGTATGCTCTAAAACCCCATGCATGGCTATAAGATATAAGCAGCTTTTGTGCATGTGTTAATGTGTGTGTTGTGCGTGCATTTGCATGTGCATGTGCACATGTATATAATTACCCCCATACTCCAGGCCCCATACTCCAGCATGTTTTTTTGGTCTACTGGCTGTTGTGGTAGCCATAAGTGGTGTGGTAATGTGTGTTTGTGTGTGTCCTCTTCACCCCCCAGCACGACAGGATCACCTCCCTCCTCCCGGTTCAAGGGCACCTGTGGGTGGGGACAGGAGATGGGACCATCCACATCCTCTCCGTGAAGGCAAGAGAGTCAAAACAGAAAGAGGTCCGCACCTCCCTACAGGCTGATGCCCCAGCTAACCCGACCAGGTCAAGGATCACCACGAGCTGTGGTCTTGTGGCCACACCCCTAGACGAGGGGAAAAGGGAGGAAGGGGAGAGGGAGGAGCAGAGACAGGAAGAGGACAGGCATGGCACCGATGACCTTCCACCTGTATCGAGAGAGCGAAGGACAAAGTTTGGGGCCGCCTTACATAACAGGAGACCAAGGCCAATGGAGAGAGGTGCCTATGAGCTGACGATAGAGGCTAGCAGACATGTGGTGGAGTCAAGGAAGGAACCTGTGAGGACTCTCCAGACATGCTTGTGAGTAACGGACTGATCTTTGGGTGAGAGTGGCTCTACTGTTCCTTCTCCTGTTCCTCCCTCCCTCCCTCCCTCCCTCCCTCCCTCCCTCCCTCCCTCCCTCCCTCCCTCCCTCCCTCCCTCCCTCCCCTCCCTCCCTCCTTTTATGGCCTGTAGGGGTCCAGACAACACCACCATTGTGGTGAGCAGTGTAAACACTGATTCTGATAGGGCTGTTCAAATGTGGAGATGTTCAGATCAGAATGCCACAAATGTAGGTGTTGTGTGCTGTTCTTTGGACCTGACCTGTACTTCTCACCTCTTCAAACAGTGGGACATGGTTTACCTGCAGTGTTCTGAAAAATAACATTTGTTTTTATTTTTTAAATTCTGTCTCACCTGTTTGTGTACACATGTATTTATTAGATTGTGTGTGATCTGTGTTTGTAGTTTGCTGCTTTGCAAGTGGCATTGTGACATAAGTAATGCATCCAATGCACTTATTAACATTATACCGATAACTCAATTCCCACCCCGGACGCATACACAGCCATGACTCGGCCCCAGGCCCTAATTACGAGTAACGTGTAATTAAGAACAGGGGTCTGGGGCCGAGAATATGTATGCATTATACCAGTATGTGGCTAGTAGTTTAATAGCTCCATGAGCTTTGCACACTTATTTTATATAAGTTTTATACATATGCAACTGATTACAAATAAGAGGGGTTTTTTTCCTTTTAAAAAGTCAATAACCTATATCACCATAGTAACATGTTCCAAATCTGCGGGCACAATAAAAATATATACCTCTGTAAATAAGGAAATTAGGTAGGCGTGTGTGTAGTACGTGCCCGTGCGAGCGAGATATACTACATCAAACTACCACGAAGATGGCGAACCCATACATGGATGAGTTGATTCCCATCGTAAACAAACTTCAAGATGCGTTCGCTCAGCTGGGTATGGCTAGTCCCATCGACCTGCCACAAATTGCAGTCGTGGGAGGTCAGAGCGCTGGGAAGAGTTCTGTGTTGGAAAACTTTGTGGGAAAGTAAGTCTAGACGTCAACCTCTTAACCCGTCTATGAAGTTTGTTCACCTTTCGCGCGCTAGGGACTTCCTACCTCGTGGTTCAGGCATCGTCACAAGACGTCCGTTGATATTACAGCTTATAAACGGCAAAACAGGTTTTTATTTTTAGCCTACGTATCTTCGGTAACCTGATGCACTCCATTTCTTATTGCCGCAGAATGGGCGGAATTCCTTCACCAGAAAGGCAAGAAGTACACAGACTTCGAGGAGGTTCGCAAAGAAATAGAAGCTGAGACGGACCGCGTGACTGGCTCAAGCAAGGCTATATCAGCTGTCCCCATCAACTTGAGGGTATACTCGCCACACGGTGAGTATGAAGGGATATAACTTTATGGGGAGGGGGTGTGGTGGTCTCATGAATACGATGACAAGGACCCGTTCTCGTTGTAACTGCAGTGCTAAACCTGACCCTGGTGGATTTACCTGGTATGACCAAAGTCCCAGTCGGTGACCAGCCTGCAGACATTGAGGCCCAGATAAGGGACATGATACTTCAGTTTATCACCAGGGACAACTGCCTCATCTTAGCTGTTTCCCCCGCCAATGCTGATCTGGCCACATCAGATGCACTCAAGCTTTCGAAGGAAGTAGATCCCCAGGGTGGGTATTTCCTTTTCAGAGGAATTCTTATTCCTCTCCCCTCCTGCTGTTATCCCGCTCTTTCCCTCCTCCTCACTTTCACTCTTCTCTCACTTTCTCCTCCCTCCTCCCTCCCTCCCTCCCTGCCCCTCCTCCCCTGGTCATGCCTTATGGCTCTATCATCACTCTTCTCAGGACTAAGGACCATTGGAGTTCTAACTAAGCTGGACCTGATGGACGAGGGCACAGATGCCAAAGAAGTACTAGAGAATAAAGTATTCCCCCTGCGGAGAGGTACATAGCTATAACTAAATGTAACCAGCGGTCACCCTTGTCCCTTCACCACCTCAGGGTACGTTGGAGTGGTCAACAGGAGTCAGAAGGACATTGAAGGCAGGAAGGACATCAAAGCTGCACTTGCCGCTGAGCGGAAGTTCTTTCTGAGTCACAGCTCATATCGTCACATGGCTGACCGCCTGGGCACCCCCTTCCTGCAGAAGACGCTCAACCAGACCCTGACCAATCACATCCGTGACACCCTCCCTCAGCTGAGGAGCAAACTGCAGGGCGAGATACTGTCCATGGAGAAGGAGGTGGAGGAGTACAAGAGGTTCCGACCTGATGACCCCGCCATCAAGACCAAGGCCATGCTCACTCTGATACAGAACTACGGAAGTGACTTTGAGCGTCGCATTGAGGGAGGCGGTGAGGCCATCAGCATATCGGAGCTTAGCGCAGGAGCAAAGATAAACAGAATATTCCACGAGCGTTTTCCTTTCGAGCTTGTGAAGGTGGGTGTTTTATATCACATTGTGTGTGTGTGTGTGTGTGTGTGTGTATCTGTGGTTAAAACCTTACAATGTACATCCTCAGCTTGAGGTTAACGAGAAAGAGCTTCGCAGGGAGATTAGCTTTGCCATCAAGAACCTTTTTGGTGTGAGGTGAGGAGGGAGGGATGAGGGAATGGTGTGAGGAGGAAAGGGTGTAAGGAGGGAGGGATTCATGAGGAAGGAGTGGTGTGAGGAGGGAGGGAGGTGAGGAGGGAGGGATTCATGAGGAAGGAGTGGTGTGAGGTGGGAAGGAGGTGAGGAGGGAGGGGTTCATGAGGAAGGAGTGGTGTGAGGAGGGAGGGAGGTGTGGGAGGGGTGAGTGAGGATGACAGAAGAGATCATGGAGGGGGAGGGTTGGGGATGAAGAAGGCACACAGGTGTGATGTGCTCTGTCTCTGTCCTCGCAGAGTTGGGCTCTTCACACCCGACATGGCCTTTGAGCAGATAGTGAAGAGGCAGATTGAGAAGCTGGTGGTGCCGTCACTGAAGTGTGTGGACATGGTGTTCACTGAGCTAAGCGAAGTGGTCAAGACGTGTGCCTTAGGGGTGAGCTAGCTCCTCCCCTAGCTCCTCCCCATCCACTTCCATCTCCATCTCCCCCTCCCACCACCAGATGGCACGTTACCCCCGACTTAGGGATGAAACTGAGAGGATTCTCACCACATTTCTGCGCGAGCAGGAACAGAAGTGCAAGGACCATGTGAGCAGTGGGTGTGGTCTTGGGAGTCTTTAGGTAGAGATTGGTCTGGGAACCTTTGATGTTTACATTGTTCAGTTTCCTCTGAGCATATACCTCCATGTTAGAGGGACCTTAGGTACTGCATATACCTCCATGTTAGAGGGACCTTAGGTACTGCATATACCTCCATGTTAGAGGGACCTTAGGTACTGCATATACCTCCATGTTAGAGGGACCTTAGGTACTGCATATACCTCCATGTTAGAGGGACCTTAGGTACTGCATATACCTCCATGTTAGAGGGACCTTAGGTACTGCATATACCTCCATGTTAGAGGGACCTTAGGTACTGCATATACCTCCATGTTAGAGGGACCTTAGGTACTGCATATACCTCCATGTTAGAGGGACCTTAGGTACTGCATATACCTCCATGTTAGAGGGACCTTAGGTACTGCATATACCTCCATGTTAGAGGGACCTTAGGTACTGCATATACCTCCATGTTAGAGGGACCTTAGGTACTGCATATACCTCCATGTTAGAGGGACCTTAGGTACTGCATATACCTCCATGTTAGAGGGACCTTAGGTACTGCATATACCTCCATGTTAGAGGGACCTTAGGTACTGCATATACCTCCATGTTAGAGGGACCTTAGGTACTGCATATACCTCCATGTTAGAGGGACCTTAGGTACTGCATATACCTCCATGTTAGAGGGACCTTAGGTACTGCATATACCTCCATGTTAGAGGGACCTTAGGTACTGCATATACCTCCATGTTAGAGGGACCTTAGGTACTGCATATACCTCCATGTTAGAGGGACCTTAGGTACTGCATATACCTCCATGTTAGAGATATGTTGTACTATTTGCCATATGGTACAGTTTTTGCACTTCATTTATATGTTTGGATTGTTACAACTTCCGAATGGTTAACACCTATTTCCAAAACTCATTTCTATATAGTGAGCTATATTTGGAGCTGTATTACCTTACAAAAATGCTATAAATTTTTGGCAGAAGCATTGATATCGCTTCGAAATACGTAGAGGAGTCCTGTAGCTAGTGATTTGTTCTGTTGGTTCATTTTTGTATCACCCCTTATAGAGATAGGGTTAGGGTTAACCCTAACCCTAACCCAAATCATTATAGGTAGTGGTACATGATCGTATTTCTCTGTTAAGATGGCTACCATTTAATATATCTCAGAAACTTTGAATACAGTGAAAGATTACCAAGTGCAGTGAAGGGTTTGAGTGAAATCAAGGGTTTAGTACAGTTAATTTAGCTCAGTGAAGGTTTACTGAATGCAGTGAAGTTACTAAGCTCAGTGAGACTTAAGTTACTTGCACTGTGTTCACTATCACGATAGAAGTTCGGAATGGTTCCAGATGTTCTCATATCAAAGAAGAACATTGGGAACCATTCTATCATGATAAGTATGAACACAGTGTGAAGGTTTACTGAGTGCAATGTAAGACATTATCTTCTTTCCCTTCCTATTTCCCCTACAGATTAGACTGGTCATTGAAATTGAGTTGGCATACATGAACACCAATCACCCTGACTTTGTTGGGTTTGACAAGTATGTAGTCTGATAAGCACCTCGGGTGCCCAGGCTGAGATATTTCTCTCCATACCTACTTGCCCACTGTAGTGCTGCCAGTGGGGCCCAGAAGAAGAAGGTCCACCAAAGTGTCACCAATCAGGTGATCAGGAAGGGATGGCTTGGCATGCCCGTGTCCCTCATCAAGGGAAGCAGCAAGGACTCTTGGTTTGTACTCACTGCTGACTCCCTGAGCTGGTACAAGGACAAAGACGTGAGTGGTGACACCCTCCCCCCCACACCCCTCCCTTGGTGCCCCTCCCCTCTGCTGCTCCTCCCATCTTTCTGCTGCCCCTCCCATCTTTCTGCTGCTCCTCCCATCTTTCTGGTGCCCCCTCCCTCTGGAGCCCCTCCCTTCCCTCTGGTGCCCCTCCCACTCCCTCTGGTACCCCTTCCTCTGTGGTGCCATAATACCTTTACCCTCACTACAGGAGAAGGAGCAGCGCTACAGTCTGAGGTTGGAGGACATGAAGGTTCGGGACATTGAAGCGGGACGATTCTCCCTTGGGAAGAAATTCTTATTTGCACTTTATTACACCAGTGGCAAGTGAGTGGTCTATTATGCAATGGAAGTGAGAGGGGGAAAAAAACTGTGTGTATGGGGAGGGGGGTGGATGGTTTCTGAGCAAACTTTGTTCTTAATTCAACCATTTCGATGTATCCCCACCTCCCCCCCCACTCACATTTACTCACCTCCAGTGGCAAGTGAGTGATCCCATTATTTAATCCTCCTTTTGTATGCAATGAGATTTTTTTAAAAAGGCAGTATCTGAGAAGTCTCAACTATTTTTACGTTCCTTTCATCTCCCCACTCTCCTCCCTCCCTTAGGAATGTGTATAAAGACAAGGACCAGCTGGAGCTCCAGGCTCAGTCCGAGGAGGACATGGAGGGTTGGAAGGCAGCCCTGCTTAGGGCAGGAGTGTACCCCACCAGGGAGCAAGCAGTTTCTGTGAGTATTGAGGGACAGGAGGAAAGGGGAGGAGGATTGACGTGTTTGTGCCATTCCAGAATGAGGGTGATGGGGACATAGAGGCAATGGACCCCCAGCTGGAGCGACAGGTAGAAACTATCCGTAACCTGGTCGAGTCCTATATGAGTATAGTGAGCAAGAATATCCAAGATGGTGTTCCCAAGACTGTCATGTATACAATGGTGAACAAGGTGGGTATTGCTGTGTTTGTACAGCCAGGAGCCAACTTGTCTTGCACCCATCTCCCCGTGTAGCTAAAATCCTACATTCAGACTGACCTGCTCCCCACCATCTACTCATCTGGTGGGCAGGACAGCTTGATGGAGGAGAGTGCTGACGCCAGCGTACGTCGTGAGGAGGTACTCCGCATGTACCACACCTGCAAGGATGCACTGGAGATCATCTCTGATGTCAGCACCAAGACCAGTCAGTGACCCTTGTCCCCAGACTTGTTTTACAAAATGGTACATAATGATTGATTTTCTGCCCCCCCCCCCCCCCCCCCCCCCCCTTGCAGCAAGCACTCCTCTGCCACCTCCTGTTGATTACGATGATGAGTCATCATCAATGCCTCCCAGTCGTGGCTCCACCAGTCAGCTTTCTGTCGCCGCAGGTGGTGGTCCTTCCAGGCCAAGTCGGCCCACTCCTCGCCCACCTCCTCCTGCTCCTTCCAACTCTGGCTCTAGCCAACCCCCTCCCTCCCCTACACCTCAACCACACCCTGGGGTTCCTACTCGTCCAGGTGATCCAGCGGGTGGACCAAGGTAAGCGTGGTTGTGTGAGCGTGGCCCTTATGAACCAACCTTCCCCCCCCCCCCCCTTACACAGACGACCACCAGCCCCCCCAGGGCCCAGACCCAATGTGCCAGCAAGGCCCCAATAGTTATATGCAATTAACTAGAACATGCATTTGTGTAGTAAAGAGTAGGTTATGCATATTGTTTTGTGTTACATGTATGTACATGTAGGTTTCCAGAAAATATTAGATTATGATGAAATATACACCATTTCAGACGCACAGTAACAAAAGGAGGGGAAAAAGAGCTGATTCACTTTGGGAGTGGTTAATTAAAAGCCAATCCACATGGCTCACACCATCAGGATCTCTCCTGTGCAGCAAGGACACAAGAGGATACCATCCTTTGTGGCAGGCCCATTTTGCGTTTCCAGCTCCTTGATTAGATTCATGATCTGCAGAGCGGTGGGCGGGACCACAGGTGTGTCTGAGGGGTTGCCCCTAGGTAAAGGGGAGGGGTTGACGTTGGGTGTGCTGGAATGGATTTGCCGGTGCTGCCTCAGATGAGTAGGGAGACTACGGTTCAGGTCAGGAGGAGTGGCTTGGTGGCTGGGTGACCAAGAAGGATCAGTTGCCCTCTCAGACAGAAGTTGTTTGACAAGCCCTTGCAGCTCCTGCAGCTTTGCCTGCACAAGGTGGAATAGAGGCCAGCCTTATATGGGCAGGTTACCACCTGGACGTTGAATCATACCTGCATGGAAGCCTTCTCTGCCATCACTTGTTGCACAAAACGGTCATTTTCCATAAATTTAGACTTCAGAGCTTGCCTCTGCAACTGGTAGAGAGAAATGTACTCCCCTATGGAGACAAACGTTTTTAAAACGTACAAAGGTACATATGTACTTCTGCACATATGTACTTTGAACAGCTGCATGCACACACAAGTGTAATGTGTGCACACTTGTGTATCACCTGACCTATTGTCTCTGTTTCTCCCGACAACTGCATCACAACGTGGTCTTTGACTTGCAACTGTTCAAGCAGTTCTGCCTTCTCAGCCATTAGGGCTAGGAACTTGCACTACATGGGAGATGGAGGAGGAGTGTGGGGGGGAAGGAGAGGTGACATCAGAGGTACATGGGAGATGGAGGAGGAGTGTGGGGGGAAGGAGAGGTGACATCAGAGGTACATGGGAGATGGAGGAGTGTGGGGGGGAAGGAGAGGTGACATCAGAGGTACATGGGAGATGGAGGAGTGTGGGGGGAAGGAGAGGTGACATCAGAGGTACATGGGAGATGGAGGAGGAGTGTGGGGGTGGGGAAGGAGAGGTGACATCAGTCTACCTGCAGTGCTGAGTAGCTCTTTGAGAATACATCGAGCTGTTCAGAAGTCATGTTATGAAGATCAACTTGTACCTCATTAGCTATTGGTGTGTAAAAGACAGGAGGGAAGGAGGGGGAGGAGGGGGGAGGGAGAGGGTCAGGTGGAGAAGAGGAATAAACATGACCAGAAGACAGGACAAGAAGGGAAGAGGAACAGGAATGAACATGTTTTGAAAAGCAGAAGTGTTATGGTTCCAAATAGAGGTGCATTACCCTCCTCCAGCTGTTCACTATGCTCTGAAGGCTGCTCATATCTGTGCAGCTGCTCCAGTACTCCCTGGTGCTCTTCTGTCAGCTCTTCATATCGGACCTGCAGCTGTTCCAGCTCTCTTCTCATTGAGTCCTCCCGTGAAACCTGCAGCAGCAATACAGCCTTAAAAAGGACCATCCATTCAGTAGGTAACTAAAACATGCACATACTCCAGCTGTCTCAACAGAGCCTGGTCCATCTACTTGGTCAGTGTCTCCACCTTCATCACCATGGTGATGTCCTACTGAACCCTTAAGTTCAGCTACCTGTTTCTCCAGCTGAGCTTCACGAAGTCTTGCTGCCTCTAGCTGCTGTTCCAACTGACCCCAACGTGATCTCTCTGCCTCAACAACACCCTGAGCTCCATCATATACTGGCAGAGCTTCGTGCTGTCTCTCTGACACCAGCTCCCCTTCCAGCTGTGCCCTCTGCTGTCTCTCTGACACCAGCTCCCCTTCCAGCTGTGCCCTCTGCTGTCTCTCTGACACCAGCTCCCCTTCCAGCTGTGCCCTCTGCTGTCTCTCTGACACCAGCTCCCCTTCCAGCTGTGCCCTCTGCTGTCTCTCTGACACCAGCTCCCCTTCCAGCTGTGCCCTCTGCTGTCTCTCTGACACCAGCTCCCCTTCCAGCTGTGCCCTCTGCTGTTTCCCTAGCTCCAGCTGACCCTCCAACTGGGACCAGCGACGCTTGGCTGTTTCCAGCTCACTTGCTAGCTCCATGTTCTGGTGGCTCTGCTTCACAAAGGCTTCCTGGAGCTCCACAAGATGGTTCTTCAGCTCCTTGTTCTGTGCCATAGCACTGTGCATGTGTAGAAGTGTGTGCATGTGTGCATGTGTGCATGTGCATGTGTGTGTGCATGTGTGTATTGTGTATTGTGTATTGTGTGTGTGCATGTGTGCGTAACATGTGTGCATTTGGTCTACATCAGCACGTATAATGTTGCCATGTTACATATTTTTGCATGGACATCACAGCAATTAGAATATGTAGCCATCTCAGCTCTTTCCTCCCATACGCCCCCACCCATGCCCATGTCACCAGGTAACAAGCAAGCAGTATTACAAGCCCCACCCACCGGCTGATGGTCTCCTTGTCCTGGGATATGGTGGTAAACAAACCCTTCTGGTCCACCACCTGCTCTTGAAGCCTTGCAAGGCTGGCCTCCAGCTCTTGTGTGGCTTCTTCCTGCTGTCTGTGCAACCTGTGTGGCCAGCAAGAGAAGAGGGAGGGGTGGGGAGGAGGAAGAGGGGAGAATGGGAAGGTGGAGTAGGAGGAGGGGGAGGAGGATGAAAGTAAAGCTAAGAACAATACTTGATAGAGACATACAAGTGATTTCACCCACCTGGCTAGCTGGGCATTGTCTTGTATCTAATGGCAAGCCCACCACAAGGAGCCAGCAGATGCACCAACACAAAACAAAGGATCATGGACATTTTTCAAACAATGGCAAAGATCCCGCAACTTCTGTAGCTCCTCCCTCATCACTCCGCCCACCTCACTACCCCTTACATGTTGATGTAGCTTCTGTTCAAGCTCCTCCTTCTCTCTGGAGACCTGCTGTACGTTGCCCTTTGCCCTCTCTTCCACTTCAGCAACATGCACAGTCAGCAGTTCTGAAAATCATACCATGCCACGCCCATTATAACAGTACTGCCACGCCCATTATAGCAGTACTGCCACGCCCATTATAGCAGTACTGCCACGCCCATTATGGTGGACCCACCTCTCACCTCATCCCACCTCTCACCTCATCCCACCACTCACCTCATCCCACCTCTCACCTCATCCCACCACTACCCCTCTCCCCCCAACCATCTTAACACCCACAGTTAAGTTAGGTACCATGACAGCTCTAACCTCTCTCCTGCTCAAACACTGCCACCTTCTCCATCAAGACACTTGCTTGAGCATGGCTGTCTGCTAACTGGCCTTGTAATTCTGCCAACTGCCAAAAAAAAAAGTATCCATCAACCATCCCCTCCCATTAACACAGCCAATCCAATTAACCTCCATCAATACAGCCCCTCCCACAGGCCCCTCCCATCTGTGTACCCACATTAGTGGCATGTCTTTGCTGCTGTGAAGTCAAGGCATCCCGTAAGGCAGCGACATCCATCTGTGCCTGGTCCCTCTCAGATGTCAGCTTGTATATAGATGACCTCAGCGCTTCTGTCTCACTCTGCAAAATCTGCAACCTGTCCTGCTGAGGGGGTGGGGCACGACTAGACTTCTCGGCTGTACCAGCTGATAGCTGCAAGAACATATTATGATGTGCAGTGATGAGGGTGTGCAGTGATGAGGGTGTGCAGTGATGAGGGGTATGTGTATGTACAAGATATAAAGAACAGAGAAGGTTAGTGGTATATAGTATTTGAAGGCAATGGTGGTGTAAAAAGGAAGGGAACAAGGGTTCAGCAACGATATGAAAATAGTATGTAGTCCCTATATGTAATACACTTTTGTATATTTACTTTGCTAAGGACTATGCTGTTTTCATATCATTGCTGAACCCTTGTTCCCTTCCTTATTACACCACCATTGCCTTCAAATACTAATTTTTCCCATAGAGAATGTTTTTAATATTTTGTTTCCTTCATTTTTTTTAATTAGTGACTTAAAACCTCAAAAACTTGTATGTGCTACAGGCATGTGTATGAGTGTGTGGATGGCCGTGTGCATGTGTGTGCATGTGTGTGGGTGTGCATGTGTGTAGGTGTTTAAGCTATAAACAGACCTGTTGCACTAAAAGCTGGGACACACCCAGCCTCTTCTGCAGATCACTGTTAGAGGCCTGCAGATTGCGGACTTCAGTGCTGTGGGCTGTTAGCTTGCTGATCAGCTCTGCATTCTCCTGCCTCTGGTCCTCCAGAGATGACCTCATCTGCTGCAAGGCCTGCTCCAAGGAGCCGTGGTGCCCAGAGCTGAGGGAGAGGGCCTGGGGAGGAGGGAATAAAAGGTGGATAGAGAAGAGGTTAGGGAGTGAGGTGGGCAGTGGTATGTGGGGGAGATGGTGGTATGTGGGGTGAGGTGGGCAGTGGTATGTGGGGGAGATGGTGGTATGTGGGGTGAGGTGGGCAGTGGTATGTGGGGGAGATGGTGGTATGTGGGGGAGATGGTGGTATGTGGGGAGTGAGGTGGGCAGTGGTATGTGGGGGAGATGGTGGTATGTGGGGGAAGCAGTGGGGAGCAGAGATGGGAAGGTACATGGCTCGAAGCATACAAAGGCCAACACAACAACAGGCAAGGCAAGATGGCCACACCTCCTCCCTCTTTGACAGTGTGCTACTTAAGGAAAGTTTTTCTCTTTGTGTCTCTTCCAGTTGTCTCTTTGTGGCCTGAAGACTTGTGTTACAGTCCTGAGCCTCTTCTATTGGCGAGTGAGAAGAGATGGGGAAAGGGAGAAAGATGGGGGTGTGAAGAATATAGGAGAGGCAGAGTGGGAATGGGGTGTGGTCCACCATATGGGGGTAGGGGTGTGGTCCACCATATAGGATAGGCTAGGGGTGTGGTCCACCATACAGGATAGGCTAGGGGTGTGGTCCACTATATAGGATAGGCTAGGGGTGTGGTCCATCATATAGGATAGGCTAGGGGTGTGGTCCACCATACAGGATAGGCTAGGGGTGTCTAGGGGTGTGTCCACTATATAGGATAGGCTAGGGGTGTGGTCCACCATATAGGATAGGTAGAGGTGTGGTCTGATAGGGGTGTGGTCCACCATATAACACTCACTGGTCTTGTTCTTTAGCTGGGACTGCAGTCTGGTTATCTGTGCCTGAAGCTCCGCCTTCTCTCCCACCAGAACATCAATGGTCTTGGCATGGCTCTGAAGGGGAGGAGGGAAGAAAAGGAGGGAGAGGAGGAGGTATAGGAGGAGAGAGGAGGGGGAGGAGGTATAGGAGGAGGAAGGAAGGAGGAGGAGGGGAGGAAGAGGGGAGGAAGAGGGAGAAGCGGGAGGAAGTGAAAGAGAAATAGAGATTGGAGATGGAGTTGAGATTGGAAAGCAAGGAGGGATGGTGGTGTTGGAGATTGGAGAGGGAGAGAGGAAGTGATGAAGGAAGTGCAATGATGGACATGTACATACTACTTTATGATCTCCTAAATGTACCTCCTACCCGTTAGGGACACCGACTTCCAATTATTGCCATACCTGCAGGTCGGCTTGGTGATGGGCAAGTATCTGAGGTAAATCTGAAAACTGGAAAAACAAAGAGATATAACATACGACGTTCGGTGCGGAGAGTGGTGTGGAAGGCACAGAGTACGTTACCCGTCTGATATCTTCATGCTCATGCAAGTCGCCTAGAGAACCGTTCTCCGAACCATTATGTTCATCAGCGACCTGTTTATGTAAAGGTGAAACATACCGTATTATCAATGACGTTGCCAAAAAAAAAAAAAAACGAGCGGACGTACTGTGCTGTTAACAGCGGGAGGCGAGCCGTTCGTGTCGGAAGTTAAATGGTTGCTTTTGTTTGGAGTCTTAGAGCGAGACTGGAATTTTTTCAACTTTGAGAGATGTGGAATGCTAATTTATTCAGTCAGGCAATATGGGAAGCGCGCTTGCCTTTTTGCGCGCAACAGCGACCTTCTCACTTCTATCCATGACAATAGGTCACCCAAAAATTTCCTATTTATAAGTAATAACTTCTTCAGACATGTAATGAAGCAATATACGGCACAGCTGTGAGAATTATGTCATGCTTGTAACCAGCTTGCGAAAGTTGACGGCACTTCCAAGCAGATCTATCTTGAGACTGTGCAAGTGCCTAAAACATCATTTACCAAGTATGGCGAGCGGAAAGCTGGACACTCCTCATTTCGAGAAGTTGAAAACAGACGACCTCTTGCGCCTGGAAAGAGTGTTCCGCGACAGAGGTTATGACTTCAGGTTGGTCGGAGGTGTGGTGAGAGACTTGCTTTTAGGGAAAGCACCGAAAGACATCGACATCGCTACGGACTGCACCCCGGATGCAATGACCAAAATGTTCGAAGAGTTAGGTATACGGTATATCGAAACCGGGCTGAAGCACGGAACAGTGACCGTGCACGCCAGTGCAGGCGACTACGAAATAACCACACTTAGAGTGGATAAGGTTACCGATGGAAGGCACGCAGATGTTGAGTTTATCAAGGACTGGAAGACCGACGCTCTGCGCAGAGACCTGACCATCAATGCCATGAGCCTAACGCTCGATGGGGAACTTTATGACTACTTTGACGGGCAAAAACACCTGGCGGAGAAGAGAATACTTTTCGTTGGCGACGCGAGAACCCGAATTAGAGAAGACTATCTCAGAATATTGCGCTATTTTCGCTTTTATGGCAGAATAGCGCCCGACCCAGACCGCCATGACGCCGCCACATTGGAGGCGATAGAGGAGACTGTGGAGGGACTGAGAGGCATCTCCGTCGAACGGGTGTGGGCTGAAATGGGCAAGATTTTGACTGGTAACCATGCACCTCATCTTGTGCAGCTGATGTACAAGCTAAAGGTGGCACAGGCCATAGGTAGGAGGTCTCTCCTCTGATCCCCACACATATAACCCTGGTATAAACCCCAACCTACACAACCCTGCTATAGACCCCCACACTCTGTTCACTCTCTGTGAACACACAACCCTCCTGTCTGTAACTTAATTGGACCTTTACATGGAGATCGTTAGTGCCCCCCCAACATGTGGGTTGGTGCCACACACCCTTACTTTGACCCCTCCCTCCCAGATTAATTGAAGTCACTCCCCTTAACATTATCCCATACATGGTGCTAGATTGGTACTGTGGTCTCAGCCTACCCATTAAGACTCAGCTTAACAATTCTCATTGCATGCATATAGGCTACTCCATGAATTCTGTTCCTGGTTTTCATTTTAAAAAAGAAACTAATTGAAATAGTGCATGCTACATAGGGTGTGGAATGAATAGTGAGTGTCTGATATAGAAGTCTGGGATCCCCCCCCTAGATGTGCATATCCCATATACATGTGGTTCCCTACAGAGGACCCCTTAGTGTACCTTATACTAAGAGTACTTTCTGTAGAAATTAGTAATTCCTGGAGTCATATGTAGACTTAGTTGGAAGCAGAAACAAGAGATTCAATTTAGAAAACCATTTGTGGAGAAAGGGCCGGCGGGATCTGTTTTAACAAATGATCATTTTTGCTTATAAATACTTTTATATTGAACCTGTAGGACTTCCAGGTGATGGCCAGCTGGAAGAGCTGGGCCTTGTGTGGAAGAGCATGAGCGATGGTTGTTACCACCTCCAGCCAGTGAGCCTCCTTACGGCTCTGGTGCGCACGGTGAAGGAAGCTTACCAATTGGCCGAAGCATGGAAGCTTTCCAACAACGAGAAGAAGCTTGGGGCCTTCATCGCGGAGCACAGAACACTCGCGTATTGTCTAGATACGAACTTCAAATATTTCCAGGACCTTGTTGTGGACGGCACTCCATTAACTTCTGTTCAGGAGTTGGCGTACTACTGTGGCAGAGTGGAGTACGCCATTCGCTTAAGTCAGTGGGCAGTCCCTTCATTTCCTGTGAACGGTACGGACCTTTTGACTGCAGGCTTCAAAAAGGGGCCCGTGATGGGAAAGCTTCTCAGCCACCTGCGCATTAAATGGAAAGAGAGTGACTTTGAATTGAACAAAACAGACCTCCTTGCACTGGCAAAACAGTATAAGTGAACTTGTGAACAGTGTGTTTACGTTTTCAATTTCCGGAAACCGCGCACGATGGTATAACGCTAATTACGTATCATGTCAGGAAACGGTACGGAAGATGAGCATCACAGTTGCCGTTTTACACGAAGTGGTAACGTGTAACAGTTTATATAAAAAATAAATATGACCGCACGTAGTGGAAATGCAGAATGGCACTGCATCCAGCGGTCGGAGCTGAATCCCCACTGGCAGTGCCTGGAGAACTTCCTGCTACTGAACGTCCGTAACAACAACAAGGTACTTGGGACCGGAGCGTACGGAGAAGTCGTGGAGCTGGAAGTCTATGGATTGGTTTGCGCGGGCAAGCAAGTTCACAGCGAACTGCTGTCGGGAGCCACGGATGGAATCGAGGACGCTCAAGAAACGCCACTCGTAAGGAAGTTCTTGGAAGAATGCCAGCTTATGAGTGGACTCCGTAACCCCCACATAGTCCAGTTCTTAGGCATCGCTTTCTTCCAAGAGAGTCCCGAGGTACCGCTTCTTGTCATGGAACGTTTGTGCATGAGCCTGGACGACCTGTTGGTGAAGAACCGTGAGGTCCCCTTCTACTGGAAGGTATCAATCTTGCTCGATGTACTTAAAGGCTTAGCGTACCTACACAATCACAGTCCCGCGATCATTCACCGCGACCTGACGGCCAAGAATGTCTTACTTACCACGGACATGATGGCGAAAATAACCGATTTTGGAGTATCACGCATTGTCGAGCGCGCCTGGCCGGGCGTAAACTCCACTCAGAATATCGGCACGCTGGTGTATATGTCCCCAGAAGCCTGCGAAGGAACGATAACGCACAAATTGGACATCTTTTCTTTTGGCGTGCTCTTCCTGTACGTCATTACGGCTGACTTTCCCTGCAATCTGCTAGCTCCCAATTTCCATAATGATGATGGAAACCTCGTGGCTCGCACAGAACTGCAGCGAAGGCAGGTGTATTTTGACAGGGCGCGCGAAATTGTGGGCGAAGACACGCTGATTCTCGACCTCCTTTCAAGCTGCCTGCTAAACAACCACAACCAGCGGCCGACGGTAGACCTTTTGATACCCAAGTTTGTCTCGCTCCAATCTGCGTACCCCAATAAGCTCGGCCACATGAACAGGGTGGAGCTGGAGCAGTTGGCACTGCTAAATAGCGCCCACCTGAACAGATTGGAGCTGGAGCAGTTGGCACTGCTGAATAGCGCCCACCACGAGGTACACACACCTTGCATCATCACGATTCAGTGCACTATAAGTATGTGCCTCTTTACCCTCAGCAGTCAGAATGGACTCTTCAGCTACAAAGGGAAAGAGATGCATTAGAAAGGAGGACTGATGAGCAACTGAGATACATACATAGCCTGGAGAGTGACGTCTTGAGGATGCAAATGGCGGAGGTAAGAGATCCTCTGTGGACATCCAGGCCACACAGTAATGCACCCTCCCCGTCTTGCAGACTGAAAGCAACCTGGCACTGCGAGCCACGCAAAATGAATACAAGAAGCTTCAGGATGAGCTGTCAGTGAAGGAAGTACTCTGTGAAGAGCTTCGAATGCAGCAAGTTACCTTGCATAACAACATTGAGTCTCTACAGGTGACATTCTCAATTACTTTTTCTGTGGTTCATTATGCTTCCCCCCCCCCCCCCCCACACACACACACACACACACAATTATTATTTTTTAACTTTCAGACTGAGATTGAAGAGAAGCAGCTTACTATCAGAAAACTTGAAGATAGGACACAGGTACAAGGAGCACCTGGGCATGAGGTCCTAAATGTGACCTTTTGACCCCGGCCAATTCTTATCCTCCCAGCGACCTGCTGTGCAAGAGCAGTCGACGGTTGTGGAGATGTACAAAGCACGCATAACCTCACTCACATCTGAGCTGGAGAGCAGAGGAAAGACACTCAAAGGCCAAGTACAGGTATGTGCTGAGTTATGTAATAGGTCAGCTTACACCAGATTTTTGCACCAAGATGCTTGCTCTTACTATTGCTCAGCTGTTGGGATAATTACATCTGTGTACGTGAAAGACCTTGAGAGACTTTTGTCACTGTGAAGAGGGTGGAAGTAAAGGGGGGGGGGGGGGGGGGGGGTAAGAAGGGTAAGATGGAGGGGTGGACTATTTAAACTTTCTCTCATCTACCTGCACTTGGGAAGTCATGTATATTGTGTTGTGGTTGCAACTTTTTGACAATTATTTTGCACGTTCTCCCCCTGGTTTCCCCCCCCCCCCCCCCCCCCCCCAGCCAAGTGGCCTCAAAGTGACCCTCACCATCCATTGGACAAAGGGCTACACCTGTTCCTACTCAGTGGGCAACACCCAGTGCATCACGTGGGGCGACAGGGTGTGCCTGAGCGGGGGCAACACCTCCCTCACTGACAGCACCTCTGTGATAGTGTACGACTGTTCCTCGCAGCGCTGCGGGAGGCTCAGCTACCTCCTCTCCCACTTTGCCATGGTCACGCTCCCCACCTTATCTGGTCAACAGCTCCTCTTGATCGGGGGGTACAACAGGTCAAACGACAGATATAGCGGCCAGATATCCGCGTGGGAACAGGAAACTAGGAGTTGGAACACGGTGGTGTACCCTGCCATGTTGACGGAGAGAGGGGATGCATCTGCCGTGGTGCACCGCCACTGGATACTGGTGGCCGGGGGTTGCAACGCCAAAGGTCGCCTGTCGACAGTAGAGTTGCTGGACACCTCTACCCACCAGTGGTACACTGCCTCCCCCATGCCCTCGCCCAGCGCCGGCATGCAGCACGCAGTGTCGGGGGACACTTGGTACCTGCTGGGAGGAGACGGCGTCCTGGCCAACCACAAGAGAGCCTACATGGTCTCCGTATCGGAACTCGTGTTGAAGGTTGCCGAGGGCGAGGGGGGTGGAAGTGTGTGGAAAGAGATGCCCGAGATGCCGCTGGGGTGTCCCGGCGTGGTCACCATAAGGGGGTACCTCTTCGCCGTGGGGGGGAAGGACACAAAGGGCCAGCCGAAGAGGGAGATATATGCCTACCTTCCTGGGACCTGGGAGTGGTACCACGTGTGCAACCTCCCCTCGGCCAGGCACAGCTGCACATGCACTCTCGTTAGCGGCAAGACATTAGCGGTGATTGGTGGAGCACAGGAGGGTACCCAGACCTCAAGCCACATAGACCAGGGCTCACTGACACTTCCCTCAGAGAGGTAGCCATTATACGTACATACATACACACACATACATACACACATACATACATACATACATACATGTACATGATTATTTTAGACTTAATACTTCTTTTCTTTCCTCCCTGTGCTAATAGGTTCACTGTGAATCAAATCTGATGAAACTTCTGTATTTCATTTGTCAAATCTGATGAAACGTCTTTTAAATTTTTTAAAAATTTCTTTTGTTTGTTGTACCAGTATGTCAACCAAGAAGCTGGTCAATGCATTTTGGTTTCTAAATAATGCCACTGGTTTTAATTCATTAGCACCAGTAGACAAATGCGATGAGGTTACATGTGTGGCCACTAATAAAATTATGACTGATTTGATTTCAGACTGTGAACTGAATGCAGGCAGGATATGATTATTAAGGGAGTTTTAAAACATCTTGCTAATCAAGCCTGTTACAACTTCACCTGGTATTCCAGAGTACAGATTGGGATAGTAGAGTAACTGAAGCCATTTATAGAAACTAAATTAAGAGTTCTGCAGTAGCCTACTGTCCCATAGTGTGGGCACTACCATGTGAAGCAGGAGGCAAGGCTGCCTATCAGGCATGTTGCCATAGGAGCATCACAACATGGGAAAGCTCTTAGCTCTTCATATGAAGTGTCCTTTTCACCTTTCAACAAACATTCCAATAAAACCAGAGAGGAAGAGGAGTGTGTGTATATTATTGCCTTTAAGAAGAGCATACAGTTCTGGTAGTAACATTGGTAACTGTGAGATGGACGACCTACTGATGCTGTACCAAATTCCAGGGGTAAAGGGGGGGGACCCACATATTTTAGTGCTTTGAATCTGTTCTCTGTTTCCATATGTGACATATCCACTACTTTGGGCTAGCAGTATTCAAATACCCCAATGATGACCTAAGTTGCTATGCTGGTAGTGCCCAGACCACAAGGCATTCAGCATAAAATAGCCCCAATATAAATATTGATTGTTGTACAGCACACATCTACTATCTGAACCTGTCAAGGATGGAATCAACTGTCATGGCTGTCTCTCCTCCTCCTCCACCTTCTGAGGTAAGTTCAACATCTTCATCCAAGGACTTCATTCCTTGGACCTGTTTTCTGCGCAGAGCCTGTAACATGGGGGGGGGGGATGAAGTTAACCCCCAAATTAGGCTATATCATTACAGGAATGTGGCAGGTAGGTGAACCAAGCCAACTTCAAGACATCCATGGTTAAGATTGAATTACAATTTCATAACACTTGCAACTATGAAATGTATGCCTTTAAAGGCTGGAGTAACTTATTCAATTGCTACTTTCAGACTAAGCAAATAATGCTCACTGAGAAAAACAGGAGAGAGACAATCAGGAGGGTTGGGAAAAGGTGATAGGAGAGATGATAGAGAAGAGGGTCAGTAGAAAAAGGACTGGGAGGAGGAGGAATATATTGAATATTCTACCTTTCTGCCCTTTTCCTTTGCCTCCTGCTTCTTTTGCACCTGTTTGGCGACCCCACTCTTGCCCCGGGCCTTCCATTTCTCTCTGCCTTTCTGGGAGGTGGGGAGTTTCTCCTCTTCTTCGCCAGGCCCCCCAACACCAATGCGATTAACCTGGTTCACATCCAGTGTTATCAGCTCTGCAGGAATCTGTTTGGTCAAGGACAGGGAACGAGAGAGAGAGAGTTGATAACTTGTCAAGCACAAATGAGGTCCCTCACCTTTTCAAGCAGCGCTTTCACTTCTCCTTCCTGGCGCTGCCGTTTGTTCTCAAATGGATTAACCTCTAGGGCATCAAAGTTGGCCTCCGCAGCACCTGAAGGTAGTGTGAACAACACCTTAATCGTACTCTCACCTCCATGCCATCCCTGATCCACCCCTCCCAAACACCCTCATCGTACCCTTACCTCATGCCATCCCTGATCCACCCCTCTTACACCCTCACCTCATGCCATCCCTGATCCACCCCTCCTACACCCTCACCTCATGCCATCCCTGATCCACCCCTCTTACACCCTCACCTCATGCCATCCCTGATCCACCCCTCCTACACCCTCACCTCATGCCATCCCTGATCCACCCCTCTTACACCCTCACCTCATGCCATCCCTGATCCACCCCTCCTACACCCTCACCTCATGCCATCCCTGATCCACCCCTCTTACACCCTCACCTCATGCCATCCCTGATCCACCCCTCCTACACCCTCACCTCATGCCATCCCTGATCCACCCCTCCCACACCCCCTCAACAATATACCTGGTACAATGACACTAGTGAAGCCCTTTGCGTGCCCAACACCCAAACAGTCCTCAAAAGGGCAAAATTGCATAGCGCTGATGTCACCGGGGACTAGGTGGGACATGTAAGGGGTTGACTGCTTGCTGCTCAGTGCATCCTGCCAGATCTGGGGGTGAGGGGAAGAAGAAGGGGGTGGGAACATAACAGGAGCAGGGGGGACAGCAGTAGACTGAAATATTAAATGAGTCATACACGTTATTCTCAACAGAAGTTCAAGCAAGCATGAGCATGTGCACACACACACACACACACACACACACACACACACACACACACACACACACACACACACACACACACACACACACACACACACACACACACACACACACACACACACAGGATACCTCGACACATTTCCCTTTGCCCACAGCAAGAAGGCCACGTTGGCTGATATCAATGGCAGTGGCTGGCTTCCTGGTTGGATACGAGTGGAGGAACTTGTATGTTCTCACATCCCACACTTTAACAACCGCCTCCATACCTGTGGTACACATATACCTGGTGTAGTGGCAAGGGGAGGGAAAGAGGGGAGGGAGGAAGAGGGAAGGGAAGAAGAGGGAAGGGAGAAGACAGAATTGATCAAATGATTATCAAACTTTCACTTTTCAGTAGCAACGTTTTTTTTTTTACCATCCCCCGTTGTCAATAGCAACCCCAGTTACAGGTCCACGGTGTGCGAGGATTTTGACCAAAGGATTCTTCACCCCAGGGCTCCACAGTGTGACAGTACCTGGTATGTGCGTTATTTGGATGCGCATGTGTGTGCATGAGTGATTGCATGTCCATAGATATACAGATGTGCATATATGTTTACATACATAGATGCACGCACGTATATACACATACATATGCATGGATATGTGCATACTTCATATGTGCTGTGTGTACACATACATATGCATGGATATGTGCATACATCATATGTGCTGTGTGTACACATTCAAAGCTGCCGTGGCTCTTACCATTGTGGTGTCCCAGGTGGACAATGGCATTGTGAGGGTTCTGCGCCATGGTCTTAAGTGATCCCAGGTGAGTCCTATGGGTCACCACCAGCTGCCCCGTGGAGACATCCAGGTAGTGAAGGTTGCCATAGTCATCCTAAACCAACAGTAGCTGTTAACCGATTGGACCAACAGTTTTTATATGCATTCATGTAATTGATGTTTACAAAAATAAAATCAACAGTCAACACTCGCTTCACTCTCAAATGTTACTGGTTTGATAAACAACTATTGACCTTCAATATTAAAAAGCCACAGAGTTTGAGGTCTGATTACTATTTTGGAATATAACCTCTTTGATCGTCATGTCGCCTGCTTGCAATCAAAACATCACATGCTTCGTGCACCATGGCAGAGTGGAGACATAGTAGTCCGCACACAAACCATATCAACAGCTAGCTACTCTCAAGATAATGCCCCACCTCCCTCTTCCCCCATCTCCACAAAAAGGAACCTCAGAGGGGAGAGAGCCTGAATTTAAAACACACAAAGTGCTTCAGTAAAGATCTCTCTATATTCATATGTTCATGACAATGCTGAAAAGGAAACTGGAGGTCTGGTGGATGACTGCAGAATGGATTTTGCAAAAGTTTTGTAACATGATTATATGTATTCGTATTCTCTTAAATTGACGACAATATGTACAAATATATGGCTATGCTGCCATGTACAAATGTATGGCTGTATACACATTGCCCACATTCAGACAGTGATGTAAATGGTACGCAAGCCACCCCCCCCCCCAAGCAAAAGTCGCATGCATGCAAGAGATAGGAGCCATCACACACGCACAATGCTCAAGTGCATATGTGCATGTATACACAATACTTTGCTGCACACACACACACACGTGTCCACACATATACACTCACAGCTGAGACCAGCAGGAAATGGTAAGGGAGGAAAGTTAGTCTGTTCACCCTGTTGTACTGCTTCATGCAGTGCAATTCGGTGCCTGTTGTATCATAAATGTAAAGATACTGCTTCTGTGCCGCTGCAAACATCAGTTCATTGTGCAGGTAGCTGGGTAAAAGGGGAAAGCCACGCTGAGGTAGGTCCACTACTGCCCCGCCCCCTCGCTTTCACGTAATGACAACTTACTGTACATCACGAACTGTTTGGTAGACATGGAACTCACATCCGAGTTGCTTCGACTTCCAGTCCATGTGCGCCAAGTGACCCTTTTGCCCGCCCAGCAGCAAAGATCTATTTGTGAAGGAGGTAAGAGGGAGAGATTTGGTATACACGAAAAGGGTCAAACTGTTCACCTTCCATTTCTCGAGTAGTTGATGCTATAAGGACCGAACGTGTCAAGCTTCAAGTCGAAGTACTGAAGAAAGAGGGGTGTGATTTGTGGAGCTATGACAACGGGTACAACTGACATGCGCACTGCTAGCGATGGGTACCGCGACAGCAATGCTTTCTTGTGTGAATTTGCGAGTTTGTTCCATTCCTTCTGCTTCCAAGTACCTGCAGTCGCAAGTCACCCCAATTCCAAACGACTCGCCTTATTTCTAATATACCCACCCGGCTTCCTCTTGCAGTAGGAGTTCGAGCCTTGCCGCCTTCAGTGCCGCATGCTTGCTCTGATCCGAAGTCTTTTCGAGAAAGCTGCGCAGCTTTTTGTCTTTTATGCCCTGCACGAAGTAACGGTATTCCATGAATGAGCTCTCGAACGGGACAAAACACCTTGGTTCGCGTCTTCTTCTTTATACGATCATACTTTTTGACTCGTTCCTTCGTATCTCCCAAGGACAAGGCAACATCTTCTTGCTCCGCCTCTCTCGCTTTGCGCTCTTCCTCTCGTTTTTCTGCTTCTTCCGAGTACATGGTTACATGTGGTTGTATTGGCAAGAAAGGGTTAAAATATCTGGTTTAATTAATGCACACCACGAAAACAAAACGATGGCGAACCCATTAAATCTGGTCAGCAGAGGTAAGTACGAGTCTACCTGTTATGTCGCTAAAAAACCTGTTATGTTGCTCGAAACGCAGATGCCCTGAACGTGACTCAACAGATCGTGGCCTTGGACACACGATACAATGCCTGCAGGCCTCTGCCTCAACAACACAGTAAGTACTGCATGCATGCGCTTACATATAAACATTCATTTACGCGACTGCCTCCCCCGTACCCTCCAAATCTCGCTCCTCAAAGGAATGCTTTACATTCGTCGGCGCAATCAGTTGCTCCAGGACAAGGCGAAGCAACCCGACAGCGCTTCTATACGGGGCCAGTATCTACGTCTCAGAGCTCAAGTGTTGCGTGTCAGATACGGCGCGTTGGATAGAAGGTAACTAAGGTGGATGAAAATACTCTTTTTAAACACCCGATCTTTTGTTTTCCGTCACCCCAGGTTTCAAGGCAGCAAGCGGAGCTCTGCTATGCACGTGAGTCACTTCGCAGCGGTACTGTATCCGTGCAAAGGCCAACGCTCCGTGATTTTCTTTTGCACAGAGCCTTAGGCAGAGTATGGAGTCTCTTGTAACAGCCGACCCGTACCTTGCAAGGAACAGTTCAACAGGTGTTGTACCTACCCGATCTGCCGAGGCCAGTCGGTGGGTTATGACCTCTCTCTGCAAAGCCATTCAACTATGCACAACTATTTCTCTGTGTGTGTGTGTGTGTGTGTGTGTGTGTGTGTGTGTGTGTGTGTGTGTGTGTGTGTGTGTGTGTGTGTGTGTGTGTGTGTGTGTGTGTGTGTGTGTGTGTGTGTGTGTGTGTGTGTGTGTGTGTGTGTGTGTGTGTGTGTGTGTGTGTGTGTGTGTGTGTGTGTGTGTGTGTGTGTTGTGTGTATGTGTGTACACATCTTGCAGTGCAATGGCAGGGGATACCAGCTTGGCCGAACATTATGCATTCTGTGGGATGGAGCATATCTTTGAGAAGCAAGCTGACTCTGGTTAGTGTGCCATCACTCTCACATGCACACACACACACCACAACGCCTCATCCATACATGTATGCTTTGTTTCACTCGGTCACTCACCTTTACACCATCTCACCTTACCTTCACTTCACAACTTCACCATACACTCCACCTTCACTTTACAACCTCACCATACACCACCTTCACTTCACAACCTCACCATACACTCCACCTTCACTTCACAACCTCACCATACACTCCACCTTCACTTCACAACCTCACCATACACTCCACCTTCACTTCACAACCTCACCATACACTCCACCTTCACTTCACAACCTCACCATGCACTCCACCTTCACTTCACAACCTCACCATGCACTCTACTGTCACCCTCACAACCTCACCATACACTCCACCTTTACCCTCACACCCTCACCTCAGTCATCTCAACCTCACCATGTACTGCACCTGACCTTGTGTTACCACTATCTTTCTATCACATATGCATCTTAATACAAATTGACAAAACTCCAATCACATGACACACTTCCCTATTCCGAACCTCTTGCCCCCCCCCCCCCCCCCCCCCCCCAGTGGTCGCATTGCAGTTTTCCAACCGTGACAAGACACGCTTGGCCTGTGCATGCCTGGATGGCACCCTGTCTGTCTTTAACCTGGCAAGCAACCCACCCACACTGGAGTGCACACTGAAAGGACACAAGGGACCTGTTAATGGTTAGCAGCTGCTGAGCACAATACATACTACATGCATGTGCACACATATACATCATGCACACACACACACATAATACATACATACATACATGCATGCATACATACATACATGCATGCATGCATACATACATACATACATACATACATACATACATACATACATACATACATACATACATACATACATACATACATACATACATACATACATACATACATACATACATACATACACACACACATACACAGACAGACACACATACACAGACAGACACACACACACACATGCACAATGCACACACACACAGCATGCATGCTGATACACTCCACATATCTAACGTTACTTCCATTTTTAGACTTTGACTGGTCAGCTTCTAACGACTTCATCGTTTCTGCCTCATCTGATGGCACATGTCGTCTATGGCGCACCAGCACAGGGGCTTGTCTAAGAGAGATTGTGGACTCCAGTGCAGTTAAGACTCTGTGCTGCAAGTTCCACCCTCACAACAACAACCTTCTTGTGGTATCCTGCTTGGGGACATGCATACACACACATACACAACACATACACAACACATATGCACACAACACACATGCACACATACTCAACACAACATACATACACGCAACATACATGCACACACAACACACATGTACACATACATAATGCACATATAGAAAGACAATCATTTTCTTAACCAGATTCATCTACAGATAGGAAACAGTAAGACACAAGTGAGGATCTTCAATGTCTCGACAGGGATGGCAGTGAAAGATGGAAGCAGTAAGACCGCAGGGGCTGTCCTCTGCCTCACCTTTGACTCAACTGGTTCTCACCTCTGGGCTGGTGACAGCAAGGTATGCCACGCCCACAATCTGTGTGCTCCATACAATGTAGCCAAGTGGGCACACCATAGGGCTCAATGTACCTATTTCAACTGAACTACACTACTGGCAAGCTGCAAAGACTGAACCGGTTAGTTTTTCTTTTTCCTTTTTTTTTCAAATGGTAGGAATGGTTTAATATTTGTCATTGCCCTTTTGATCAGCATTGTGGTGTCGACAGGAGGCATGCTAACCTCCATCAGCTATCGCACCTGGATCAACAGAGAAGCTAGCGACCCATCTATCCTCGTGTCCTGTACGGACGGCAACCTTAGGCTATTTCGGTGAGCCCCTCCACTTTCCTTTCTGTTGGTTCTCAGCCACCCCCACCACCCCCTTTGAAATGGTTTTCACCTCTTCCATCCATTCCAGAATCCATTCTGACGGGAACTTGTTTTTGAAGCGCAAGTTTCCACTTTCACACACCTCCCAGCCCATACGCAGTGCATTCTGCCCTCTCATGAGCTTCCTACAGGTTTGTTTCACACACATACACACACACATGCACGCACACACACACGCTACTATTCCCTTATCTTCCTATACAGGGAGCGTGTGTAGTTACAGGAGGAGAAGACGCCAACGTGTACTTCTTCGACACAGAGACAGGTGCAGTGGTGAACAGACTGCAGGGTCACTCCAGTCCTGTGCTGTGTGTCTGCTGGGCATACGATGAGAGTCTACTGGCTTCATGTGACCTTCAGGTATGCCAACACACACACACACAATAAACAAGTATTACTCCTATGACCATATATGGTTGTGGTTGCCAGGGCACCATCATCATGTGGAAACGTTGTATACCAGACCCCAAAGATCTCAAGACTCCACAATGAATTATTTCTATGTTGGTTTTTGTATGTTTGTGTTTCTCTTCTTTCTTTCGTTTTTTGTGAAAAGTTTTGATTGTAATACATAAAAGACACAAAATTGTTCTATTGCAATCTTTATCCTCTAAGCATGCTAAATAATGCAATGTCAGTGCTCACATATTCTAAGCATTTATTTTTTGCCTTTAACCCCACAAACACGAAGCAGCTTCATACTGACTTCCTTGCCGACATCACTCGAATGATTGAGCCTAAACCGCCAACTGCAAATGCCTTAAAAGAAGTGGGTTTGTTTCATTGGTATTCAGAACAGCAAATGCTACTTACTGCTTCATGCCAGTTGAGCAGTTTCTCACACGAGTTCTCGGTGGGGCGTGCAAAGCCGCGGTAGATGTACTTCATTAGGCTATCAATCTCATCAGTGCTGAGCGCTTCGACAGCTGCCTGCATCGAATCCTTGTCTTTCTTACCAATGGAGAAGCCTGTCAAGACGTCCAACACAACACCATAGTTTCGCTCCTGAAATTGTACGATGTAAACAGTGAACGTCCTCTAGTTGCTGCTGTGTATAAATACTGAACGGTTATATAATTACCACAATGTTCTTGTCTTTGTTTTGGACTGGGGGGTCTTTCAATGCCAGCTTTAGAGCCTCTACTTTACTTCCTGTGCGCGCTTGTTAAGGAAAGGCAGTAATGAGCTCATACATACACACGCCATGTCTTTGAAATGAAGGATATGATTGCATGAGCTTCTTAATCTCTTTTTCTCGCTCTTGCACCTTGGAATCATCTGATTCGCCTTCCTCTGGGTCATCGCGATACTGTTCATCGTCCAACTCATCCACGTCTACTTTACGAAACTCCGCACTGCGAGTGTTCTTAGACATGGCGATGCTTACATCCAATTGAGGAAGGCGAAAATGTTTTTACTGGTCACGAGACCTTTGAAAGTAAGTGTCGGATATTTGGGTACACATGAGTGCTACAGCTGCTACAAAAGTTCTTACTTTTCCTTATTGTCACGAGGTTACCAAGTATGAGAAGGTGGCAAAAATCGGACAAGGAACCTTTGGGTGCGTCAGCGTATAGTAAACTATTGGTACCGGGTTGACCCGTTATCGTAGGGAGGTGTATAAGGCACGCAATAGGGTGACAGGCCAGGTGGTCGCCCTAAAGAAGGTAATGATGGAGAACGAAAAGGAAGGGGTAAGTGTTCCAGCGGTGCTTCGTGTAATTCGAGGGGTTTTGTGGCCACAGTTCCCCATGACAGCACTGAGAGAGATACGAGTTCTGCAGCACCTCAAACACGACAATATTGTCAACCTTATCGAGATTTGTAGGAGCAAGGGTATGCCCGTAGCATGCTGCCTGGTTTCTTTATGCGCCCCCCTTTTCATTATTGCAACTCCCATGTTCTTTTACCTCTCTTCCCTTAAAGCCACACCCTACAACAGAGACAAGGGAAGCATCTACCTGGTGTTGGAGTTCTGTGAGCACGACATGGCGGGGCTCCTCAGCTGTGAGGAGATCAAGTTCTCCCTCGGCGAAATCAAGAGCATCATCCAGCAGTTATTCAACGCCCTGTTCTACATACATGGCAACAACATCCTTCACAGGGATATGAAGTCGTCCAACATCCTTGTGACAAAGACTGGTGCCCTCAAGCTTGCCGACTTTGGCCTGGCCCGGGCCTTGAGCAAAGGGCAGCAGCAACCGCAGCGATACACAAACCGTGTTGTTACCCTGTGGTACCGACCCCCTGAGCTGCTCCTTGGAGCACGGGACTACGGCCCGCCCATCGACATGTGGGGGGCGGGGTGCATCATGGCCGAGATGTGGACACGCAGACCTGTGATGCAGGGGGATACAGAACAGAAGCAGCTCTCCCTGATCAGCCAGCTGTGCGGCTCTATCACGTCAGAAGTGTGGCCCGGTGTGGAAAAACTGGAGTTGTTCTCCAAGATGGAACTCCCTAAGGACCAGAACCGAAAGATCAAGGAGCGACTCAGACACTATGTGAAAGACCCGCATGCTCTGGACCTCATTGATAAGCTGTTGATACTGGACCCAAAGAAGAGGTTTGACAGTGACAGTGCGCTCAACCACGACTTCTTCTGGGTGGATCCCATGCCTGGAGACCTGTCTGCCACCATGTCTGCACTCAAGTGAGAATCACCCTATTGTTTTAGTTCAAAATCATAACATGTTCCTTCTATTCCAGAAACTCCATGTTTGTCATGCATTCAAACAGACCCCGTCCCCCGGCACAGGGAAATCCCCAACAGCCAACAGCTGCAACTAATGCAGTTGTTGAGAGGTTATACTGAGTACATCAATTCATTACTTCTCTCTCTCTGTGCGTGTGTATGTACTGGCATATAATCATCTTTTGGGGTATAGTGCATTCAAAAATGTTTTGTTCCTGCCTACGCCTATCTCTTCCTCTTCTTTGTTCCCACCTCCTCCTCATCGTCTGGTTTCTTCTTTGTTTTGGCATCTACCAGTGCCTGTGTGTTTTTCTTCATGGCCTCGCGTGTCATCACATCCTCATCGCTGCCACTGTCATCCTCTGGGGGGGGGGGGGGGGGGGGGAACCAAGAATGAATTGGCATCACCATGTGCCATGACTTAAAATCATCCTCACCATAAAATACTGACTTGGACTGCGCCTTTGGTACTGGAATTCTTATGTTGTCTGTGGTCCCACTCTCCACTGTGCGATGAAACTAACCAGCCCCACCCACCAGTAGCAGTCACACTTCTTACACCATAGGCAAGGCCATCCACCCACCCTATCCCATACATTACCTCCTTGTCTTCCATTTCCTTCTGGATGGTATCGAGGTCTCTGCTTGCCAGTTCCTCGGCAAGATTGACCAACTTCTGTTCAGTAACACTAAGCTGCTCAAGGATATGTTCCTCACTCCCTAACTCCATCTTTGGCTTCAACATGTGTGTTTGTGGCTGGAGAGAGGGGGGAAGGATTGCCTCATTGGAACAGAGAAACTACAGGGAAGGGCAGGGTGCTTGGACTGACCAGTTTGATATGGTGAAGCTTTGCTGACAGGTGTTCTATGCCGTTCTTTACCTGTGCCACCAGTCGTGCAGCCCTGTCAGCCTTGGCCTGACTTTCCTTGCTCCTTTGCAGGTCAATGTAGCTCTTGTTAAACAACCACATACAAGAAATGTAGTGGGAAGGTACTCACTTATTCTTGGCTTCCTCCAAATGTGTTTGGAACTCCTCCAGCATCCTCTGACCGCTGTGGGGACAAAGGTGGACTAAAATAAGCAAGCACACTGCAGGATCTTGGTCATGTGACCCACAATCACAATAATTGAAACACCAGGTAACATACAGTGAAAGTCTAACGAGGTCATCCTCCAAAAAAACAATAGCAGCATTACAAGGTGCTCATGTTTCAATTACACAGCCACATTGTAAACCTTGACAAGCAACCGCAAGGGACTGTTGGTGGCCATATAGGCTCACCTCTGTACACAGGCTACATATTTGAAGTATGGTGTGCACACCAAACTGCTACCATCACTGTACCTGGACATCTTGGCTTCTCCCGAGTACTTCATGTCCTCAAACTGAGCCTGGAGCTTTTCTTTCTCCTCTCGAAGCCGGGCCAGTTGTCCTGTATTCTCTTCCTTCAGCTGCTGGAGGTGCTTCTTTGTGTTGCCCTGGTTCAGGAATCTCTCTACCACTTCCTCTATCTCAGACACTCCTGTTGCATCTTTGATCTTTCCCAGTGCCTCTTCGTAGGAGGAGATCTTGGCATCTTGATCCTCTTTCCCATCCTCTATGGAGGCCACTTTGGGGGAGGGGAGATGTGTTTGTGAGTTAGTTCTTCATTTTATTGAAACTTACAGTGTCCCTGTGACCCTTGGTGAAGAGACATGCGGCGAAGCTAAAGAAGAAATGTTTACATGCATAATTCATATAAATCTCCCAAATAGATATACTCGCACATGCACGCACACACACACACACACACACACACACACACACACACACACACACACACACACACACACACACACACACACACACACACACACACACACACACACACACACACACACACACACACACACACACACACACAGTCTCACTCTTCTCTCCACTTTGTCTTGAAAGTCTTTCTTCTCCTCAGCCTGCTTTCTGTGTTCAGCCAAAACTTTTTCTCTCTCCCTTCTAGAATCAGCCATGCTTTGCTCTTGC
Source organism: Spongilla lacustris (assembly GCA_949361645.1). Lineage (NCBI taxonomy): Eukaryota > Metazoa > Porifera > Demospongiae > Spongillida > Spongillidae > Spongilla > Spongilla lacustris. Next base: position 1,494,030 of record OX442424.1, on the reverse strand, counting down.
TTGGCCAACTCCAACTGTTGGATCAGGATTAACTTTCACACGACACCATGGGAGGGGTCCCTCACCTTTGCCATCTCTCTAGCATGTTGCGCATCATTGCACATGCTCTCAAGATCTCCCAGTTCCTTACATCGCAGCTTGATAGCCCTTTGAAGGTCAGCTATCTCATTGTCGAAATTGAGCCTTTCCTAGCACCAAGATAGAAACGAAATATGCATGAAAGAAGCAAAGCGTTCCAGATATCTGCCAGCAAACCTCCTCAAGCCTCTGCAGAATAGCATTGTAAGTCTTGTGAATGTGTCTTGCTTCGTTGCACTTGATTATTGCCTTGTTCAATCTGTTTTCCATCTGTCGGAGCTCCATCGCTTCCTCCGAGTTGCCAGCGGGTGTGGCCCCTATCGCCTCAGCCTCCGCTCCCATCTGTAAAACCTGTGCCTCCAAGGATTCGAGCATTTTATGTTTGCTCTTAGTCATGTGTTGAAGGTGGTTAAAGCGTTTGATCTGCTCGCACACGGACTGGTCAAACTTGCTCAGCGCCATCTAAAGAATAGAATTTGCCTGAGTGCATGTGCATAACAAAAGTTTACGCTTGCGACCCACCTGCCCTGTAAGGCCCCTCAGGTCGGCGGGCGGCTTGATGCCGTGTGCAGTGAATGCCTCGCTTATCACATCGTCGTCAGCCTATATTCAGCATTTTTACGGACACAGGTGATATGTTTCTGCGACAAAGAGTGAGTTAGCGGGCTCACTGTTAGTTTCTTAGCTAGCTTGTTTCTCAGGGATTTGTTTTCTGCCCTTAACTGAGCAATTAGGTTTCTGTTTTGCCGGATAGTCCACTGAGAGCTCTCCGAGTAAGCTTTGTTATCTCCATCTATAAAGGAGGATTTTCGATTTTGCTAAGGGTGCACCTGTGTAGCGTACCGAGCAATGCTATCTTTCGTTTCAGTTCTTCTATTTCATCGCTGATGGTAGAAGCCATGGTATTGTATCTAAGTGCGTTTCTAGGCTACGTCGCACGTGACACAAGGACCCCACCTCTAAATACTTCCGGTATATATTAGAATACACTGCAAGCACAAGTCACGGCAGATCACGATGTGTATAGCTGCGAACCACCACCTTTATTCTAGCGAAGTTTTAGAATCGCCGTCCTGTAAACGAAGGGCCACGGCAATCGGAGAGCAGTCAACAGAGGTAAAACCTTATACTCTTCTCTTACTATGATTTAAAAAACCTAACATGGTTTTGGTTTGCCTACCACTGGCTGTTGTGAAGAATATTCTGGAAATTCTGCGTTCTATAGATGAACAGGTGACCAGCTTTCTGTGCATATGCGCGAGACCGCGAAAACCTTTGGAGAAGGTACTCGAATTTTGCTGCAAGATTCTGGAGTTCTCCGGACACGGCGTTCTCTGGTTTGCTGTGTGCGCGTGTTTGGCGGGTCTGTACGCACTAACAAAAGCGGATGTGTACTGGAAATACAGCGCCAACCTCTTCGTTCTTCTGGTTATTGATATTATCTTCGTTGCTCCTCTAAAACTCTTTTTTAAGCGTCCCAGACCCGCGATGAACGTTGGCGATATTCCTTTCAGCGTGTCAGCGGTCGACAACTACGCGTTTCCCTCGGGACACGCCTCCCGGTGTGTGGCTCTTGCCGCCTACTTCTGCTATGTACCGCCCTTTCACCTGCACACCCACCTGTGGTACCTGTGGGCCGTAGCCATGTCAATATCAAGGATTCTGATTGGTCGCCATCACTTCTCCGATATAGTGGCTGGAGGAATCGCTGGTCTGATGATATTTGAAATTGTAAGGCGACTGTGGTTGCCTTATGTTTTTGACGATCTGTTCATTTGATACTGATATTTCCATCCTTCACATGTCACCACCAAATTATATTAAAATTCGTTTTTATATTTCTCAGAACTTTTCAATAGTTTTCTTTTCTTTTTTTTTTTACAACTATTTTTTGTACATTTAGAAGAAATGGAAAATGTATGAATTGTTTGAGCTTCAGTTGGTGATATTATCAGGTACCTTCTTCTTGAAGTATGACGGCACCACTTCAGACAACCAATCCTGCTCCATGGCAGACACATTCCTAAAATATGGTCAGGCACACAACACTTATGACACACCCAAAATTGCTGTAACACTTAATGACTGACCTTAGTGTCTGACCTTAAACGTACTCTTATTGTAACACTTAATAACTGAACGTACCCTTATTGTAACACTTAATAACTGAACGTACCCTTAATGTAACACTTAATGACTAACGTAATTAAAGTAATACTTAACGACTGACGTTAAACGTAACCCTTAATAACTAACCGGATGTAACACTTGTTTGTATGCAGTAGCTCAGAGTAGAGGACGTACTGTGGGCGTGGCCTGCGGTCAAACAGGCAGGAGCTGGGATGGATGAACACTTCCTGGTGAGTAGCCAACTGAAAAAGAATGTGTACGACCTCATAAGTAAATGCCAAAAGCAAGCAAAACCTCCACACACAGTGCGGTACTTTCCTTCCCCAGCATGCTCTGCGATGTTTGTGAACAGTCCAGACAGCAAAGAGCAGAGCACACTGTCTGCAGACGAGCTGGAGGCGATGGGTATGGACAGTCGGGTGCAAAGGTCGTGCAGCTGGGCCCGTATGTCCAAGGCTGCCTTCATGTTACGCATGTGGATAAAGTTTTCCATGCACCAGTGCTAAGAAGGGAGGGGGAGGGGGTGGCGTGGGAGAAAGCATAAGGTAAGGTCATGACGTCACTAGCACAAAAGTTAACTACAGGAGGTTCATGTACCTTGTTTCCCCTGACTGACTGATAGGCTTTGTACACATTCAGCAGTGTGATGTGGTCGCCGTCTTGTGAACGGAACTTCTGCCAACATCCCATAGCCTTCTCTTTGTGATCATGGGGCGTGTAGAACACAGTGTCCACTGACAGCAGGGCAACGATTGCCAACACTTCGTCTGTGCAACTAAAGGTCTGAAAACATAGATGAAAGCAATGCTTACATACAAACTAAATACACACACACACGTACACACACACATACACACATACACACACGTACACATACACACATACACACACATGTACACACACATACACACACATGTACACACACATACACACACGTACACACACATACACACGCATACACACATGTACACCCATACACACACATGCACAGGATTCTAAGTACCACAGCCAATAGATAATTGTCACTACACGTATGTACTAATATCCTCTTAGCAAATGGTGAGCTGTTCTTGCCAGTTTCACAAACAGTTTCGTGTCAAAGAACTCAAGATGATTTAACCTATCCATGGAATCCCACATGTTCTGGCAGCCCACTAGCCATCCAGCACCCACCACAAAGCCATATATATATAGGAATGTACCTGAGAGGCCAAGATGGCTTTAGAGAGGTGCGGTTCAAGAGGAAAGTAAGCCATCTGCTTTCCAAGGGGCGTTAATTGGAGTCCTTCCTCCTGCTGCACGGCCCCCAGAAGGTACAGCTGCTCCAGAGCATCCACCATGGCATCCTTGCTGGGAGGGTCCATGAAGTCAAAGTTCAGTATGTTATTGAGGCCCAGGGCCAGTAGCTCCAGGACCACCCCCGTGAGGTTGCAGCGCTGCAGCTCAGGTACAGTGTGCTCCATCAGCTCCTCAAAGCTCTGCTCCGTGTACAGCCTGTAGCAGGCTCCGGGACCCTCCCTCCCAGCGCGCCCAGACCGCTGGCGAGCCTGCAGCGTAACGTAGCAAGGCAGGCTGTCAACAAGAACAGCAAACACAACACAATGTGTAGAATAGTCCATCCCTGTACAGACTGTAAAAGCGCTTACGATCCCCCCACTCCCCCGACGTTTGGTGGAAGGTTTTGGTGTAGTGAGATATGCATACACAGGATCAGATCCGGGTGGTTACAATCCCCCCCCCCCCCCCCCCCCTTTGGCCCTAAAATTTATATATATATATATATATATATATATGCACCCCCCCCCCCCCCCAGCCTCATTTTTTGATCTAGCATCAAGTGGACAGCACCCCCCCCCCCCCCCCCCTCCCAGTTGCCATATAACTCCCTGACCTCCTGATACATGCATGAACACATACACACTATACATGTAAGTCACCACTTACAAACTAATTTTAAATGTAGGGAGTGATGTTGGGGTTAACTGTGATAGACACACCCCAATCACAAAAGATTTCAACTATGTATGTGGCTAGCCAAATTTATTTGTAGCACACATACACAATACCTGGGCATTGGACACAACACAATTATTACACCTGGGTCTTGAGTCTTGGACACAACACTCTTGGACACAATACTACATTGCATACCTGGGCCTTGGACACAGGCTGCACACACAACATCTCCACGGCAACATGGGGATTGTAGGCTCTGGCCTTCACCATGCCTGTATCGATGACGTACTTCACTCCTGGTATCGTAATAGAAGTTTCAGCAATATTGGTCGACAAAATGACCTTGCGACAACCCTGTAAAATAAACAACAATCAAACACAACAGCAATGCAGTTCTGCGTTATTTGTGAGTGTACTTGCAGCAGCAAGCAGCATATAGGATTCGTGCCAAAAGAAAGTGACCTGCATTTAACAAGGAGTACCGAGAATGGGATATATATTTACATGTAGCTTTTGTTGCTACGTGAGGCAGAAGGCAAAGATGGTCAGCTTAGTGTTCTGTTCAAGTTGCCAGACACTTCATTTTAAGAGAACATACTGCTCTCGTACCCAGACCCATTTTTGCTCTATCATCACATCCTCTCAGGTTAGCACAACTTTGGTTTTAAAGAGTGCCAACCATGCCGGTAGCTTAAGAATTTACCTGCCTAGAGCCCGCTTGTATCACTTACAAAGATCGGGCATGAAACTGTAACACACAATAAGCATGCCACTAGCGTTCCCATGGAGATAAGGTCCCAAGACCACACATCGTTAGATACATGTAAACTGTGGTATGAATTCAAGCTAGCTGAATGGAGTTTGATAATGAGGTTCTATAAGGATTCAGTGATGCAAAGTGAACTAAGAGTTCAGAAAAATGAATATGACTTTGAAAAAGGAGTTAGACCCTACTGTGTCCTATAATAGTACACACAATACTGCAAATGTACCTGTTATCATGCGTTACTGCATTACAATTAACAAAAAGGCATGGAATGTGTGTTGGACTTCTGCCCTGTTGTATTACATACGACTACAAACATGATGCTGTCAGGCAGGGATATGGTATGGTAGGATGTGTAACACAGCTGGAGCTAAACCTCTGTACTTATCACTGTAGACCCAATCAATTTTCCATAAACCATCCTACAAGGCAAAAACTAACAAAATAGATAACAAAAAAAAAAAATCTCTCTGAAAAGTTTATAGGGTTTGAAGACAATGGTGGCATAAAAAGGTTCAAGGAAATGAAAACTAAGCAACGTAAAATGTAACATACTAAAAATAGGGGACTATTATATATAGATATCATTAAAACCTTGTTTCCTTCCTTTTTATAGCACCATTGCCGTCAGATCTATATACCACAATATGTATGTATGTAAGAATGAGTGTACACACACACACACACACACACACACACACACACACACACACACACACACACACACACACACACACACACACACACACACACACACACACACACACACACACACACACACACACACACACACACACACACACACACACACACCTCCGGCGTGTCCTGAAAAACCTTCTGCTGGTCATGGGTAGGCAGGGCAGCGTACAAAGGGCACACCACCATGTCACGCCAGTCCGAGGGGAACAAGGTCTTGCACCTCTGAAGTATCCGCTGCATGGACTCTATCTCCTCCCGACCTGTCAGGAAGAGGAGGATGTCTCCCTCCTCGTCCGTCCTCTCGTGGATCTGCAGCACAGTGGTCACGGCCGAGTGCACGTAGTCACTCTGGGGCTGGACCGTGTAGTACACCTATGGCCCCGCCCCCCAACACCACCATAGTACATGCGATATGTGGGGTTGGTGGGAGAGAAGAGGGGAGTGGGTGCATCTTTTAAGTTACAGCACCTGGGAAGCCTCCCCCTCCCTCCCTCCCTCACCGTCACAGGATACTGCCTGCCTTGGATGTACAACACTTTGGCGTTGTTAAAGTATCGCGAGAAGGAATCGGCCGCCAGAGTTGCTGACATGACAACGATCTTCAGCTTCTTCTTCACCTGCTCCCGGCGGTGGGCCTGGGCACCCTTGCACACCCCAAAGAGGAGGTCGGTGTGCACTGTTCTCTCGTGAGCTTCATCGAGGATGACCACAGAGTACCTGGTTGGAGGGGGTGGCAGGAATAGGGTGTGTGAACAGTTCAGCCGTTACTGTTAAAGGTTGGCACGTGTGACTGCCTAGGCAGCTATGAAAAATGCTCATGTGCTTATGTTATGTGTGCTAAACACAGCAGCAGTGTGATTGGAAATGGCAGTATCAAAGACAAATAGTGCAATGTAGGGGAAGCAGTTACATACTGCAAGGTGGACAGTGAACCAGAAAAGGAACTGCTAATGGCCCAAGGTAGATGCACAAACTGAGCATTGTATCAAGCTGACAGCTTTTCAAAACATAGGCCAAGCTTGAAGGCAACATCTGCGCGGACAATCCCCCCCCCCTCCACTCCATCTTCCCTCCAGCACCTTTTCAAACACACTACATGTATCGGACTCTTGCCTTAAAAGCAGCGGGTCTGCTATGGCCTCTCTCAGCAGCATACCGTCGGTCATGTAACGCAGAGAGGTTTGCGGGCTAGAGCAGTCGTCGAACCTCACGCTGTAGCCTATCTGAGGCCAATAGGCGGAAGGGCTTTCAAAGGGAAGGGGGAATATGCTAGCAATACGTCACCTCTTGACCAAGTTCAGAGCCTCTCTCAAGCGCAACGCGTTTCGCTACGCTGATGGCGGCTACTCTGCGTGGCTGAGTGCAGGCGATTGCTAGTCCCTTGTTCAATCCACTCTCAAGAAGATACTAACGGATACATCACTAGTTACGGCAGCCACATGGTTCTTGCACCAGTTTATATATACCTGGGGTATTTGTGTGGTCTTACCGCTTCCAGTTTCTCCTACGACCACACAGCTGTCATTCTGCTTGAACTCGCGTATCAGTGCCTCTCTTGCCGAGAAGATGGGCAGTGAAGAACGTTGTGTCCATGTGTCGCCCGTCATGGTACCTTCCTCTAACCAGCGCGCATCATAATACAAAACCAGAAAAAAATTAACTGAAGTGAACATACATGTAAAACGAATCTCTTGACACATAAGTATACCACAGATAGACTAATGTGCATAAGTTGCTCTCTGGAACACACAAGACGCACAAGAAATAAATATCTGAATCGCTATTCTTAGTCGGAACAGCCCGGTTTCTCGGAGGGTTCGGTCTGTTTTGACGGCGATTCAGTGGACGATTCAGGTACAGCTACGGGCCCTTCTGCATTCTTGATTCTCATTGCCTTGGCATCCTGGATAAACTTTAACGCCTCTTGGTGGAGTAAATCTCTCCTATTTTCCAAGGACGTCAACACAGCGTTCAACTGGTCCAGTTGGTGATCTAGTTCATGATACTCTGCAAGGGGCTCGTGTTGATACGCGGCTGCGAAAGGCGAGCCGGTGCGCCCGACCCGACTCACCTTGTTCAAACTTCTCTGTGTCTTCTCCTTCGACTTCATTAGTCTCCATAATTGTAATACACGTCACATGCACACAACCCGGCCGGCCCCCTTAACCAGATTCATTTTTAAAATAATAAAAGTTAATAAAATAAATCTATAAAGTGGTATGACAGAACGACTCTTGGTGCTGTATGGGAGCCAAACAGGCACTGCTCAAGATGTCGCCGAGCGGCTTAAGAGAGAAGCAAGGAGAAGGCACCTTAGGTGCAGAATTCTTCCAATGGATAGCTACGATAAGGTGCCTAGGCTACGCTCGGGAGCCTTCATAATCGTTTTATTTCTGTTTTGTTTGCTGTATGGGACAGGCACAGCTCATTCACGAGAAGGTGGTGGTGTTTGTATGCTCAACAACAGGTCAAGGAGACGAACCAGAAAACATGAGGCAATTCTGGAAGTTTTTGCTTCGTAAGAGCCTCCCGCTGGACTCTCTTAAGGGACTGAACGTAGCAGTCCTTGGGCTTGGAGACTCGTCCTACTCGAAGTAGTTAGCCCCCTTTCGTTTTGTGGGCAACAGCAGCATGCCTTCTTTTACCCTCGGACAGATACAACTTTGTTGCCAAGAAGTTGTATCGTCGCTTGATACAGCTAGGAAGCGCAGCATTGCTGCCACTGGCGCTTGGCGATGACCAGCATGACCATGGGTGAGGCCATTCCCTCACCATACGTTATACCTTCTCACTCCTTCCCCCCCCCCCCCCCCCTTCCCCCTCATTCCAACACATAATACAAACATGCGCCATGTGGTCCAACAACACATCAGACCTGATGCCGCAATAGATCCCTGGATGAAAGAGCTATGGCTCAAATTGACACCATTTTTCCCCATGCCTTCAGAGCTTCCTCCTCTTGGAGACACAGCATAGTGAGAACCCTCATTTTACCATGTGTCCAGTAGGACCACCCCTCCCCTACTTTCCCTCCCTCCCTCCCTCCCTCCCTCCCTCCCTCCCTCCCTCCCTCCCTCCCTCCCTCCCTCCCTCCCTCCCTCCCTCCCTCCCTCCCTCCCTCCCTCCCTCCCTCCCTCCCTCCCTCCCTCCCTCCCTCCCTCCCTCCCTCCCTCCCTCCCTCCCTCCCTCCCTCCCTCCCTCCCTCCCTCCCTCCCTCCCTCCCTCCCTCCCTCCCTCCCTCCCTCCCTCCCTCCCTCCCTCCCTCCCTCCCTCCCTCTACCTCTCCCTCCCCTTCCCTCCCTCCCTTTACCTCTCCTTCCCCTTCCCTCCATACCCCCTCCCTTCCCTTCCCCTCCCTCTTTAGTCTCAGTCCTCGCTACAAGGTTACCTTTGTTGAGCACACCCCCATGGGTATGAACACATCAAATAAGGGTGAGTGTCCCTGTGGTTAATGAGTGCCTCATACTCCTGCTTGTGTGTCCTCGTTGTGGCCCAAGATAGCGTGGTTCCCTCTGGACAGCAGGAGTCCACCCCTCCCTCCCATCAGCAGGAGTCCACCCCTCCCTCCCGCCAGCACCCCTACCTAGCCCGCATGGTGTCCAACAACAGGGTGACCTCTCAGGAGCATTTCCAAGATGTCAGGCTGATCGCATTTGATGTGCAAGGGTCTGGGATGAGGTGTGTGTGTGTGAGCATGCTGTGTGCAGGTGTGCATGTGTAGAGTGTGTGCACATGTTGATATGTACGTGTGTCTTTGTGATCTGTGGTACTCTCATGATATGAGAACATATGTACATGTATATGATGGGTACATGTGTGTACTTGTATATGTATTTGCATGTGTGATGTGTGCTACAAGATTGTGTGAAGTTGGGTTCACACAAGCAACATAAGGGACTTAATGTAAGCTACTTAAAGGGACTTAATGTAAGCTACTTAAAGGGACTTAATGTACTTAAAGGGACTTAATGTAAGCTACTTAAAGGGACTTAATGTACTTAAAGGGACTTAATGTACTTAAAGGGACTTAATGTAAGCTACTTAAAGGGACTTAATGTACTTAAAGAGACTTAATGTAAGCTACTTAAAGGTCAGAACTCTGCTCTATGATAAGGTGTGGCTTTGAATTATTGATGCCTGCAAGTGGCATAGTGATAACAATCCCTTGGTACATGGGGGCAGTGGCCTTAACCATGAAGTGGCTATACTGATTTTAACCCTTAAGTGTGGAGAGGCTGAAGACCTGTAGCAATATTAACTCCTTAGGCATTCAGCGGGAGATGTGCTTATGGTGCAGCCGCAGAACCTACCATCAGACGTGGACGAATTTATTTCTGTAATGCAACTGACTGCTGAGCAGCTGGTCCTGCTTGAACAGATCGACCCAGGTGTGCAGGGGTGTGTGAGTGTGGAGGGTATGCGGAGGGTATGCAAGAGTATACAGGGGTATGCAATGATTTGTGGTTTGTGTTAATGGCATTTAACCCACTGGTCACACATAATGTATTTTCCCTCTGATTCTCTCACTAGATGTGCCCCTTCCTCTGTCAGTTCCTCAACCATGCTCTGTCAGACATCTTGTTGCACACTACCTGGACTTCATGTCGTTGCCAAGACGATCGTTCTTTGAGCTCCTTGCCGTGTTTGCTACCAATGAATTGGAGAGAGAGAAGCTGCATGAATTCAGCTCTCCCGAGGGCCAGGTATTGACCTGCTGCTGCCTGCCAGCAGTAGTATAGTCATTATCCCCTAGCGGTGAAATTCCATCATTTTGCTAGCTCTCTATGCGTAAATTACCTCCCAAAAGTGACCAATCACAGATTAGAGTCTAATTCTAATCATGGTATTTTTTATCAACAATAATATGTACATGCCTACACACACACACACACACACACACACACACACACACACACACATTAATATGTACAGTATGCAGTCTTGACGAATGTGTGTATAGTTATGTACATGTATATAAGTTGCTGTTAATATATATGTATGCCCTTAGAATAAATACGATGATTTTATGAATGGAATTGTGAAATACCATGGCAATGGTGGACCCAAATTGAACATATAGCGGGTAGTAAATTTGGACTTATTTATTGTTTCCCTTTGATATGCAGGAGGAGTTGTACTCCTATTGCAACAGACCACGCAGAACAATTCTCGAGGTGTGTACACTGCAATGTGGGGTGTGGGGGTATGGGGATGGGAGGGGTGGAATGTGGGAGTGGGAGTGGGAGTGTGGGAATCCCGGAATGGGAGATGTGGGGGTGGGAGGTGTGAGGGTGGGATACTCACCTTTCTTCAGTAGGTGCTCTGTGATTTCCCCCTGGTGTGTGCATCCATCCCCTTCGCTTTTCTGTTTGACCTCATCCCACCAATCCAACCTCGGGCGTTCTCCATAGCTTCAAGCATGGGGGTGAGTGAGTGTGCTGGGAGGAGCATGTGGAAGCACCGCCTCTTGCCCCTCCCCCTCTTCCTACGCGCAGGCCCATCTAGGAACAATTGAGATCTTGGTCGCTGTGGTGAAGTATCGTACCAAGCTCCACAAGCCAAGAAAGGTGGCCTGTTTTTGTGCACGCTGATGAGTTGCTGATGCACATAGCACTCTAACTGGCACATGTATGATCACCATTGCTGGTACATGTATGATCACCATTGCTGGTACATGTATGATCACCATTGCTGGTACATGTATGATGACCACACGTATGATCACCCTAACTTGAACATGTGTGATATCCATTTATGCTGTAACTTAATTGGTGCTGGTACATTCATAAAACTTAACTGTTACACTTGTGATACTGTTACACTTGTGATAGTAACTTAGCTGGTACACTTGTGATAGTAACTTAGCTGGTACACTTGTGATAGTAACTTAGCTGGTACACTTTTGATAGTAACTTAGCTGTATTATTACTGCAGTTCAATACTCCTGCACCTCCAGGGTCTGTGCTCATCATGGCTGGCCTCCCTAACACCAGAGCAAGGTAAGTAGACGATAGGATATATTGCGTCTCACCTGTGGGGTGTTGCGCGCACCTGTGAACTTCATTGCCTCGTCTTAAATGTAGGCTCTGCATATGTACCAGTTTGGGTTGCACCTGGGACTCTCAAATTTCCACGGGAACCTGAAAAGAGTGTAATTATGATTGGTCCAGGTGCGTATGTGAGGGGCATGCATGCATATGCATGCACGGGTGTAATTAATTATGTATTCTCTCGCAGGCACTGGGTGTGCTCCATTTAGAGCCTATATTGAAGAACGATTGCAACAGAAAGCTGAAGGCATGTTGTGGCGAGTGTGCATGTAATATTATAATACCAGGCCAACACATTGGAATAACGTTAGCTCCACCCTCATGCATTGGAATAACGTTAGCTCCACCCTCATGCATTGGAATAACGTTAGCTCCACCCTCATGCATTGGCTTCTCTTCACACGTGAATACTATTGTGGTTGCTACATGGTCACTTTGCTGGTACTATTGTATTCATTCATTTATTGTCCCCCAATGTTCCTGATCTTGACCATTGTTGCTCATGAACATGGCAACTTCCCTCATTTATGTGTTTTTTATTTTGGTTGGGTTCACTCTTCCTTGTCTGGCATTGCCTGCCTGCATGCATGTATTGCAGGCCATAAATAGAAATCTTGTTAAAAGATTTTCATCCCTTTCACTACATTGTGTACGTATTGTAAAATGGACCTGTTCCATTCTCTCTTCCCCCCATAAGACTGCTGTTCAAAGTTTGTGCCCTGCCTGGTTATCCTTAGTCCTCTTGTGCAGGAAACATGATGTTCTTTGGATGCCGTTCTGCTTGTGCCGACTTCTACTTTGCCAGCGAGTGGCTTGTGTTGGACAGAGAGGGCTCACTGCGACTTTTCACTGCGTTCTCACGGGACCAGGAACACAAGGTGTACGTCCAACACAAGATCACAGAGCAAGGAGAACTAGTTTGGAAGTGGCTATCTGCGCAGCAAGCCTATGTCTTCATAGCAGGGTGAGTGGGGTTTTGGGGGGGGGGGGGGGGGGGGGGGGTGGCACACGTTTAGGTACAATGATGGTCAGCATCACTATACATGGAGGTGACATCTTGATATTGCCTTGTTACACAGGAATGCAAAGCAGATGCCCAAAGGTGTCCAAGACAGCCTGAGGGAGGTGTGCATAAAGCATGGCGGCATGAGTGAACAGGAGGTCGGACAGTTCTGGAAAACCTTGGAAACTACTGGAAGGCTTCAATTAGAAACTTGGGCATAATGGCTAGTTATATCACTGGTTGCTATATGTTCAAGAAGTGGGAATACATGTATAGCATTTCACACACACACACAAATCAAACTGTATACTAATATATCATATATACCATTTTCTACTTATGTCGTCTTCTAGTACCCAAGGCGTCACCTTGGCCACCATGGGTGTGGTCATCGATGGAAATGGTGTACTGTGTACCATCGCCCGGTTGAGGGGAGGGGATGAGGGGACACAGCCAGCAGAACCACCAGTACTTGCCCATCACCTCGACGATGTTGCTGTGCAGGTCCCTGCAGTACTCGTTGCCTCCCCTGTAGTACTCGTAGTAGGTCTGTCCATTCCACAGCTGCAGCAGCTGCAGGCCTAGCAACGCGCAGGAGCCCAGCAGGACCATGAACGCCATGGAGGTGAGGAAGGTGGTGAGGATGGAGACCTGCAGGTAGCCCATCATCCAGGCCAACACGGGGAACATCAGGGAAGGGATGAGGCCGAGGCTGAATCCTCCCACCGCGGTGGACACCACCCACGCGCTCACCAGCGTCGCGTACGCGGCCCCGACGACCACGTAGGCGAGGAAGCTGATGAAGTAGCGGTGGTTGTAGTAGCCAATGCACCTCCCCGTGAAGTAGCAGTGGTGGTCCCTACGCAGTATGCACGTGCCGCAGAGCGGGCAGTGCCACGAGCGGGGTGGAGAGTAGTGGTTACACATCTGGCAGAATACCCATCCAGGAACGCGGGCGACGGGGAGAGTGCATCGCCGGCAGGAGGTGTTCGTAACGAGGGTAAACCAGAGGTGCCCGACCCCGTTCACCAGCAGAACCGTCATGAAGAAGGCGTGCATATTGTAAGAGCTTCTGTTCGCGGCCGCTTCCTCCTCTGACACTCCCGAGACGGGATAGATCACGGGAAGGAGGTTGTACAAGCCGTGGACGTACGCTAATGGTATCATGGTGAAAGTAAAGGCCATTGCTACGGTGTCGAAGTAATTGTGGGGAAACAGCTTCTGAATCATCCGCAGCATCTTCGATTCGCGCCACTTTACTTTGCCGCCCACTCGCGTGGGAAGATACGCCCGAAATACGCGTAAATTAACAAGTAAGTCTTACAGTGAGGTTTGGTGCCCATACCCAATGCATTGCATGTTTAAATTCCACCAATCACCTTCTCTATAGATTTACCTTTTTTTCCCCGCGAGGAGTATTGATATGGTTGGTTAAAACATAGATATTTTAGTACTCTAATTAAAAAAACATTTATAGAAGTTCTTCGTACAAGCCGTGCAGTTCTTATCATTACTTTCGAGCCGTGCCCTTTGGCTTAATCAACTCTGCTGAATTAAAACCGCCTGTTGTATCTTTCAAACGCAGCTGCGTGGTACTCTTGATTCTGCGTAAAGCAAGGAGAACCATAGACCAATATCTAAAAATTTAATGTTCATGTCACGTCTTCGATGATTTGCTAACAAGTGCAACGCTCGGTCGAAAACCACGCCCAAGGAGCCAATTTGGTCCTGACCTGATACACGTAAATTGTTTCACAAACTATTTCATCTTTGTCTTGGTTTGAGAAACAGTTATTAAAACAAGGATATCATTCTCCAGGACAATGCACTAATGGCGACGCTTCTTAGCCTGCAGCCTCTTGGCTGGCTTCTGACTTGCAAGGATAGCATCAGCCTTTCGCACACCATCCTGGTAACAGAACAAAAATGACGTCAACGGCACTACCAAAATGGCATGCTAATACACTAGATGCGCCCGCCCCCGCCTTCAGCTCTCATAATCTAAACTCATAGGCAAGGCTTGGGTGATAAGGGTATGCAGGACAGGCGGAAGATTAGGACAAGTATTAGTAGCTAGAATATTCGAGAGTTGAAGGAGAGGTGAAGTAAGAGGAGTTCACCCTCGCCTTTTCCCAACAAGCCTCGAGAAGTGTGTGTCGTCATCAGGCAAGGTACACGAATGTGTAGTACAAACCTGTGTAGTACAAACCATTAATAACTAACCTCAATGAGGTCAGACCGATAGCCGCTGGTCCCCAACACTTTCCTGATCACTTTGTTCGTGTGCCTGAGGTCGCTGCGTATAACAGTACGGTTGAACATGGTTGCCGGCTTTCTCTGGGCTGAATAAACAAATTAAACTGAATCAGCATACGCGTCTACACACACACACACACACACACACACACACACACACACACACACACACCTGACTTCTTTTTCGTGCATAGAACGACACCCTTGTTGTCAGGTGCAGCAACGACGGCCACAGCCTGTGTGCCAGGGTCCAAAGTCTTACAGCAGCAAACACAGCCAGAGTGAAACTGATACCTTCTTGTTCACCAGTGTGTTATATTTGTAGGAGTTCTTACTTTTGAGGTTGTTGGGTTCCTTATCCCAACAAAGAAAATAGTTACTCTTTTTCGCACGCAATTGGCCAAGCATTATTTACCGTCGTGAACGTCACCTTCTTCCCGTATTTCCTCCGCTGAAGGAAAGACGAGGTGTTCCGAATAAGTAACCACTGGAGCTCTCCGGACATCTGTTATTAAAAAGAAGAGACTCATGTGTGTTTGTACGTTCTAACGCATGTCACTTGTCACAGATGCTTAGCTATTCTGTTCATGTCAACGAGTACTAACCTTACGAGCCTGTGGTAGTAAAAAAACACGTGTAAGAGAAAGGGTTAATCATTGCGCATGCGTATATTAAATGAACTCCCCATGGAGCAACAGCTGTGTGATGACTACGTAAGTCGGAAGAAATTGCGGACCGTATGTAATACGTCACTGTCTCTGTATAGTTAAATAGCGGCGACAGTGCTGTTCTGCTGGTTGCAATATCTGAACGCATCTCCAATCGCGAAGGTCTTGAAGATGTGTCAAATGCACTACTGTTGGACAAGTACCAGGTACAGTCACACTTGCACGTCGACGTTAGCCGTTCTCCCTGTGCTCGCGCAGTCCATTTTAGCTCAACTTGGTTGGGACCTGATCGATATCCTGGTCCCGCGGTTGCCATCGAGCGACTCGAGAGGCTGGGAGCTCTTGTCGACCATCACGACGCTGTGTGCTCCCAAAGAAATGTGCCTGGCCCTGATGGAGCAGATGTCTCAGCTGAGTAACGGTGCGGTGTTTTTCAGGATGCTGAAGCCACTGCAAGCGGGTGGGTCTGGGGACACATAATTTGAAAACCTTACTTCTGTTTCAAAAACAATTCATTTTTCAACATTAGTCCTCTTGCGGCTGCGGCCGTCGTCAGTGGTCTCCAGCCTTAAGGACGTCGCACCTCTTGTCTCTTCTATCTTGCGTGGCTTGCAAGGGAAGAGCGAACCTGCAGATACAGGAGCTGCAGAAGTGGGAGGGTCTGGAGACGAGGGAGGGTCTGGGGACGTGGATGAGGATACTAATGCAGTACTGGATGAGCAGCCTATATGTGATGGTTTGGTCCTGTTGGTGGAGTTTGTTGAACCTCTGGTGGATTTGGCAGAGGTTGTGAAGGATCAAGGGACTCTGCTCCAATCACAATGTGCCAACTTGTAAGACCATCTCTCCCTCTTGTATATCCCTATGTCGTGGTGTGAAGGACTTGGTCCTCTACACACACATAACACACAATTGTAGAACGTACACAAAACGTGACTACATCACAGGGATTGCAATAGTCACTATAAACACAGGTGGATTAGTTTGACATATGTGGTATGTGTGTGTGTGTGTGTGTGTGTGTGTGTGTGTGTATTGTGCACTCCAGTTTGTTCTCCATTATGGGCTATCCACTGATTGGTCTGAAACACAAGACAGCTGCTCCCGTCTGTTTGCAAATCATGGTGAGTGTTGGGTGGTGTGGAGAGATGATGACACAGCTGTTGTCCTTCAGCATCAGGTGATCAGGTGCAGGTGTGGAGCCCTCCAGCTGCTCCAGTGGGAGGGGCCAGGTGAAAGTGAATGTGAGCAGGCTAGCCAGTTAAAAGTGCAACCTCAATAGCATAATGAAAGCATTGTGTAGCAGGGGGGGGGGGGGGGGGGAGAACAAAGTACAAAACTATTTATGGTATATTTTGACTCCTCAGCCTGCCCACCTGCTGTGGGTGTGGCCTTCTTTGCATACCTGCTTCTTGTGGACCACATGGAGCAGTCATACCTCCCACTGGTAATTAGGTCAGCCCCTCCCCCTCTTCATAAGACCAACTTGATTGGTGTGTGGTGGATGTGTGCACACAGAAAGGACTACATGTTACACATTGTGCTCACACATGTCAAGGTATTGCTTCAGAGGTATGTCCAATCCACCTTCAGATATTTGAGTGTATCTGTCTGCTGCTTGTTCAGGCCTGAAGCTAGAGTGATGCTGAAAGGCCTGGTAAGTCCTGGGGACCAGATAAGGTGTGTGAGGTGCTCACTACATCCATGTGATCCCTTGCACCCTCCTCCCCAGTGTAGGCTTTGCTGAGGGCTGTCCTCGTTCCGGTCCACTCCATCAATTCCTGTGTTCTGGATGACCCAAGATATGTGGAGACAGCAGAGGTGGGCCATGAGGGTGTGGCAGTGGTGGGAGTGGCCTTTGGGGGCTGGCTCTCTTTCTATCAACTATCCTGTTGTGCCCTCAGCTCCTATGTGGTGCCATGGTGACCTGCCCACACAAAACAGTGGTACGCACTCACACCCTGGCTGTAGTTTTCAGTTCACAATCAGTAATTGTGTCATTCAGCGTGAAAAGAGTATGAAGATGATGTTGGAGTTCATCAATCTCTTTGATAGTCTTGGAAGATACAAGCTGTACATGTTAGTGGCTGCTAAGCTTTCTGGACAGACATTGTTCCTGTTCTGCTTTGATAGAGCAGAAGTCTCCTTCACTCTGTGAAGCACTCTGGCCTCCTTGGCTTGCTCATCTTTCACATCAAGAATGAGGTTGATGCAGCCCTCAAGTGTGGCAAGGCAGAGTGTCCCTTCCTAGGGCACAGCTTGGTGGCACTTTTGAACATAACACTTGTTGTTCGGGAGGATGAAGAACTGCTTACAGATTCTGATAGGTGCACACCACAGATGTGGTACTGTAGTGGTATAATGGACATATCTATTGGCACCACTGCATGTGGTACTATAGGGTGATGGGAGCTCTGAACTTCCTGAGGTTCCTTCTCATTCGCGACAAACCTTGCAATAACCAAGTAGGCAGTGATGTCCAATGTGCCAGGGTACTCCTTATTCCAATGGCTGCCCTCTCTCTCTCCTTTTCAGACAGGTATCTGGACACAGGCCAGCTCCCTTGTGAAGGAGTTTACAGTTCCTCTGAGAAGGACTCTTCATGCCACCAAGATGCATGCCAGGGAAGAGGTAGTGAAGAAGGAGCAGGCCCTGATGGAGTGTGTACCACAGGGAGAACCTGAGCCAGTGGTTACAGTGGAAGTGTCAGGAGAGAGGTTGCCTCAAGTCAGTCCAAAAGATGAACTACAGGTCAGCTATGTAACTGCATTTGGGAGAGAAGTGAGGTGACTGGGCAGAGGTCAGGTGGGAACAATGGAGGTCAGGCAGGTGGGGTGGTCCTTTGTGTTGGTTTAGACTATGTGACTTCATCTAATGGTCATTCCCTTCTTATTTCCACAGGCACTTCATGCTGCCTTGCAGCGACTTGACATGATAGAGTGTGTACTGGTTCGTGTAGAGGAGCTATTAGAGACTGCCGGATAGGAATATATTACTGTTCAAATGTAGTGTGTGTGTGTACATGTCACAAAGGTTAAGTTTCCCCGTGTGTCTGGTCCTGGGAGCTGCATGGGGGGCAGTAGGAACCCTCCCTTTATGGAAAGGGACTTGATTTCCTCCTTCAGTGCAGCCAGTTCACTGGCTTGTAGCTCTATCAGCTGCTGAAGTCTGCTTCTCTCATCTGGGTCCATATGGTGTCCTCCATGGCCCCCATTGATTGGTATTCATTAATAACTTTTAATAAATGTACTGTCCAATTCTCAGTACAATTTGGCAGAGGAACAACATCAAGTCCCTTCCCCAAATGAAAAACATTGCCAAAATATCAATTACATCTGTACTTATGCATCAGTGATAAGCCAACTATATGTGCTTATGTCACTGCAGGCTATACTTCAGCACACTACTTGTACCATAATTAGGAACATAAAGACTACCCCTTAGAGGATCTAGTGCCAATCTAAGTGGTTTGTTCAGGTTCCCTACTGTATGGATCTTCTGTCCTTTGGGATCAAAGATGGAGAAGCAGCCTCCATCCAAATCACTTACAAAGCTGTAACCTTCTTTATCTACTGCTACTCCTGATGGCTTCTTTACATCTCCATATGATCTGACATAAATACCTTCAGGTGTGAAGACTTTGATGGTGTTTGCATCACGAGCTGCAACATGAATATTCCCTTGTGGGTCTAAGGATAGACACATTGGATGCTGGAAACAGTTATCACCAGATCCTGTACCATCTATGGTCAATAACCAGTCACCATCTTGACTGAATACTTGAACCCTGTTGTTGTCCCAGTCAGAGACAATCACTCTGTTCTTTGAGTCAACAACAACACTATTTGAGTTATTGAACTGTCTCTGACCTGATCCTTCCTTACCAAACTTTTGAAGGAACTTTCCTCCTGTTGTCAGCTTCTGTATGCGATGATTACCACAGTCAGCAATATACATCACCTCTCCTATAATGGATATGCTACAGGGGGCATTGAACTGACCATCACCACTCCCCTTGCTACCAATGGTGTTCTTCAGGTGACCACCTTGGTCAAACACATATATGTGGCGATCAATACTGCCCACATAGATATCTCCATTCTCATGTATGGCAACACATAATGGATCCTTTACATTGACTACTTGCTGGACATCACATAATGAGGTATAATCTCTCTCCACCTCTAGGTCATAAGGACTCCCCTGTACATGATGACCATCCACTGTGATGAGGAGCTGGTGAGGACCAGCAGTCTGAGGGGTGAGGGTGATGGTGTAGGTACCATCCCCATGGTCCTCCACCTGACTCAAGACAACTGGTCCATCATGTGACTTGGGCCTCAGCTCAGCCTTCACCTGCAGACCACCACATGGGTACCTCTGTCCCTTTGATGTCTTGGTCTCCACTTTAACATGGTACTTTCTGCACACCCTGGATACAGACTTAAAAGCACATGTACATTCAGAAGGGGATGGAGATAGGTCCACAACTCCACCGAATTCAGATAGTACTTTGGCAAGAGAGACAGGCTGTAAAGTAGCAGATATGTAGCTACGTGGATTTGGAGTGAGGGACACATTCTCCACCTTCTTGAGGGTGGCCTTCAGTTCAGTGGGTACCAGTCCTCTAAGAGCTACCACCTCATGGTCAGTGTGGGTCTGGAGGATGTGGGAGGTCACCTCAGTGTAGTGACTGATGTCATGTTGGATTTTCTCAAACTGTTCCTTCTGAAGT
The DNA here is from genome assembly GCA_949361645.1 of Spongilla lacustris. NCBI lineage: Eukaryota > Metazoa > Porifera > Demospongiae > Spongillida > Spongillidae > Spongilla > Spongilla lacustris. Next base: position 1,473,689 of record OX442424.1, on the reverse strand, counting down.
GTCAGAGAAGTTGTCTTGGAGAGTGCAATGGTTTCCAACTCCATCAACAACACTTTCTTTCTTTCCTCCAATGTCTCCACCAGTTGCTTAAAGGTCTGTATGATGGCCAGTTCAGCTTTTTGTTTGGATGTCTCCACCTGTTGCATCATCTTCTTATTGGCATCAATGGCACCAGCCAAGGTAGACACAACCTCTTGTGCACATAGAAGTGTCCTTCTCATTTCATCTCTATCAGCTTCTGCAACAGTGGACAGCTCAGTGATGCTGTGGTCTTTGTGAACTGCTATGACACAGAGTGGACAGATGAAGCAGTTACAAGTCTTACAGTAGAAATCCAAATCTAGTTTCTTATGTTTTGGATGAGAGCAGTGATGCTCTGTTGGTTTTATGAGTGTTGGTAGCAGTGTGGCTGACTCCCTGTCCAGTCCTATCACATTGTGCTGGGACATATGTGGAAAACGATTGTGACATTCTTTGCCACCTTTGCACATGAACATGTGACATGAGCAACAGAATACAACTGCAGGATCATTGCACCCTTGTACACATAAGGTACAAGACACTCCAGAGCTTCTGGCTAACTTGGACATGTACCCAGCAACCTCCACCTCAAATCCAAGATGGAGGTTCTGAGTGAGAGCACTGGCCCCTCCCACTGGGATGGGAACATTTCTTAGACAGGTGGGACACTGGAGGCTTTTCTGAGGTCCAACCTTCTCCATCTCCTTGTGAAGGCACTGACAACAGAAGGAGTGCAGACATGGTAGTATTCTTGGGTCACTGAAGGGCCCAGAGCACATCTGACAGGTCACATGATGTGGAAGGTAATCCTTTGTAGTCATTCTACAGACATGATGACATTGGCAGTAAATAGCATGCCGGCAGTGCAAAGCAGAACTAAAGATCTTATAGTTATCTGGTCCAAATGAATTTTTTGCCATGTAGCTAATGAGTAAATTATGAAAGCTAGGTAAACAATAAATGGTGAGAGCTGAAAAGAAAACAAACTTTTATTCAAACATTTGCAGGTCATGTAATGAGCAGGGCTAAGTGTTTTTGCAGAACAAAATATTTAGAGATGACACAACTTGATAATGACATAACAATGTTAAGTTTATTAGCTCAATGTTCCAGGAATGTATGAACTGATACCAAATGCCGGATTGTTGGTGAGGAAGGGTCAGGGGGTGGGAGGGTTGGTAGGGACGGGGATTATGAGAAGGAGTTGGCAAGAAGGGTGAGAAGGGATTAAAAGGAGGGGTGGGGATGGCCATTTCACATGTGTCTATGGAGCTCTAGTAAATCAAGCAGATTTAGTCTTTCTCACTTCAGAGGAGACATTCATCCTCAATGCATGATACATACGTCCCTACACACACGTTAATGTCTGCAGTGGTCTGTGACAAGAATAACTTGTCTGTTCTAGTGCCTAATTTGCATTAGGACTGTTGAAAACATTACACCAGAATTACGGCTTTTTTTTTAGGCACTTTCTAAATGCCAGTTTTATAGACACTGGTATACTACCAAATAAAGCTATGTATCGATCTTGCTGCCACATTTATTGCACATGTGCCAATGAGAATGTACATTAGAGATAATGAATTTAAGGCGTGTAGGTACATCGAGAGGGTGTTGAGGTTATTGGATTCAGAAGTTCATTTTTATAAATGTAGTAATATTGCCAATAAAAAAAGAATTTCTAGACATGTAGAAAATAAAAAGCCGAAGCGGTTAATTAGTGATGTAGGTCGAGGATTTAACAATTCACCAGTTCTACATACATACATACATACATACATACATACATACATACATACATTACATACATACATACACACACATACATACATACACACATACATACATACACACATACATACATACACACACACATACATACATACATACATACATACATACATACATACATACATACATACATACATACATATCCAACCAATTGAGTAAACAAGGGATTTATACATATACAGTTAGCAAATAACCACATGTACAAATCCCTTGTATTTAGATGCAAGATATCGTCTTTCCAACCTTCCATCAAGTTCCATGCACATGTCATAGGTAGCACAAAGGGCCCTGGGGTACCTATTAACACTTATCTATGTTCCATACGGGAACTGCAATTGAAAATGTTTAGGCCGACTTATGTCACCAGTCTCACCACCACTCATTGTTTACCTTAAAATGATACCCAGTCCTGGCACGGGTGTTTCATTGCATTGAAAAAATGGACATTAGGTCTCGTCCCCACTTTTACCTACGTAACAAGTAACTAGACCCTCATTATCGCATGGCATTGGAATTTGGCTTATCTTTTGTAATCCGTTCAACGTAAGCGCAGTACAGGTGAATATCTGTGTTGCACACCCTTCGAGGACTAAAATGATATAAATTTTATCTTTTTAATGCTAACATACTCCATGATACGGGCCCGTCACTAATAGCGCTCCTTTAGAGTGGTTGGTTTCAAAAAGCTTTTTTTCGTTAATTTGCCTGACATGAGTTACTAAAACTTGTATAAACGGATACAGGAGTGCTGGTTGTATGTGATTTGGTTGTTTTTGTTAGCAGACTTATTTTCTGTGAGTCGTACCAAGGCGCTGAATACGACCAATTTATGTATACTACAAGCATGGCGGCGGTCAGATTGCAATACATGTATGTACACTTCAAAAACGGGTGATGGATTACTGTGATCTCTCAATTAAACAGCTTGGACAACAACATTGGAGCTTTAATTGTATCCGTAAACTGTAATACAACTTTAGCCTTGATCTTTTTTTTTGCATGCTGTGTGCGGTTCAACATTCTAATTAGTGGTGGAAGACTAGAGAGGAGGTCAAAGAGACAGTGACTGCATGGGATGAATTGTTTCTGAGGCAAAGAACAAATAGTACTGAGTAGTGGCAGGGGTATAGAGGTGCAAGTGGGTGGAGCCAATCTGTACAAGGGAACAGTCATTACATGTTGTAGCCATGACAACGAAGCTGCTCACATGATAGGGGACCATGTTCATAGGTTGGCTCACCACTGGGCTGGATGGAAAATGTGCTGAGGTGTGCTGAGTTGTGTCGTTTGACCTTTGATTATATTAGATGACCCTCCCTCCCTTTTTTTCTTGCTCAATTTGATTATTTCGTTTGCGTAAGTCTATGTGTTGTGTTTATTTTACTTGTACATGGTCTTTAAGCTGTAGAGGTTTCTATTGAGGGAGGGAGGGAGGGGGAGGGAGGGAGGGAGGAAGGGAGGGAGGGAAGGGGGAGGGGAAGGGGGAGGGAGGGAGGGGAAGGGGGAGGGGAAGGGGGAGGGAGGGAGGGGAAGGGGGAGGGAGAGAGGGAGGGAGGGAAAGGGGGAGGGAGAGAGGGAAGGAGGGGAAGGGGGAGGGAGAGAGGGAGGGAGGGGAAGGGAGAGAGGGAGGGAGGGGAAGGGGGAGGGAGAGAGGGAGGGAGGGGGGAAGGGAGGGAGGGGGGAAGGGAGGGAGGGGGGAAGGGAGGGAGGGGGAAGGGAGGGAGGGGGGAAGGGAGGGAGGGGGGAAGGGAGGGAGGGGGGAAGGGAGGGAGGGGGAAGGGAGGGAGGGGGGAAGGGAGGGAGGGGGGAAGGGAGGGAGGGGGGAAGGGAGGGAGGGGGAAGGGAGGGAGGGGGGAAGGGAGGGAGGGGGGAAGGGAGGGAGGGGGGAAGGGAGGGAGGGGGGAAGGGAGGGGGGTGGGAGAGGGAGAGGGAGGGAGGGAGGAAGGGAGGGAGGGAGGGAGGGAAGAAGGGAGGGAGGGAGGGAGGGAGGAAGGGAGGGAGGGAGGGAGGGAGGGAGGGAGGGAGGGAGGAAGGGAGGGAGGGATGGAGGGAGGAAGGGAGGGAGGGAGGGGGGAAGGGAGGGAGGGAGGGAGGGAGGGAGGGAGGCGGAGGGAGAGGGAGGGAGGAAGGGAGGGAGGGAGGAAGGGAGGGAGGGAGAGGAAGGGAGTTCGAGGAGAAAGAGGTAGGGAGGGAAGAAAGAAGGGAAGGGAAGGGAGAGGGAGGAAAGATGGGAAGGGGGAGGGAGGAAGGGAGGGGGGATAGAAGGGGAGGGAGGGAGGGAGGGAGGGAGGGAGGGAGAGAGGGAGGGAGGGAGGGAGGGTGGGAGGGAGGGAGGGAGGGAGGGAGGGAGGGAGAGGGAGCAAGATGGTGTGAATGTAGGCCAAAACACATGAAGGACATGTGGCTTGTGGGACATACACATTCAAGAATACATCATCACAAGCTCTAGTCTCATAACTAGCTCCGCCCACTTGTATTGTATAGCCATGTCTCATTGCAGGAAAAGGGCAAAATAAACCTGTAGAGCTTGCCAAGCACATCTTGAATTAGCAGGTATGCCTGACTACCCAACATGAAGTGGGTGAAAACTGAGGTGGGCTTGGCAGCTGGTGGAGACATTATTGCCAGAGGGGCGTGGCTTACTATGCTGAACTAGTGCCCTTAAGATAACCTAGGGATGAAAGGATTCGCACCTTCCTCCTCCCATTAGCACTTTCTATCATCCCAACCTACATAGCAAGCCTTCGTTATGTAGAAATTAGCGGGAAGCAGCAGTTCCACAGAGAAAGTAGGCTAGCACAGCCATAGGTTGTCTCTAAATTGCCTCGAGACATATTTTTCAACTAATTGTGTCCGCATAAAAAGCCCGGTATACCCTACTGTACTTGACATGAAGAAATTTCCATCCGCAGCATAAGCGCACGTGATACCGCATTATTCATGATTAGCTAGTCCAGGGTAAAAGGTTTTGTTCTCGCTGCAGAAAATAAGTCTGCACATAAGCTAGGCATGTTTAAAAAGAGCAATGATCTATCTTTACAATAAGGTGCATTTCACACCATTTTGTCAGGCATTTTCTCGAGAAAAACGGCTTGCCGATCGAGTGCTTAAGGAATGCCAAAACAAAAACAAGAATGCGCGACTTTAGTGGACTAATAAAGAACATCCCTCAGTAGTGCGCATTGATGTTTTGTAGTGCCGAACTGAATATAGAACAGCTGATAATAGGTACGGGTAAATTTTTTTCAAACGCAATATTTTGCACCAAGTTTGGTACTGCCTTAAAGAGCAGATTAAATGAATTAAAATGATATGTGAAACGTGGCATTTGCATAAGCAGTGAAAAAGTTATAGCGATCCAAACATCGGATTTTGCGGCTATGGCAATCCATGCGGTAGCGCATAAAAAATTGTGACGGTTTTTGTTCTCTTCGCTATAGCAACTACAATCTATAATATAATCACACCAAATTTTTTTTACAAGTCTTGCACACACATAAGAAGTATAGAATAGTGTTATACATCAATTTCACTAATGTACAAGTCATCTGTGATATAGTCAACTAAGAATTCATATAGCGTCATTGAAACATCATCTCCATCTTCTTGACTGCTTCCTCGTTTCCAATAAGTAGCAGTATGAACTTACAATAACATTAAAACAGGTCTGAATATGGGGTCGTGGAAGCATAATCATACCTAATTGTAGCACATAGGAAGTGGGAGTAACTGTTGCAATGCTGATATGAACTTCATTAATATGACGTCCCTCCACAGATATTGAATCCCATGAAAGGGTTACATTATCATTATCATACAATATTTCACCAGCTTTTAATATGCCTAATTCATAGGCAAAGTAACTAACTGTTTGAGGATCAGGAAGGCAATCTACAGTTACATTTCCAAGGTGCTCAAGAACGGCTTATACATGTATAACATTACATACACTTGATACAGGCACCTGATACTGAAGGCAAGAATATTGTTTTACGACATGCTGTACTGTAAGTTTTTTTGTCTTGTCTAGTACTGATGCATTGTGCTAAATTGTGGTTCTAATCCACATTAGCCCTTAATGCTTCATTTTCCAACTCAAGATTGCGGACCTTCTTACTTATAATGGCATTACTTCTCTTCAGAGCACACTCTTTACTTTTCACGTTTCCTATGAGCAGACCTCATTTTCACCTAAGAATGTTTTAATGAAGCTATTTTATGCAAATTACCTGTGTTTTTTAATAATAAGTTTTCATTTGCCAACCGCTTCAAAGTGGCATCTTTTTGATTTATCTCCTTTTTAAAATGTGCATGCAAATTTCTTTCAATCTGCTCCGGCAAAGCTTGTCTAAGTTTACGATTGTCATGTTGCTTACTTATAACAGTTTGATACTTGCGACTGAGCATCCGCTTTGAAATGAGTAATTCTCTTAGTTTTTGTCTCTTTATTCCACATTTCTTGCAAGGAGTTCTTAATTTCAAAGAGGTTTGACAAGTATAAGTACACAGATGGTATAGCAGTGGTTTGAATAGGAAGTGAAAACTCATCCTCTAATAGATTAACAATATCTTCCCAAACGCTTTCAAGATGCTCTTCATAATTTTTATTCTCACCATGAGCTTCATTAATATTCCCACATACTCCTTCATGAATAAAAGCCACCATTTTGGCAGTTTTAAAAATGCTTTGCTGCATTATGTTTGTATATATGTGCACTACCAAGCCATTTCTTATTGCTGAAACCTGTAGTGCATTGTCTGCACTGATATCACCACTAAAACCTTCAATCAACTTCTTAAAATCTTCTGCAGTCTTCATCCTAATTTGGAAAAAGACACACTAACAGATCGTTGCAGCATGCTAACATCTTAAAAGGGTTACATGTAGGGCTGTAAGCACACTGGAAAGTTGCACAGTCATGCGTTAGTTCCATTTTCGCGGCAATGTACAATATGATATCTGGGGACGAGTCACTACCTGAGAAAATCTGGGGTATGCCTTGGGCATCGCCCAAAAATTAAGGTATTTTCATAGTATGTAGATTTATAGCAAAACTGCGTTTAGAAATGCTTCTTTTTACGGTACCTCGAAAATAATGGTAGTCTTTATTTAGAGTTAAACTTTGTTATTGCAATACGGTACTCAAAGGTAAGAAATGTTCTTAAAAAGTTGCAAAACTATGTTTTATGGGCAGTGCTTAACCACCTAATAACGTTTGACGTCAGTTGGCTTCATGAATAGCACGTGCCATATTTAAACACATAGGCTGTTGGATGACGCTTTGGGCATCAACCAAAGTTCGTGAAATTTGAAATCCATATAGATTAAGACCTGGGGAGTACCTAAATCTGATCGGTTTCCCGGTACCTCTAAAGACAAAAAAGTTCTACCAAACCTAAAGGGTACATATTTTTTCTACGCGCCAGAAATTTTGAACAAAACGTTTCAAATAAACCAGAGCTGTGTCATAGCATAGACAATGTATCGACATACCGATAAATCCAGAAACAGTCCACGACAGCCATCAAACGAACACAAACCAGCTTTTACTCGAATTTAATGCACCTGAACAATTTGCAACCCGCGTCACAATTTTTACTTAATATTGGATCACCAATATTTCGGTACTCGTACGTGAAATATGCCGGTACCTACTGATAAATATATTGGTATTTTATGGTAAACGCATCTTAGATAACAAAATATGGATTAGAAGATTAACCACATTTTAATGAGCTTATATGGGAATTGTACCGTAATATACATAGGTATTCTAATTAACAACCTAATGTCCATCTCGAAACAGCCGTGCTGGAACAACTGGTCCAGATTTTTAAATTAATCTTGGGTACATGCAGGCCCGTAGCCAGGGGGGTGCAAACGGGTGCAATTGCACCCCCCCCCCCCCCCCCCCCCCCAATGCATATGCTAGGTCCACTTGGCAGGCTATGAATATTATTCACTTGATTGTTCATTGCAGTACAATCTACACATATTTGAATATATTGTGCACGTGTGCATGTAAGAGCACTGGTACAATCTAAGTGTAGGATCGGAAAGATATCTACAAGGCATCGTGCATGTAGCTCCCTATCTAGTACCCCAGTCCGGCATTTATTTAGCCCTAGCTTTGGGTGCCAAGGGCATATTTACTCAGTATATACTACATATCACAGTCCAATGTCCATGATATCAGGACATACATGTAAATTGATGTACAACAGTAACTCCATTCTGTTCTTGAAGATGGGTGCAATGAGTTAAGTAGGAGGAGGAATATGGTACGTGCACAAACTAATCATAGCAAGTAGTACAACTCTTCAAATTTCAGCAACACTACACAAACTGTTACCAGTGCATCCCACAGGTCATATGCTACGTGTGCAGATTTTTAACTCACGCAAGTAGTTGACAGTTTTTTGTGGAGTAAATCATATAAATGTACCGTAGTACTTGAGTGACATGCAAACATTATTTGATACATGTAATGTACATGCACAAGGTATATATACCATGTACATAATTATATCATTATTATACACATCTGGCACCCAAACAGTTAAAGAGTGCTCCATACAAAAAGATGCCTGTTACAGTTGCTATCTGCTTGGTTCTGACTTGTTTTCAAATGTGAACAAATCATTACTGGAATATACACTAGGGGAATCTAAGCTTACAATCATGTGTGCTCACAGGCAATCTGGCAGTTTTTTTTATATATGCATGGAACTGACTCAATAATTCATAGTGTTTTTGTAGTTTATCTCTTCAGTTGGGTGCCAGATGTGTATAATAATGATACCATTATGTAGATGGCATACTTTGTGCATGTACATTACATGTATCTTTTGCATGTCACTCAAGTACTGTACATATATATGATTTGCTCCACAAACTGTCAACAGTTTCTCCCACATCAAAAATCTGCACATGTAGCATATGACCTGTGGGATGCACTGGTAACAGTTTATGTAGTGTTGCTGAAATTTGAAGAGTTGTACTACTTGCTATATGATTAGTTTATGCATGTACCATATTCCTCCTCCTACTTAACTCATTGTACCCATCTTCAAGAACAGAATGGAGTTACTGTTGTACATCCATGTCTGCTATCATGGACATTGGGCTGTAATATAATATTATAGTATATAAATATGCCCTTGGTACCCAAAGGGTTATGCACAGTCTGGTTATGCATCAAACAAGTGTTGCCTCTGAGCCCCAGACCCTGATTCGGGAGCACTGCCCCCAAGCTGGGCAGGAGGGGTGCACCTTTCCAGGGGCTTTCTCAATTTCACAAGTAAATCAAAAACTTTTCTATCGAGAAAGTGATTGGTGGTATGTAGGATTGGTGGTGCAAAAAGCAAGGAAACAAGGTACAGTATGTTAAAGTGAGGTTTGGTAGGATCCTACAACTCACAGTCCTGAATTTGCAAATGAAGATGCCTATTTGCAAATGTCTCACTTTAACATACTGTACCTTGTTTCCTTGCTTTTTGCACCACCAATCCTACATACCACCAATCACTTTCTCGATAGAGAAGCTTTTGATTTACTTGTTCCCCTAATTTTTTTTTCCCTGCCAGGAGTGTTCAGTCAATATAATATATGGCTTAATAGTGTATTCGTTGCAATGCATAGAACACTTAGATTCCTCTTATTGGTATCGGGTAATCTGAGTATATAGGCCTCTTTTTAATTTTATTGATATAGGTCTACCTTTGTTCTTTGGATACCTTAAACTCAGAGTTCTCCTTGTTAACAAGCCGTTTTCTTTGGCTTGGTCACCTTTGCTGAATTAGAACCGCCTGTTGTAAACGTATCTGCAGCTGTGTGCGTAGCCTGGCAACAGTAAATTAAGCGCGTGTGTGGCGTCATATTGCATACTGCTAGGCAACGAGAAATATCACCGATAATGAATTGCGGCATTTCATCACCAACTAATCTTATTTGTATGAAAGGGCACGTTTGGAAATCAAATGCAACTTTTTGAAGCTAATCTAGTCTTTTTACGACGTTCCTGTCGCGAGTTCTACGTGATGAACGGAAGAAGAACGAAAAATTAAATGGCGGAATTTAGGCGCCTACTTGTCGCTCAAGGTAAACTGCACTATTTAGCGAAGCTCACGTTATATGTGCACATCAGTCATGTTTGTGATAGATTATATACGAGCTCGGGAGTAAAGGCAACGCTTCGTTACCGTTTTAAAACGCTCGATCCAAAACCACGCCCACCTAAGCAAATCCGAAGGCAATCCTACATAGGACCCACTACCGTAGGTCCTGATACAAATCGTGCATCTGGCATGCGCAGTGTGAGCCCTACCATACATACATATATATTATCCAGGCTACACCACTGATTGCATGAGTCCACTTATACTAGTAGCCTGCTTTGCACCTCCCCAACACAAAACCTGGCTACGGGCCTGACATGCATCGACGCCCAACTAGTAACAGCAAATTACGTCTAGGAAGGCGGTGAGTCTACTCTTAGTGTACTAGTCTAGTAATTCAGGGAAAGGGGAAACTGTCGCACTCTATGAAACTGGTGCTCCATGTAGAATCATCCAAAGTGGGCCCATTCAATTTTATGCACATGCAGTGGCTGGCTTACTTTTTGATTTGATCTCGGAGCCTCTTCTAGCAGAAGTTAAGAGCTAAATATGCATTTATAATACATGTATAGTAACTGTTAAATAGATTAGGAAATTAATTATTTTCTACATACATCTACAATAAAAGTGGGCAATTGACGTTAGCAAGTTTAAGAAGCTATAGGTTATTTGCTAAATGCAGGTCTGATAAACTCATAATTGCATCATTCCCTCTGTTTCTGCTTGCTTTTTATTCAATTGGTACATACCTACATCACCAATTATATTAGTTATTTTAAACGGTATGCTACATGCGAACATCGAGCCCAATCAAATACACAGTGACACGCCATCACTGGACAACTAGTACTGTTGCATTTAGCCCCTCCTCCTTTCCCAAGCACAAATATAGACCAGGTCCAGGTGTGGAGCCCTCCAGCTGCTCCAGTGGGAGGAGCCAGCTAGGTGAAAGTGAATGTGAGGAAATGGGAGCAGGCTAGCCAGTTAAAAGTGCACCTCAATAGCATAATGAAAGCATTGTGGGGGAAGGGAGGGGAGGGGGGAGGGAGAGGGGAACAGTGCAAAACTTGCTGTGGGTGTTGCCTTCTTTGCATACCTGCTTCTTGTGGACCACATGGAGCAGTCATACCTCCCACTGGTAATTAGGTCAGCCCCTCCCCCTCTTCATAAGACCAACTTGATTGGTGTGTGGTGGATGTGTACACACAGAAAGGACTACATGTTACACATTGTGCTCACACATGTCTAGGTACTGCTTCAGAGGTATGTCCAATACACCTTCAGATATTTGAGTGTATCTGTCTGCTGCTTGTTCAGGCCTGAAGATAGAGTGGTGTAGAAAGGTCTGGTAAGTCCTGGGGACCAGATAAGGTGTGTGAGGTGCACACTACATCCATGTGATCCCTTGTGCCCTCCTCCCCAGTGTGGGCTTTACTGAGGGCTGTCCTCGTTCCGGTCCACTCCATCAATTCCTGTGTTCTGGATGACCCAAGATATGTGGAGACAGCAGAGGTGGGCCATGAGGGTGTGGCAGTGGTGGGAGTGGCCTTGGGGGGCTGGCTCTCTTTCTATTAACTATCCTGTTGTGCCCTCAGCTCCTATGTGGTGCCATGGTGACCTGCCCACACAAAACAGTGGTACGCACTCACACTGTGGCTGTAGTTTTCATTTCACAATCAGTGATTGCGTCATTCAGCGTGAAAAGGGTATGACGATGATGTTGGATTTCATCAATCTCTTTGACAGTCTTGGAAGATACAAGCTGTACATGTTAGTAGCTGCTAATATTTCTGGACAGATATTGTTCCTGTTCTGTTTTGGTAGTGCAGAAGTCTCCTTCACTCTGTGAAGCACTCTGGCCTCCTTGGCTTGCTCATCTTTCACATCAAGAATGAGGTTGATGCAGCCCTCAAGTGTGGCAAGGCAGTGTCCCTTCCTAGGGCACAGCTTGGTGGCACTTCTGAACAGAACACTTGCTGTTCGGGAGGATGAAGAACTGCTTACTGATACTAATAGGTGCACACCACACATGTGGTGGTGTTGTGGCCGGTATAATGAACATATGTATTGGCACCACTGGATGTGGTACTATAGGGTGATGGGAGCTCTGAACTTCCTGAGGTTCTTTCTCATTCGTGACAAACCTTGCAATAACCAAGTAGGCAGTGATGTCCAATGTGCCAGGGTACTCCTTATTCCAATGGCTGCCCTCTCTCTCTCCTTTTCAGACAGGTATCTGGACACAAGCCAGCTCCCTTGTGAAGGAGTTTACAGTTCCTCTGAGAAGGACTCTTCATGCCACCAAGATGCATGCCAGGGAAGAGGTAGTCAAGAAGGAGCAGGCCCTGATGGAGTGTGTACCACAGGGAGAACCTGAGCCAGTGGTTACAGTGGAAGTGTCAGGAGAGAGGTTGCCACAAGTCAGTCCAAAAGATGAACTGCAGGTCAGTTATGTAACTGCATTTGGGAGAGAAGTGAGGTGACTGGGCAGAGGTCAGGTGGGAGCAATGGAGGCCAGGCAGGTGGGGTGGTCCTTTGTGTTGTATGTGACTTCATCTAATGGTCTTTCCCTTCTTATTTCCACAGGCACTACATGCTGCCTTGCAGCGACTTGACATGATGGAGTGTGTACTGGTTCGTGTAGAGGAGCTATTAAAGACTGCCAGATAAAAATGTTACTGTGTGTGTATATGTGTGTGCATGTGTACATGTCACAAAGGTTATGTTTCCCTCTGGGGTCATATCACGGACCGTGTGTCTGGTCCAGGGAGCTGCATGGGGGGCAGTAGGAACCCTCCCTTTATGGAAAGGGACTTGATTTCCTCCATCAGTGCAGCCAGCTCACTGGCTTGTAGCTCTATCAGCTGCTGAAGTCTGCTTCTCTCATCTGGGTCCATATGGTGTCCTCCATGGTCCCCAGTGGCCTCTGATGCCTGTTAGGGAAATGCTGTGAGGGTTGCCTGTGGTTGGTCTTAATCTGATGTTTCAAAGTAACCTCTGTAATTGAGAGGTTGAGAGTCAAGATGCAATAACTTTAATAAATGAACGGCTTATGGTTATAATTACATGCACACTGTAAAACTGATTATGTATTTATATCATGAACTATTTTTAGTATTTTGCAGGATACTATCTCAAGCACTGATAGCTGTGTACATTATCACACATCGTATGGTCTATTCTAAACGTATTGCATGGCCAATTGAAACTTCAGTGATAGGTGCCCAATTTTCAGTGTCAGTGCAAACATGATATGCCTGAACATCACCATGTTTGGACTCTGAACAAACTACCATTAGGTCCCTTTACCAAATAATGTGTTGATTCAAAAAAAAAAGATTGCCAAATAACAGATAAACATCTATACATGTACATCAGCGATAAGCGAATCATATGTGCCATGTCACTACAGGCTGAACTTCAGCACACTATTAGTACCACTATTTGGAACATAAAGACTACCCCTTATAGGATCTAGTGCCAATCTACGTGGTTTGTTCAGGTTCCCTACTGTGTGGATCTTCTGTCCTTTGGGATCAAAGACGGAGAAGCAGCCTCCACCAAATTCACTGACAAAGCTGTAACCTTCTTCGTCAACTGCTACTCCTAATGGATTCTTTAAATCTCCATATGATCTGACATAAGTACCTTCAGGTGTGAAGACTTTGATGGTGTTTGAACCACCAGCTACAACATAAATATTCTCTTGCGGGTCTAAGGATAGACCGCTTGGAGACCGGAAACAGTTATCACCAGATCCATTACCATCTATGGTCAATAACCAGTCACCATCTTGACTGAATACTTGAACTCTGTTGTTGTCCCTGTCAGAGACAATCACTCTGTTCTTTGAGTCAACAATAACACCACGTGGACCCCTGAACTGTCCCTGACCTGATCCCTCCTTACCAAACTTATGAAGGAACTTTCCTCCTGTTGTCAGCTTCTGTATGCAATGAATATCCCTGTCAGCAATATACATCACCTCTCCTATGATGGATATGCTACCAGGGGCATGGAACTGTCCATCACCACTCCCATAGCTAACAATGGTGTTCTTCAAGTGACCACGTTGGTCAAACACATATATGTGGTGATCATTACTGCCCACATAAATATCTCCATTCTCATGGATGGCAACACATAATGGATCCTTTACATTGATTGCTTGCTGGAAATCACATAATGAGGTATAATCACTCTTCACCTCTAGGTCATAAGGACTCCCCTGTACATGATGACCATCCACTGTGATGACCAGCTGGTGAGGACCAGCAGTCTGAGGGGTGATGGTGATGGTGTAGGTACCATCCCCATGGTCCTCCACCTGACCCAAGACAACTGGTCCATCATGTGACTTGGGCCTCAGCTCAGCCTTCACCTGCAGACCACCAGTTGGGCACCACTCTCCCATTGATGTCTTGGTCTCCACTTTTACATAGTACTTTCTTTTCACCCTGGATATGATAGAGTTAAACATGCATGATTGAGATAGGTCCACTATGGTACCAAATTCAGATAGTACTTTGCCAAGAGAGTCTGTCTGCAAAGTTGCATATAGGTAGTGACGTGGATTTGGAGTGAGGGACACATTCTCCACCTTCTTGAGGGTGGCCTTCAGTTCAGTGGGTACCAGTCCTCCAAGAGCTACCACCTCATGGTCAGTGTGGGTCTGGAGGATGTGGGAGGTCACCTCAGTGTAGTGACCAATGTCATGCTGGATCTTCTCAAACTGCTCTTTCTGAAGGGTCAGAGATGTTGTCTTGGAGAGTGCAATGGTTTCCAACTCCATCAACAACACTTTCTTTCTTTCCTCCAATGTCTCCATCAGTTGCTTAAAGGTATGTATGATGGCCAGTTCAGCTTCTTGTTTGGAGGTCTCCACCTGTTGTATCAATTTCTTATTGGCATCAATGACACCAGCTAATGTTGACACAACCTCTTGTGCACATTGAAGTGTCCCTCTCATTTCATCTCTATCAGCCTCTGCAACAGGGGACAGCTCAGTGATGGTATGGTGATTGTGAACTCCTATGACACAGAGCTGACAGACTAAACAGCTACAAGTCTTACAGTAGAAATCCAATTGTTGTTTTTTATGTTTTTGATAAAAACAGTAATGCTCTGTTGGTTTTATGAGTGTTGGTAGCAGTGTGGCTGACTCCCTGTCCAGTCCTATCACAGTGTGCTGAGACAGAAGTAGTGCACGATTGTGACATTCTTGGCCAAATGTGCACATGAACATGTGACATGAGCAGCAGAATACAACTGCAGGATCATTGCATCCTTGTACACAGAAGGTACAAGACACTCCAGAGCTACTGGCAAACTTGGACGTGTACCCTGCAACCTCCACCTCAAATCCAAGATGGAGGTTCTGAGGGAAAGCACTGGCCCCTCCCACTGGGGTGGGAACATTTCTTTGACAGGTGGGACACTGAAGGCTTTTCTGAGGTCCAACCTTCTCCATCTCCTTGTGAAGGCACTGACAACAGAAGGAGTGCAGACATGGTAGTATTCTTGGATCACTGAAGGGCCCAGAGCACATCTGACAGGTCACGTGATGTGGAAGGCAATCCTTTGTAGTCATTCTACAGACATGATGACATTGGCAGTAAGTAGCAGTCCACAGCAGAGCTAAAGACACATAAGCTGGTGCAAGAGTACTTATAACAGTCCCTTGCATGGTGATCAGGTTTGTGGGGCTAGAAGTTCAGTATATAGTTTGCTATTAAATATTTTAAACTAGCTCAGTGAATCTGATAAGGTTATGCTGCACAAGGTGCAGAAGTCTTTAAGCTGCATGCTGTATATAATTATAATATTGCTGCCGCTACAGGTATAAGCTCAATTTTAATTTAGATATTTGCAGAACTTAACACTTAACTCACATGATCACTAATGCGTCACGACAGGCCCACAAATTAGATACCCAGTCTGTGCTTATGGATACCAACAATAAAAAATAGAAACAATCTTCTGAAATTGTTGAGCCCTGTGTGGTAAAGGTGCTACTGTACAACCTTGTTTTTATCAGTTCCCAGATATTCCTTCTGTTTCATAATGAAAAGCGGATAGTTAAATCTGTACAACCTCAATAAGGTGCAACAGATAAGCTAGCCCACCACTTCGGGTTGTCAATTCGTACTGCTGTGTCTACATGTAAGTCTTATTTTTTTATATTTTGATGTGCCCATTCGCTTGGTTGATTTTTGCACTTAAAGGAAGGCTGACATGGTCACTGCAACGGCATCATTAATTTTTAGCCCAATTCATTGAAAAAATGTTCAGAGTTGACATGACATGATAATTGCTATGTGGTGCTAAGTGTTCCAGGAATGACTTAAAACATATGATTGTTGGTGAGGAGGGGTGGGCGGTGGGTGGGTTCGAAGGGACAATGAATAGTTGAAGGAATTGGCAAGGAGGGTGAGGAAGGGTTCATAAAGGAGGGGTGGGGGGAGGATGGCCACTTCACATGTGCTTATGGAGCCCTGGTAAATTAAGCCGCCTAATAGTCTTATGACTTAGCTGTCTCACTTTAGAGAAGACATTAATCCTCAATGCGTGCACATATGTAGACATTACATGTATACACACTCTAGCTAGGCTTGTTTACTTATCACCATCCATTAACATTGTTTAGCTTTAATAAGTGCTTTAAATTATAAATGACGGCTGGACGTAAAAACCCAGTCCTCACCTGGAACACCTGGCCCATGCAGATCTAATCAATCTTGGATACATGCATCAACGCCCAACTAAAATTTAGTAGCAGCAAATTACGTCCTCGGGAGGTGGTGAGTCTTGTGTAATTAAGGGTGGGAGGAAGGGGAAAGCTGTCGCACTCTACAGAAATGGTGATGTAGAATCATCCAAAGTGGGCTCACTCAATTTTATGCACATGCAGTGACAGGCTTACTTTTTGATTTATCTCGGGAGTTGCGCACGTGCACGAGCTTTTAACGATTGATCGCACGCTTTTAACCAGAGATCATATCAGAGATCATACTTATTATACATGTATAGTACATGATCTCTGCTTTAACATACATGTAGGCGTGTGTTCCATTGCGACTTCTGGTCCTCGCATGAAATGTGTATCAACTGGAAAAATGTTACACTAAAACATTAAAAGCTTCATTTTGCGTTCAACCATAACTGCCTCTGTAGAGATTGCCCACCGCCACGATGAGGATGTTGATAACAGAGAACATAAAATTGTGTGCTTTTGACCTCAGGAGGTGAAATTCTATCTGCAAAGAATGCTTTTCGCAAAGTTTTTGGAACAACTTTCCTGAGGGGCGTGTCCCAACAAAGCTTACGTAGCACTAACAGCACGCTGGCGTTGTTTTCTGCTGCCAGTCTGCCACCTTGCAAGTAGCCCTCTGTGCTGTATTGTTTATATTTATTTCAAGCGTTGGCTGTTTGTTCATTGTTTGGAATAAAGAGATTTGCAACGCCTACTAGTACTACATGTAGGTTAAGGGGCTTACATCAGTGTAGCCAGTAACTACAGTGGAAGTGTCAGGAGAGAGGTTGCCTCAAGTCAGTCCAAACGATGAACTGCAGGTCAGTTATGTAACAGCATTTGGGAGAGAAGTGAGGTGACTGGGCAGAGGTCAGGTGGGAGCAATGGAGGTCAGGCAGGTGGGGTAGTCCTTTGTGTTGGCTTAGACTATGTGACTTCATCTAATGGTCTTTCCCTTCTTATTTCCACAGGCACTTCATGCTGCCTTGCAGCGACTTGACATGATGGAGTGTGTACTGGTTCATGTAGAGGAGCTATTAGTAGGACGTTTAATAATGTGGTGTGAGTGTGTAGGTGTGTGTGTGTACATGTCACAAAGGTTATGTTTCACACTGGGGCATATCACTGCTGTGTCTGGTCCAGGGAGCTGCATGGGGGGCAGTAGGAACCCTCCATTTATGGAAAGGGACTTGATTTCCTCCTTCAGTGCAGCCAGCTCACTGGCTTGTAGCTCTATCAGCTGCTGAAGTCTGCTTCTCTCATCTGGGTCCATATGGTGTCCTCCATGGCCCCCAGTGGCCTCTGATGCCTGTTAGGGAAATGCTGTGAGGGTTGCCTGTGGTTGGTTATCTTCACAGTAACCCCTGCTTTTTAGAGGTCGAGAGAGTATTTAAATGGTACATGTAATAACTTTTAATAAATGAACAGCTCATGGTTACATGCACACAGGAAAATTGATTATTTATTTTTATCATGTACTATCATGTATTATCATGTACTATTGTGTACTATATTTAGTTTTTTAGTGATATTTTGCTGTATACTGTCCCAAACACTGATAGATATTTCAGCTGCATACACTTTCACACCTTGCATTGACTATTCTAAATGTGGCAAAGAGTGGTACGTGTGTTGAAATGCATGGCTGATTGAAACTTCAGTGACTTATAACTCAGACAGATAGGTGGCCCAATTTTCAGTGTGCAAACATGATATGTCTGAACATCACCAATTTTGGACTCTGAACCAACTACCATTAGGTCGGTAATAAATAGGTCCCTTTACTAAATTATGTAATGATTCAACATTGCCAAATAACAAATAAACATCTACACATGTACGTCAGTACTAAAGAAACCATATGTGCCATGTCACTGCAGGCTGTACTTCAGCACACTACTAGTACCACAATTTGGAATATAAAGACTACCCCTTAGAGGATCTAGTGCCAATCTACGTGGATTGTTCAGGTTCCCTACTGTGTGGATCTTCTGCCCTTTGGGATCAAAGATGGAGAAGCAGCCTCCATCCAAATCACTGACAAAGCTGTAACCTTCTTTATCTACTGCTACTCCTGATGGCTTCTTTAAATCTCCATATGATCTGACATAAGTACCTTCAGGTGTGAAGACTTTGATGGTGTTTGAACCACCAGCTGCAACATGAATATTCCCTTGTGGGTCTAAGGATAGTCCGATTGGAGACTGGAAACAGTTATCACCAGATCCAGTACCATCTATGGTCAATAACCAGTCACCATCTTCACTGAATACTTGAACTCTGTTATTGTCCCTGTCAGAGACAATCACTCTGTTCTTTGAGTCAACAATAACACCACGTGGAAACCTGAACTGTCCCTTACCTGATCCTTCCTTACCAAACTTATGAAGGAACTTTCCTCTTGTTGACAGCTTCTGTATGCGATGATTACCAAAGTCAGCAATATACATCACCTCTCCTGTGATGGATATGCTACTAGGGGCATTGAACTGACCATCACCACTCCCCTTGCTACCAATGGTGTTCTTCAGGTGACCACGTTGGTCAAACACATATATGTGGTGATCATTACTGCTCACATAGATATTTCCATTCTCATGGATGGCAACACCTAATGGATCCTTTACATTGATTGCTTGCTGGAAATCACGTAATGAGGTATAATCACTCTTCACCTCTAGGTCATAAGGACTTCCCTGTACATGATGACCATCCACTGTGATGACCAGCTGGTGAGGACCAGCAGTCTGAGGGGTGAGGGTGATGGTGTAGGTACCATCCCCATGGTCCTCCACCTGACCCAAGACAACTGCTTCATCATATGACTTGGGCCTCAGCTCAGCCTTCACCTGCAGACCACCAGTTGGGCACCACTCTCCCTTTGATGTCTTGGTCTCCACTTTAACATGGTCCTTTCTTTTTACCCTGGATATGATAGAGTTAAACACGCAGGATTGAGATAGGTCCACCATGGTACCAAATTCAGATAGTGCTTTGCAAAGAGAATCTGACTGCAAAGTAGCAGATAGGTAGCTACATGGATTTGGATTGAGGGACCAATTTTCCACCTTCTTGAGGGTGGCCTTCAGTTCAGTGGGTACCAGTCCTCCAAGAGCTACCACCTCATGGTCAGTGTGGGTCTGGAGGATGTGGGAGGTCACCTCAGAGTAGTGACTGATGTCATGTTGGATCTTCTCAAACTGCTCCTTCTGAAGGGTCAGAGATGTTGTCTTGGAAAGTGCAATGCTTTCCAACTCCATCAACAACACTTTCTTTCTTTCCTCCAATGTCTCCATCAGTTGCTTAAAGGTCTGTATGATGGCCATTTCAGCTTCTTGTTTGGAGGTCTCCACCTGTTGCATCATCTTCTTATTGGCATCAATGATACCAGCTAATGTTGACATAACCTTTTGTGCACATTGAAGTGTTCCTCTCATTTCATCTCTATCAGCTTCTGCACCAGTGGACAGCTCAGTGATGTTGTGATCTTTGTGAACTGATATGACACAGAGCTGACAGACTAAACAGCTACAAGTCTTACAGTAGAAATCCAATTGTTGTTTTTTATGTTTTGGATAAAAACAGTAATGCTCTGTTGGCTTCATGAGTGTTGGTAGCAGTGTGGCTGACTCCCTGTCCAGTCCTATCACATTGTGCTGGGACAGATGTGCAGCACGATTGTGACATTCTTGGCCAAATGTGCACATGAACATGTGACATGAGCAACAAAATACAACTGCAGGATCATTGCATCCATGTAAACAGAAGGTACAAGACACTCCAGAGCTACTGGCAAACATGGACATGTACCCAGCAACCTCCACCTCAAATCCAAGATGGAGGTTCTCAGGGTAATCACTGGCCCCTCCCAGTGGGATGGGAACATTTCTTAGACAGGTGGGACACTGAAGGCTTTTCTGAGGTCCAACCTTCTCCATCTCCTTGTGAAGGCACTGAAAACAGAAGGAGTGCAGACATGGTAGTATTCTTGGGTCACTGAAGGGTCCAGCGCACATCTGACAGGTCACACGATGTAGAAGGCAATCCTTTGTAGTCATTCTACAGACATGATGAAATTGGTAGTACGTTTAATAACACCATGCAGTCCAAAGCAGAGCTAAGGACACACCAGCTGGTGCTAGAGTGCACTTATAACAGTTCCTTGCATGGTGTGTGGGGCCAGAAGTTATAGTTTGCTATTAAATATTAAAAGTAGCTCAGTGAATCTGACATTGGGTTATGCTGCCGGCACAAGGTGCAGATGTCTTCAAGCTGCATGCTATATATAATTATAATATTGCTGCTGCTACAGGGATCATGAACTCAATTTTGATTTATATATTTGCAGAATTTAACACTTAACTGATCAGTAATGCCGGACAGGCCTATAAATTAGATACCCTGCAGTCTGTACTTATGGATACCAACAATAAAAATAAAAACAATCTTTAGAAACTTGTTGAGCTCTGTGTGGCTACTGTAAAACCTCCTATCTTCCTTCTGTTTCATAATGAAAAGATATAGTTAAATCTGTACAACCTCAATAAGGTGTAGCAGCATGCATAAGCTCACCACTGACCTCGGGTTGTCAATTCGTACTGCGGCCATGGTCGGTGTCTACATGTAAGTTTTATTTATTTATAGGTACCACTTTGGTTGTTGAGACATTAGCCAGATGGAAGTTAGTGTTATACAAGGTATTACTATTAGCAAGTTTAAATTTTGATGTGCCTATTCGCTTAGTTGATTTTTGTGCATCAAAAGGAAGGCTGACATGGTCACTGTAATCCATGACAATGGGAGGGTTGGAACTTGGAAGGGATAATGAATATTTGAAAAAATGTTCAGAGTTGACACAACATGATAATTTATTGCTATTTAAGCTATAGTGGAGCTAAGTGTTCCAGGAATGACTTAAAGCATATTACTGTTGGTGAGGAGGGGTGGGCAATGGGAGGGTTGGAACTTGGAAGGGACAACGATGAATATTTGAAGGAATTGGTAAGGAGGGTGAGGAAGGGTTCATAAAGGAGGGGTGGGGGGAGGATGGTCACTTCACATGTGCTTATGGAGGGAGCCCTGGTAAATTAAGCCGCCTAATAGTCTTATGACTCAGCTGTCTCACTTCAGAGGAGACATTAATCCTCAATGCGTGCACATAATAATGTAGACATTATACACACTCTATTCACCAATCGTTAACATTGTTTAGCTTTAATAAGTGCTTTAAATTATAAATGACGGCTGGACGGTAAAAACCCAGTCTGTCATGACCTGGAACACCTGGCCCATGCAGATCTAATCAATCTTGGATGCATGCATCGACGCCCAACTAAAATTTAGTAGCAGCAAATTACGTCCTCGGGAGGTGGTAAATCTTGCGTAATTAAGGGTGGGAGGAAGGGGAAACCTGTCGCACTCTACGGAAATGGTGATGGTGGTCCATGTAGAATCATCCAAAGTGGGCTCACTCAATTGTATGCACATGCAGTGACAAGCTTACTTTTTGATTTGAAAACTTTCTCTCGGGAGTTGCGCACGTGAGCTTTTAACGCTTGACCGCACGCTTTTTAACCAGAGATCATATCAGAGATCATACTTATTATACATGTATAGTACATGATCTCTGCTTTAACATACATGTAGGCGTGTGTTCCATTGCGACTTCTGGTCCTCGCATGAAATGGTGTATAAAAATTTCAACTATTCCACTCAAACATTAAAAGCTTGATTTTTCGTTCAACCATAATTGCCTCTGTAGATATCCGATCGAGATTGCCCACCGCCACGATAAGGATGTTGATAACAGAGAACATAAAATTGTGTGCTATTGACCTCAGGAGGTGAAATTCTATCTGCAAAGAATGCTTTTCGCAAAGTTTTTGGAACAACTTTCCTGAGGGGCGTGTCCCAACAAAGCGTACGTAGCACTAACAGCACGCTGGCGTTGTTTTCTGCTGCCAGCCTGCCACCTTGCAAGTAGCCCTCTGTGCTGTATTGTTTATATTTATTTCAAGCGTTGGCTGTTTGTTCATTGTTTGGAATAAAGAGATTTGCAACGCCTACTACAGTGTAGTGGTCGACCAATCATTAATATTTTTTTGGAAATGTCATATAAAAACTGGTGCAGGTGCCATGCATGCCAGTGGTGTAGGATTTTTAAACACCAATAACGCAATTGTATGGAAATGGTAGCAACTTCAAAAAGCTAAACTTTATTTGCTAAAAGCAGCCTGATCTGTAGTAGTTATAAATCAGTTCATTGCGCGATTCCTTTGTTTCCGCTCGCTTTTTATTCAATTAGTGCATACCTACACCAATTATATATTTTTAAGTGATTTTGTTTAGGGTGTAAACAATGTTTAATGTTTTGATGAAAGGCGAATGGTCGTGCACCCCCTTCCAGCTTTGATAGGGCATGGGAAGCATATAGTATGTTGAAAGGGGACTTTGTCTAGGGTTAGCAGGTCAAGCCTGCCTCTCTGTCTGCAACCCTCCCCTCTAAACAACCTATCCCCAAATTAGATTTTCTCTGTCTGGTTCCAGGTATTGTATGCTGCATGCTGCTATATATAAATGTTGTTTTTGGGAAAGCAACAATTCAGTCTCATAGCCTGCCTATCAATGACCTGAATATTGCTGACCCACCCACCACTTTGCTTGTGCATTGATTTTACCTTGTACACTGATTTTCCTGTCATACATCAATACCAACCACATTAAACCCATGACCGTGTCATGGTGTGGCACACCTGGTCGCACCCAAGGCAAGCCAGTGCTACCTTGGTCCCAGGTCGGTCAGCGGGGAGGGCCTACCACTCACCATGACCACGTCATGGTAGTGGCATGTCTGTTCGCACCCAAGGCAAGCCAGCGCTACCTTGGTCCCAGATTTGGCCTGATGGGTACACCCTGTCACCAGGTTGCCACCTGACCCCTTTTGGGCAAAACGTTTATCCTTCAATTAGTATAGATTCATGACAGGGGTGGAGGGAACTCAGTTAGCGATATGCATTAGCACAGTCTGAGCATTCTTACAGTACATGTATGCATTAGCACGGAATGAGCATTCGTACAGCATTAATGGCATGTTACAAACGAACCAATACAACATGAGTCATAACTATCCTTGTACTCTCAACGTCACACCACACCCGGCCATGCACACACAGAGAGGACAACTAGTACTGTTGTATTTAGCCCCCCTCTCTTTCCCAAGCACAAATCAGTGGGATAGGCCAGGTGAAAGTGAATGTGAGGAAAATGAAGCCAGGATAATGAAAGCATTTTGTAGCAGCTGGCCAATATGGTGTGTGTGTGTGTGTGGGGGGGGGGGGGGGGGGGGTGAACAGTACAAATCTATTTATGGTGTATTTTGGCTCCTCAGCCTGCCTACCTGCTGTGGGTGTGGCCTTCTTTGCATACCTGCTTCTTTTGGACCACATGGAGCAGTCATACCTCCCACTGGTAATTAGGTCAGCCCCTCCCCCTCTTCATAAGACCAACTTGATTGGTGTGTGGTGGATGTGTGCACACAGAAAGGAATACATGTTACACATTGTGCTCACACATGTCAAGGTACTGCTTCAGAGGTATGTCCAATCCACCTTCAGATTTTTAAGTGTATCTGTCTGCTGCTTGTTCAGGCCTAAATGTGGAGTGATGTTGAAAGGCCTGGTAAGTCCTGGGGACCAGATAAGGTATGTGAGGTGCACAGTACATCCATGTGATCCCTTGCACCCTCCTCCCCAGTGTAGGCTTTGCTGAGGGCTGTCCTCGTTCCGGTCCACTCCATCAATTCCTGTGTTCTGGATGACCCAAGATATGTGGAGACAGCAGAGGTGGGCCATGAGGGTGTGGCAGTGGTGGGAGTGGCCTTGGGGGCTGGCTCTCTTTCTATCAACTATCCTGTTGTGCCCTCAGCTCCTATGTGGTGCCATGGTGATCTGCCCACACAAAACAGTGGTATGCACTCACACTATGGCTGTGTTCACAATCAGTAATTGTGTCATTCAGCGTGCAAAGAGTATGAAGATGCTGTTGGATTTCATCAATCCATTTGACAGTCTTGGAAGATACAAGCTGTACATGTTAGTGGCTGCTAAGCTTTCTGGACAGATATTGTTCCTGTTCTGCTTTGATAGTGCAGAAGTCTCCTTCGCTCTGTGAAGCACTCTGGCCTCCTTGGCTTGCTCATCTTTCACATCAAGAATGAGGTTGATGCAGCCCTCAAGTGTGGCAAGGCAGAGTGTCCCTTCCTAGGGCACAGCTTGGTGGTACTTTTGAACATAACACTTGTTATTCGGGAAGATGAAGAACTGCTTACAGATTCTGATAGGTGCACACCACGTGTGGTACTGTAGTGGTATAATGGACATATCTATATTGGCACCACTGGATGTGGTACTATAGGGTGATGGGAGCTCTGAACTTCCTGAGGTTCCTTCTCATTCGTGACAAACCTTGCAACAACCAAGTAGGCAGTGATGTCCAATGTGCCAGGGTACTCCTTATTTCAATGGCTGCCCTCTCTCTCTCTCCTTTTCAGACAGGTATCTGTACACAAGCCAGCTCCCTTGTGAAGGAGTTTACAGTTCCTCTGAGAAGGACTCTTCATGCCACCAAGATGCATGCCAGGGAAGAGGTAGTGAAGAAGGAGCAGGCCCTGATGGAGTGTGTACCACAGGGAGAACCTGAGCCAGTGGTTACAGTGGAAGTGTCAGGAGAGAGGTTGCCTCAAGTCAGTCCAAAAGATGAACTGCAGGTCAGTTATGTAACTGCATTTGGGAGAGAAGTGAGGTGACTGGGCAGAGGTCAGGTGGGAGCAATGGAGGTCAGGCAGGTGGGGTGGCCTTTTGTGTTGGTTTAGACTATGTGATTTCATCTAATGGTCTTTCCCTTCTTATTTCCATAGGCACTTCATGCTGCCTTGCATCGACTTGACATGATAGAATGTGTACTGGTTCGTGTAGAGGAGCTATTAGAGACTGCCAGATAGGAATATTACTGTATGTGTGTGTGTGTGTGTGTGTGTGTGTGTGTGTGTGTATATGTGTGTGTATGTGTGTGTGTGTGTGTGTGTACATGTCATGTTTTACACTGGGGTCATATCACTGGTGTGTCTGGTCCAGGGAGCTGCATGGGGGGCAGTAGGAACCCTTCCATTATGGGAAGGGACTTGATGATTGGTCTTCATTACAGTAACCTCTGGGCTACATGTATCTAGATGTAATAAATACTGTTACATGCACATGGTAAAACAGATTATTTATTAATATTATGAACTATCGGCTGCAGACCTTATAAATTAGAACGATTTGGCAGAGAAACATCCCCGAGCAACACAACTGTTAGGTCCCTTTCCCAAATGATGTTTTGTTCATTCATGAAAAATATCAAATACATCTACATATACATCAGTGCTAAGCCAGCCATATGTGCCATGTCACTGCAGGTTGTACTTCAGCACACTATTAGTACCACTATTTGGAACATAAAGACTACCCCTTAGAGGATCTAGTGCCAATCTACATGGATTAGTCAGGTTCCCTACTGTGTGGATCTTCTGTCCTTTGGGATCAAAGATGGAGAAGCAGCCTCCACCATATTCACTGACTGTAGTGTATGGCTTAACCCGCGACCTAAACGCGCAGCGTCTAGCCAAGGGTCAGTTAGAACTGCCAACAACTATAGCACAGCAGAACATAACAATGGGTACAATACACTACCTTAAATACTATAACACAATAACAGGTTTAGCCAGTCTCTTGGACATGCGCAGGTGGAATAGTCCAAAGGTCACAAACACTACACTCCTCCCCCTTTAGTTCCAACTTCAGAGACGATCAGGTGGACGATGAACACGAGTAGAACGTCTGAGTACAACTGGTTCAGGAGCTTCTGTTGGTTTAACAGTGGGTTCTGCTGGGGCATCAGGAACTGGTTCTGGTTCTGGTAGGGCCTGTGGGTCAGGTTCTGCTGGAACAACCTCTGCAGTGTCAAGTGTCCCCCTTGGGAACACTTCATCATCAGATGTAACAGGTACCACTTCTTCACAACCACGAGCACGTACATGATCAATATGACGTCGCACTTGCTGACCATCACTAAGAATAATGACCATGGACACTGGACCTGTCATCGCAACCACCTTCCCTGATATCCATTTAGGACCATTACCACTGAAGTTGCGAGCATACACCAGGTCACCAGTTCTGAATGTACGAGTCTTAGTGTGCTCATCATGCCTCTTCTTCTGGCGTTCTTGCTCTTTCCGGACTCTGACTCCCACCTCTGGGAACAGAAAATCAAGGTGTGATCTTGGCTTACGACCAAACAACAGTTCTGCCGGAGAATGACCTGTAGTAGAGTGAGGAGTTAATCTGTATTGGAAAAGGAATCGAGATAGGTGAGTATCCAAATCCCCCCCTGTAACCATCTTCTTCATGGCTTCCTTGAATGTTTGCACTGCCCGTTCGGCTAAACCATTACTAGCTGGATGGTAGGGAGCACACCTGATATGTCTAAACCCATTCCTTTTAACGAAGGTAGCAAAATCCATACTTGTAAAGGCAGAACCATTATCAGTGACCAACACTTCAGGTAGCCCATGAGTAGAAAAGATGTGCCTGAGAGCTTTGATAGCCTGCTGGGAGGATGGTGTTGACACTGGTACTACCTCAAGCCATTTAGAGTGTGCATCAACCAGGATTAAGAAAGTCCTACCCATGAACGGACCGGCGAAGTCTACATGAAGGCGTGACCAAGGCTTGGATGGCCACTCCCACGGGTGCAGTGGTGCTTCTGGAGGTGACTTTCTGTTGGCCTGACATGCTGCACATTGCTTAACTTTTGTCTCCAAATCTGCATCAATTCCAGGCCACCACACCATACTCCGAGCCAAAGCTTTCATTCGATGTATACCTGGATGTGCATCATGTAACACCCGAATCACTGCCTCCACCCCAGCTGGCGGTATTACAACACGATGTCCCCATAAAATGCATTCATCCTGCACACTTAGCTCATCTTTACGTCGCGTAAATGGTTGCAACTTTTCTGCAAAGGATGAATCCTCTTGCCAACCATGCAGGATCATGTGTCTGACGTGGGAGAGCAGAGGGTCCTTCCCTGTCCATGCCTTGATGTTAGTAAATGTCACAGGGGACTCCTGATCAGCCAGAGCGCCCATCATCAAAATCAAATCACCTGGCACTGGAACATCACTTGGCGCCTCAGCTAGGGGTAGCCGACTGAGGCAATCTGCATTTCCTTGCTCCTTCCCAGGCCTGAACTTAATCTGGTAGCTGTACGCACTTAAAGTTAGTGCCCACCTCTGAATTCGTGATGAAGCCATGGCAGGAACAGGACGTTTCTCACTAAAAAGAAACTGCAGCGGCTTATGGTCAGAATACACTGTAAAGGTCCTACCCAACAAATAGTGATGGAACTTCTTTACTCCAAAGACTACTGCCAACCCTTCCTTTTCAATCTGTGGGTATTTTCTCTCAGCAGGTGCCAATGTGCGGGAAGCATAGGCAATCGGTCTGTCTGACCCGTCTTCCAATTCATGGGCCAACACAGCTCCCACACCATAGGGAGAAGCATCACAGGACAGGATCAGTTTTTTATCAGGATCAAAATGCGTCAGAAGGTCTGCTGACGTCAGCTGAGACTTAGCAGTCTGGAAGGCTCTCTTATGATCATCACCCCAGCTCCAAGCAACATTCTTTTGCAGCAACCTGTACAACGGAGAAAGAGTATTAGCAAGATTAGGCAGAAACTTGCCATAATAATTAACTAAACCCAAGAACGATCTCAATTGTTCCAAATTTTGAGGGGCTGGAGCCTCTATCACTGCTCGCTTCCTTTCTGGAGATGGGCGGATACCGTCAGCTGAGATACAGTGGCCCAAGTATTCCACCGAATTCATCAAAAAGGCGCATTTTGATTTCTTCAATCGCATCCCTGCCTGTTCCAATCTTGTCATGACTTGCTCCAGAGTCTGCAAATGTTCCATTTCTGAGGATCCTGAAACCAGGATATCATCTATGTACACACTAATATTGGAGATGCCCTGTAACAGACTCTCTATGGTCCGCTGGAAGATGGCAGGTGCAGAGGCGACACCAAACGGAAGCCTATTAAAATGGTAGAGGCCTTTGTGTGTTGAAATAGTGACATACTTCTTTGAGTCCTCTTCTAAGGCTAACTGTAAGTAAGCATCTGCCAGGTCAAGTTTGGAAAACAATTTTCCTTTCCCCAAAGAGGCCAGTAAATCTTCAATACGAGGTAGAGGGTAGGTCTCTACATGTGCCACTTGATTAATTGTCAACTTGAAATCTCCACAAATCCTGATTCGTCCATCTTGCTTGACAATTGGAACCACAGGAGCTGCCCAGTCTGAGAACGGAACAGGTTCCAGGACTCCACATGCCACCAGTCTATTCAGCTCCTCTTCCACCCTTCCTCGTAGAGCATATGGCACTGTACGATGCTTGCAAAATATAGGGCGCACATTTGAATCCACCCGGAACTTAACAGTGAGCCCCTTTACCAGGCCTAGTTCCTCTTTGAACAGAGCAGCATGCTTGTCTAGTACTTCCTGTAACCCACTTCTGGCAAACGTTCTGAAGACGGAAAGGTCTGGTTTCAACTTGCACAACCAGTCTCGACCCATCAACGATGGTCCATCTCCTTTCACCACAAGTAGGCTCAATTGTGCTGCTTGCCCTTTGTAACACGCCCTCACTGAAATCCGTCCCAAAATAATCAGCTTCTCACCAGTATAGGTCCTCAACACGGTAGATGTATGTGACAACCGCAGTGTTTTGTCTTTGGCCCACAATTGCTTGTAGGTGGCTTCCCCTATGATGGACAGAGCCGCACCGGTATCAATCTCCATCTCCAGTAGAGCACCGTTTACAAGAATTTAAATCTTCAATGGGGCCCCCGGGGGACTACCCAGGGCAAAGAGGGTATACGCTCGCTCCTCCCCATCGTCGGACTCTGGGCTATCCTCTGCCAAGGGCTTGGGTACCCGCTCCGGGATCTGATGAATACCCGTAGACACCGCTTGCTGTTTCGGATTTCCTCGCCTTTGCTTGCGGCTATCAGCCGCCTTGCTCCGACACACTCGAGCTAAATGTCCCACCTTGCCACAACTGTGACAGACCGCCGTCTTAAATTTACATATGGGGGCCATATGGCGACCCCCACAACGGTGGCAAGCAATTCCATTTACTTCTTTGTCAACAGCGTGGACTTGGTCTTGGGTAGCGGTATGGGTCTGCGTGTTCTGAAGATCCCTCACATTTTTCTCCGCCAACTCTGCCGCGACTGCCAGGTCCAATGCCTTCGAAAAAGTTAAATTAGATTCAGCCAATAACCTGCGCTGCAGGCGAACATCACGAACTCCACACACCAGCCTGTCCCGCAACATGCTGTCCAACGTTGTCCCGAACTCACAATACTCCGAGACCTTCCTCAGTTCTGCCACGTACTGCATAATCGTTTCGGAGTCCTTTTGTACGCGAGAGTTGAAATGGAAGCGCTGAACAATGCTTGAAGAAGGCGGCGATACAAAATCTTCCACCAGCTTAACGAGGACAGCGAGCTCCTTATCCGCGGGGTTTCCAGGAGCAACCAAGCTGCGTATAAGCTGGTAAGTGGCACTGCCACATACGCTCAGAAAAACGGCGCGCTGTTTTACTTTATCACTGATTTCGTTCGCCACAAAGAACTGCTGCAGTCTTCCCCAGTATGATTTCCAGTCGTCCGTCTCGCGGTCAAATGGCCCCACCGAGCCCAGTAAAGCCATGCCACCAGCTTGTAGTTCCTCGTCGCCAAAATGTAGTGTATGGCTTAACCCGCGACCTAAACGCGCAGCGTCTAGCCAAGGGTCAGTTAGAACTGCCAACAACTATAGCACAGCAGAACATAACAATGGGTACAATACACTACCTTAAATACTATAACACAATAACAGGTTTAGCCAGTCTCTTGGACATGCGCAGGTGGAATAGTCCAAAGGTCACAAACACTACACTGACAAAGCTGTAACCTTCTTCATCAACTGCTACTCCTAATGGATCCTTTACATCTCCATATGATCTGACATAAGTACCTTCAGGTGTCAAGACTTTGATGGTGTTTGCACTACGAGCTGTAACATGAATATTCCCTTGAGGGTCCAAGGATAGACACCTTGGATGCTGGAAACTGCAGTTATCACCAGATCCTGTACCATCCATGGTCAATAACCAGTCACCATCTTGACTGAATACTTGAACCCTGTGGTTGTCCCTGTCAGAGACAATCACTCTGTTTTTTGAGTCAACAACAACACTATTTGGACACCTGAACTGTCCCTGACCTGATCCTTCCTTACCAAACTTATGAAGGAACTTTCCTCCTGTTGTCAGCTTCTGTATGCGATGATTACCATAGTCAGCAATATACATCACCTCTCCTATGATGGATATACTATATGGGACCATTGAACTGACCAATACCACTTCCATATCTACCAATGGTGTTCTTCAGGTGACCACCTTGATCAAACACATATATGTGGTGATCAGCACTGCCCACATAGATATCTCCATTCTCATGGATGGCAACACATGCTGGCGCCTTTACATTGATTACTTGCTGGAAATCATATAATGAGGTATAATCACTCTTCACCTCTAGGTCATAAGGACTCCCCTGTACATGATGACTATCCACTGTGATGAAGAGCTGGTGAGGACCAGCAGCCTGAGGGGTGAGGGTGATGGTGTAGGTACCATCCCCATGGTCCTCCACCTGACCCAAGACAACTGGTCCATCATGTGACTTGGGCCTCAGCTCAGCCTTCACCTGCACACCACTACATGGGTACCTCTCTCCCTTTGATGTCTTGGTCTCCACTTTGACATGGTCTTTTCTGCTCACCATGGATACAGACTTAAAAGTACATGTACATTCAGAAGGGGATGGAGATAGGTCCACAATGGTACCAAATTCAGACAGTACTTTGGCAAGATTGTCGGGCTGTAAATTAACACATATGCAGTGACGTGGATTTGGAGTGAGGGACACATTCTCCACCTTCTTGAGGGTGGCCTTCAGTTCAGTGGGCACCAGTCCTCCAAGAGCTACCACCTCATGGTCAGTGTGGGTCTGGAGGATGTGGGAGGTCATCTCAGTGTAGCAACTGATGTCATGTTGGATCTTCTCAAACTGCTCCTTCTGAAGGGTCAGAGATGTTGTCTTGGTGAGTGCAATGGTTTCCATCTCTGACAACAACACTTTCTTTCTTTCAACCAATGTTTCCATCAGTTGCTTAAAGGTCTGTATGATGGCCAGTTCAGCTTCTTGTTTGGAGGTCTCCACCTGTTGCATCATCTTCTTATTGGCATCAATGGCACCAGCCAATGTTGACACAACCTCTTGTGCACATAGAAGTGTCCTTCTCATTTCATCTCTATCAGCTTCTGCAACAGGGGACAGCTCAGTGATGGTGTGGTGATTGTGAACTCCTATGACACACAGCTGACAGATGAAACAGCTACAAGTCTTACAGTAGAAATCCAATTTTTGTTTCTTATGTTTTGGATAAAAACAGTATTGCTCTGTTGGTTTTATGAGTGTTGGTAGCAGTGTGGCTGACTCCCTGTCCAATCCTATCACATTGTGCTGAGACAGAAGTAGTGCACCATTGTGACATTCTTGGCCACCTTTGCACATGAACATGTGACATGAGCAACAGAATACAACTGCAGGATCATTGCATCCTTGTACACAGAAGGTACAAGACACTCCAGAGCTACTGGCTAACTTGGACATGTACCCAGCAACCTCCACTTCAAATCCAAGATGGAGGTTCTGAGTGAAAGCACTGACCCCTCCCACTGGGATGGGAACATTTCTTAGACAGGTGGGACACTGAAGGCTTTTCTGAGGTCCAACCTTCTCCATCTCCCTGTGAAGGCACTGACAACAGAAGGAGTGCAGACATGGTAGTATTCTTGGGTCACTGAAGGGCCCAGAGCACATCTGACAGGTCACATGATGTGGAAGGCAATCCTTTGTAGTCATTCTACAGACAAGATGATATTGGCAGTAAGTAGCAGTCCACAGCAGAGCTGAAGACGCAAAAGCTGCAGGTGCAAGAGTACTTATAACAGTTCCTTGCATGGTGCCAGATCAGGTTTGTGGGGGCCAATAGTTATTATAAACTTGCCCAGTGAATCTGATAAGGTAGCTGCATGCTTTATATTGCTGCCGCTACAGGTATAAACTTAGATATTTGCAAAATTTAACACTTAACTGATCACTAATGAGTCACGACAGGCCTACAAATTAGATACCCAGTCTGTACTTATGGATAGCAACAATACAATATTTTGAACCTTGTTGACCTGAGCTCTGCATGGTAAAGGTATAAAACCTCGTCTATTGTGTGTTTCATAATGAAAAGATAGTTAAATCTGTACAACCTCAATAAGGTGCATAAGCCAACCACCTCGGATTGTCAATTCGTTGTGCTGCAAGGGTGTCTATATGTAAGTTTTATAACTTTGGTTGTTGCCATGCATGAGACATTAGCCATGCAGACAGAAATTATAAGTGTTTTACTGACAAGGTACTGATTACTATATTAGACTGAATGAGTAGTGAAAAGCATATTTATATTTAGATGTGCCCATTCACTTGGAAACTGACATGATCACTGTATGTCCACGACAGCATCATTAATTTCTCGCCTAATTTATTGAAAAATGTTCAGCGGAGTTGACAAGACATGATAATTTATTGTTATTTAAGCTGTGTGGAGTTAAGTGCTCCAGGAATGACTTAAAGCATATGATTGTTGGTGAGGAGGGGTGGGCGGTGGGAGGGTTGGAAGGGACAGTGAATATTTGA
Organism: Spongilla lacustris; assembly: GCA_949361645.1. Classification (NCBI taxonomy): domain Eukaryota; kingdom Metazoa; phylum Porifera; class Demospongiae; order Spongillida; family Spongillidae; genus Spongilla; species Spongilla lacustris. Next base: position 1,440,097 of record OX442424.1, on the reverse strand, counting down.
AGGAATTGGTAAGCAGGGTGAGGAAGGGTTCATAAAGGAGGGGTGGGGGGAGGATGGCCACTTCACATGTGCTTATGGAGCCCTGGTAAATTAAGCCGCCTAATAGTCTTATAAATTAGCTGTCTCACTTTAGAGGAGACATTCATCCTCAATGCTGCGTGCACATATGTAGACATTATACAATATACACATTTACATGTAGGAAGAGAACTTGCAGCATACTTAGCTGGAACTAATGCCCCCTTGTATTTTAGCTTTTGAAGCCTTCCGTGCATAAAGGTACCCAAAAGGGGTACCTATAAACGTTTAGCTATGTTCCTTACGGGAACTGAAATTTTTAAATTTATCTAGGTTTGTTTACTTATCACCACCCATATGGCCAATACCATTGTTAAGTTCTTTTTAAAAATTATAAATGACGGCTGGATGTAAAAACCCAGTCCTCACCTGGAACACCTGGCCCATGCTGTTGCAGTTTTAATCAATCTTAGGTACATGCATTGACGCCCAAATAAAATTTAGTAGCAGCAAATTACGTCCTCGGGAGGTGGTGAGTCTTAGTGTAATCAAGGGTGGGAGGAAGGGGAAAGCTGTCGCACTCTACGGAAATGGTGGTAAATGTAGAATCATCCAGAGTGGGCTCACTCAATTGTATGCACATGCAGTGACAGGCTTACTTTTTGATTTGAAAACTTTATCTCCGAGTTGCGCACGTGCACAAGCTTTTAAATATTGACCGCACGGCTTTAACCCTAACTTTAATCCATTGCGACTTTTGGTCCTCGCATGGTGTATAAAAATTCCAACTAGAAAAATGTTACACTAAAACAAAAACATTAAGCTTCATTTTTCATTCGCTTTGGAGATCATTCAACCATTGGCTCTGTAGATATATCCGATCGAGATTGAGGAGCGTGAAAATTGCCCAAGGCCACGATGACGACCTTGATGACAGAGAGCATAAAATCGTGTGTTTTTGGCCTCAGGAGGTGAAATTCTGTCTGCCTAAAAAGCGAGGAATGCTTTTAGCAAGTTTTTTTGTAAACTGCATGGAACAACTTAACTCGAATGAGGGGCGTGCCCCAACGCCTTCTTTCCTATATTGACGTTGGCTGTTTGTTGATTCATTGTTTGGAATAAAGCGATTTACAACGCCTACATGTAAGTTAAGGCGCTTACATGTGGTCGACCGATCATTAGCTTTGGAAGTTTTTTTCTTTAAAAAAAAACTGGTGCAGGTGCCAATCGCGCGAAGCGCGGAAGTTTTTTTATTGGCGGTAGATATCTTATGCATGAAAAAGTGTTTTCGTTAGGACAGGTGCACTCATCGTATCAGATTTTTCACTGAGTTCATTTTGCCTGCTTTCCGTCAAAGATGTTGAAGTGCAAGTCCTTATTGGACTTTTTCAAGTTCAACTCGGAAAGTAAAATACTCAAAGGTCCTGATCACAGCGAGCCATCAGTATCTGGCCTACCAGTTACTTGTGTATCCTACGAGTCCGAATCTATGGATGATGATGCCGATACAGATTCTGATCTGGAACAGCAGTATACATGTACATGTATATCTCAATCAGCATCTAAAAACCTCCTCGGCTGAACTTCCTAACACTGATCATGCAGACATGAGGAGCAGTCAGAGGAATAGGATCCTGCTCAGGATGTCTGTACAAGATGCAATCTGACAGTCAAGAACATGAAATGATAATGAAAGATATCAGTACTGATATCTGAGCAAGACAGGCTTGCAGATGCTGTTTTTAAATTTAAAATACTGTATGATTTAGTGTTGCTGGAGTAAGGAAAAGGAAACAGGCTAAATTTCAGAGACGTTGGCTTCAAGATTATAAATGGCTATAACATGAAAGATGTCTCAAGAAGCTAAGGTATCAATACTGTGGCTGTCAATTCATAAATCCTGTAGGATTTAGCTATGTAGCACAATCAACTGATCGTAAATGAGGATCTTTCTTGCAGTAATTTCTCGGACCTATTATGGTTTGTAAATGGTGAGCACACAAAGGCACCTAAACAACTCTTTTTGCTTTGAGACAGAAACCAAGCAATGCAAAGAATTTTAGATTGAATTTTGAAGTTTTCCTTATTTAGGAGTATCAATCATTCACACAAATGCACCATAGAAAGTTGTGTAGTGAATCAGTGTTGTATGACAACTTTCATATGATGTTTTTGTGTAGATGATTGACATATTTGGTAACTTAGTATTATCAAGATGTGCACTGGCAACTATATGCTTACATTGATTTTTCTTTTGTGCTATGTACTAGTCACAATTATTATGCATGTATCAAAATAAACATCTGATCACACAAAAAAACAAACAAAGCGTCATCATCTATTTTTCACCCCTAAATGGAAGCTGTTGAACAGAAAAGCTATTAGCCCTCAAACTGATAGTTCTCAATCAGTATTTTAGTATTCGTAAATAATTATTTGAGGAAGGGGGGTGGCTAGCCACCCTATCCACCCTCTCTGGATCAGCCCCTGCCATGCACACATATTGGACAACTAGTACTGTTGTATTTAGCACCTCCCTCTTTCCCAAATACAAGCCAGTGGGAGGGGCCAGGTGAAAGTGAATGTGAAGAAAATGGGAGGGGTGGGGGGAAACAGAGTATAAACCTATTTATGGTACATTTGACTGCAGCCTGCCCACCTGCTGTGGGTGTGGCCTTCTTTGCATACCTGCTTCTTTGTGGACCACATGGAGCAGTCATACCAATGTCATTGGTATGTGGTGGATGTGTGCACACAGAAAGGACTACATGTTACACATTGTGCTCACACATGTCAAGGAACTGCTTCAGAGGTGTCCAATCCATGTTGAAAGGCATGGTAAGTCCTGGGGACCATATACGGTGTGTGAGGTGCACACTGCATGGATATATCCATGTGATCCCTTACACCCTCCTCCCCAGTGTAGACTTTGCTGAGGGCTGTCCTCGTTCCGGTCCACTCCATCAATTCCTGTGTTCTGGATGACCCAAGATATGTGGAGACAGCAGAGGTGGGCCATGAGGGTGTGGCAGTGGTGGGAGTGGCCTTAGGGGGCTGGCTCTCTTTCTATCAACTATCCTGTTGTGCCCTCAGCTCCTATGTGGGGCCATGGTGACCTGTTCACACAAAACAGTGGTACACACTCACACTGTGGCTGTAGTTTTCAGTTCACAATCAGTAATTGTGTCATTCAGCATGAAAAGAGTATGACGATGATGTTGGATTTCATCACTTCCTAGGGCACAGCTAATGCTTGTGGAGGATGAAGAACTGCTTACAGATTCTGATAGGTGCACACCACAGATATGGTACTGTAGTGGTTTAATGGATATATCTATTGGCACCACTGCATGTGGTACTATAGGGTGATGGGAGCTCTGAACTTCCTGAGGTTCCTTCTCATTCGTGCCAAACCTTGCAATAACCAAGCAGGCAGTGATGTCCAATGTGCCAGGGTACTCCTTATTCCAATGGCTGTTCTCTCTCTCCTTTTCAGACAGGCATCTGGACACAAGCCAGCTCCCTTGTGAAGGAGTTTACAGTTCCTCTGAGAAGGACTCTTCATGCCACCAAGATGCATGCCAGGGAAGAGGTAGTGAAGAAGGAGCAGGCCCTGATGGAGTGTGTACCACAGGGAGAACCTGAGCCAGTGGTTACAGTGGAAGTGTCAGGAGAGAGGTTGCCTCAAGTCAGTCCAAAAGATGAACTGCAGGTCAGTTATGTAACTGCATTTGGGAGAGAAGTGAGGTGACTGGGCAGAGGTTAGGTGGGAGCAATGGAGGTCAGGCAGGTGGGGTGGTCCTTTGTGTTGGTTTAGACGATGTGACTTCATCTAATGGTCTTTCCCTTCTTATTTCCACAGGCACTTTATGCTGCCTTACAGCGACTTGACATGATAGAGTGTGTACTGGTTCGTGTAGAGGAGCTATTAGAGACTGCCAAATGTGGTGTCAGTGTGTGTGTGTGTGTGTGTGTGTGTGTGTGTGTGTGTGTGTGTGTACATGTCACAAAGGTTACGTTTGACTCTTGGGTCATAGCACTGCTGTGACTGATCCAGGTAGCTGGGGGCAGTAGGAACCCTCCCTTTATGGAAAGGGACTTGATTTCCTCCTTCAGTGCAGCCAGCTCACTGGCTTGTAGCTTTATCAGCTGCTGAAGTCTGCTTCTCCATCTGGGTCCATATGGTGTCCTCCATGGCCCCCAGTGGCCTCTGATGCCTGTTAGAGAGGGAATTGCTGTGAGGGTTACCTGTGGTTGGTCTTCTTCTGATGTTTCACAGTAACCTCTGCTTTTGAGAGGTAGAGAGAGTATTTTAAGGGTACATGTATCGAGATGTAATAACTTTTAATAGATGAATGGCTCATAGTTACCGTAAAACTGATTATTCATTTGTATTATGTACTATTTTTAGTGATATTTTGCTAGATAGATATTTCAGCTGTGTACATTTTCACACCTTGTACTGTCTATTGTACCTGTGGCAACGAGTGATGCATGTATTGAAATACATGGCTAATTGAAACTACTCTGACAGATAGGTGGCCAAATTTTCAGTGTCAGTGCAAACATACATCATTCGAGTGTATATTACCAATTTTGGACTCTAAACAAACTACCATTATGTCCCTTTACCAAATAATGTGTTGATTCACAAAAAGATTGCCAAATAACAAATAAACATCTACACATGTACATCAGTACTAAAGAAACCATATGTGCCATGTCACTGCAGGCTGTACTTCAGCACACTACTAGTACCATTAATTGGAACATAAAGACTACCCCTTAGAGGATCTAGTGTCACTCCACATGGTTTTTCCAAGTTCCCTACTGTGTGGATCTTCTGTCCTTTGGGATCAAAGATGGAGAGGCAGCCGCCACCATATTCACTGACAAAGCTGTAACCTTCTTCATCAACTGCTACTCCTGATGGATTCTTTACATCTCCATATGATCTGACATAAGTACCCTCAGGTGTGAAGACTTTGATGGTGTTTGAACCACCAGCTGCTGCAACATGAATATTCCCTTGTGGGTCTAAGGATAGACCAAATGGGAGTCAGGGAACAGTTACCACCAGATCTGGTATCATCTATGGTCAATAACCAGCCACCATCGTGACTGAATACTTGAACCCTGTTGTTGCCCTTGTCAGAGACAATCACTCTGTTCTTTGAGCCAACAATAACACCACGTGGACACCTGAACTGTCCCTGACCTGATCCTTCCTTACCAAACTTATGAAGGAACTTTCCTCCTGTTGTCAGCTTCTGTATGCGATGATTACCAAAGTCAGCAATATACATCACCTCTCCTATGATGGATATGCTACCAGGGACATTGAACTGACCATCACCACTCCCCTTGCTACCAATGGTGTTCTTCAGGTGACCACGTTGGTCAAACACGTATATATGGTGATCAGCACTGCCCACATAGATATCTCCATTCTCATGGATGGCAACACATAATGGATCCTTTACATTGATTGCTTGCTGGAAATCACATAATGAGGTATAATCACTCTTCACCTCTAGGTCATAAGGACTACCCTGTACATGATGACCATCCACTGTGATGAGGAGCTGGTGAGGACCAGCAGTCTGAGGGGTGAGGGTGATGGTGTAGGTACCATCCCCATGGTCCTCCACCTGACCCAAGACAACTGGTCCATCATGTGACTTGGGCCTCAGCTCAGCCTTCACCTGCAGACCACTACAGGGGCGGATACAGGAATTTTTTAAGGGGGGGGCACGGTTAATAAAAGTTATTAAAAGTGGGCGTGGATCCCAGAAGGGGGTGGGTGCGGGAGGGGGATATGCCCCCTCCCGCGCGAAGCGCGGAAGCTTTTGGTACTATCTAAGTATTAAAGCATTAAAACTATGCTAGTTTTAGTGCTTTATTTATATGCACAATAAAAAATTGCACTACAAGAAAAGTATTTGCACCGTGCGGTTAGAAGAGCGGTGCGGGAGGGGGATATGCCCCCTCCCGCGCGAAGCGCGGAAGCTTTTGATACTATCTAAGTATTAAAGCATTAAAACTATGCTAGTTTTAGTGCTTTATTTATATGCACAATAAAAAATTGCACTACAATATGCCCCCTCCCGCGCGAAGCTTTTGATACTATCTAAGTATTAAAGCATTAAAACTATGCTAGTTTTAGTGCTTTATTTATATGTACAATTAAAAATTGCACTACAAGAAAAGTATTTGCACCATTGTTGCGAAAAATGCTGCCATGTGCGTCGGACCTATCGGACATTGTGTATCATAGCCATAATGCTTCATTTCAGTCATAAATAGCAAAATAGGGCATCATTTTGAGTCACTTTCCGATATAAGCTAGGCGCCGGCCAAGGTTGGTTTCCGCCGCAAAAAAATGTAAGAAAATCATATATGAAAATCAACGATTGTATGTGCATGCAGGCTGCATGTAATCAGTCTGTATCAGTATGTATATATGTGTCAGATCACTTGTAAAATCAAGTCTCGATTTGCGGTCTTCTTTTCTTTTTTCATTTTTGCTGTGTTCCTCTCCCACAATATGGCGATAAATATGCACACGCACTACAGTGAATATGCATCAGACACAATATATTCCGTTCTATGGGTACTACAGGCAGAGATAAAATATATAATCTTTGCTAGTGTTCGATGTTAACACAGGACCTACATGTGGCAGGCATCAATCAACCAACCGCAAACCACACCCGGTTAGGTATGAAAACGATATGCGCTACAAACGCCGATCAGATCGCTCCGCTATCAGTCTGCACTTGAAAAAAAACACTCAGATTATTGAAGAACGAGTAACGTGCCACGTCATGTGATTATTGAACGTGCACCCCCCCCCCCCCCCCCCCCCCAGATCCGCCCCTGTCAGTACGCCCCCGGTGCCCCCCCCCCCCCCCTGGATCCGCCACTGCACTAGTAGGGCACCACTCCCCCTTTGATGTCTTGGTCTCCATTTGAACATGGTACTTTCTATTCATCCTGGATGTGATAGAGTTAAACACGCAGGAGTGAGATAGGTCCACAATGGTTCCAAATTCAGATAGTATCGCTTTGCCAAGAGAGCCTGGCTGTAAAGTAGCAGATAGGTAGCTATGCGGATTTGGAGTGAGGGACACATTCTCCACCTTCTTGAGGGTGGCCTTTAGTTCAGTGGGTACCAGTCCACCAAGAGCTACCACCTCATGGTCAGTGTGGGTCTGGAGGATGTGGGAGGTCACCTCAGTGTAGTACCTGATGTCATTTAGGATCTTCTCAAACTGCTCTTTCTGAAGGGTCAGAGATGTTGTCTTGGAGAGTGTAATGGTTTCCAACTCCATCAACAACACTTTCTTTCTTTCCTCCAATGTCTCCATCAGTTGCTTAAAGGTCTGTATGATGGCCAGTTCAGCTTCTTGTTTGGAGGTCTCCACCTGTTGCATCAATGGCACCAGCCAATGTTGACACAGCCTCTTGTGCACATTTAAGTGTCCCTCTCATTTCATCTTTATTAGCTTCTGCAACAGGGGACAGCTCAGTGATGTTGTGGTGATTGTGAACTGATATGATACAGAGCTGACAGACTAAACAGCTACAAGTCTTACAGTAGAAATCCAGTTGTTGTTTCTTATGTTTCAGATAAGAGCAGTGATGCTCTGTTGGTTTTATGAGTGTTGGTAGCAGTGTGGCTGACTCCCTGTCCAGTCCTATCACATTGTGCTGGGACAGATGTGGAGCACGATTGTGACATTCTTGGCCAAGTGTGCACATGAACATGTGACATGAGCAACAGAATACAACTGCAGGATCATTGCATCCTTGTACACAGAAGGTACAAGACACTCCAGAGCTACTGGCTAACTTGGACATGTACCCAGCAACCTCCACCTCAAATCCAAGATGGAGGTTCTGAGGGAAAGCACTGGCCCCTCCCACTGGGATGGGGACATTTCTTAGACAGGTGGGACACTGAAGACATTTCTGAGGTCCAACCTTCTCCATCTCCTTGTGAAGGCACTGACAACAGAAGGAGTGCAGACATGGTAGTATTCTTGGTTCACTGAAGGGCCCAGAGCACATCTGACAGGTCACATGATGTGGAAGGCAATCCTTTGTAGTCATTCTACAGACAAGATAACATTGGTAGTAAGTCGAACTGTAACACCATGCAGTCCACAGCAGAGCTAAGGACACACAAGGTGAAGCTGGTGCTGGAGTGCACTTATAACTCTTCCTTGCATGGTGTGTGGGGCCAGAAATTAGTTTGCTATTAAATATTTTAAACTAGCTCAGTGAATGTGACAAGGTTATGCTGCACAAGGCGCACATGTCTTCAAGCTGCATGCTATATATTGCTGCCGCTACAGGTATAAACTGGATTTTAATTTAGATATTTGCAGAATTTTACACTTAACTGATCATGACAGGCCTACAAATTAGGTACTTATGGATACCACCAATAAAAATATTTTGTTGACTGCAGAGCTCTGTGTGGCCTGTAAAACCTCGTTTATTCCCCCAGATCTTCCTTCTGTTTCATAATGAAACGATAGTTAAATCTGTACAACCTGGCTCAATAAGGTGGGTCTAAGGCCAGACTACATGGACCCAATGTCACCTGACAATTACTTACTCCACATGACCACATTGCTGTTTTGCAGTTGTGAATTGAAGAGATGAATGCACGGGACTCCTATAGACAGACAGGCTAATCATGTATACATGAAAAGTGTTGCTTATTCCTATAACATATAGTGTTGAGAAACTTCTGTTGGAAGACTAACAGATACGTCTTTTCCTCTTAGAAAGAGCTTGATGCAAGTAATTGACCTCTCGCGAAGCTCACCATACCCTAACCATGCTGACAAACAACCCATAGATGTAGAAAGGCATAAACAACTGGCTTCTCTTAATGAGATAGAAATGGTAAAATATGCATAGCAACCATATATGAGTCCATCATTTATTATAAGCTCTATTAAAAATATTTGTTCTTATCTTTAAAAATCATGCTAGGCAATCATAACCAATCATAAACCGATTCTTAGTGCTATAAATTATATTAAAATTAATAATTATTATTCATATCAATGCTGCCCCACAAGTGTTCAGCTTGTGTTCTCAAACTCTTCGAGGCAGGAGCCACTTTTTAAAAAACTTAAGGGACAAAGCTCTGAGATATATAAACAAATCATACACATTTAACATAGTCTACTTGTGTGGAGCTCCAAGAAGTCATCCAGCCCTCCAAGTGAATAAGTCATACAGTTACACAAAGGTTACAAGGCTAGCTACTTCAGAAAAGCTTTGGAGTATATGTTTGGCTATTTAGAATGTCACAGTGCTGGAAAGAATCCGGCACTAAAATCTATTAGCCGGCCTCATGAGGTAGAACACACCAATCATTTTATCCATGCACCTTTTAAATAAAAATAAAACTCTCTGTAACTTGATTGCCGGTACCATAAGTTGTCTGTGGAATTTCATAGTTTGTTTTTTGACTTTAGAACCTGAATAAATTCCAAACACCATCACAGCAGTATGTAAAAACACAAAACTCTCTGTAAAGTTGGTCACCATCATAGCCTGCATTATAGCATTTTTATTTGAGCTTTTCTTTTAGAAGTTTTTGCACTAGTTAGCCATGTAATATATTATAAAATCATTAAAAACATAGTACACTCACCACTCATTAATTATATATAAGGTTTCCAGAGTATCTTCCAAACATACGCCTCTATTTTTAAGTTCGATTGTGGGAACAAGCGAGTGTTATCACGGTTGTCTGAGCTTTCTAAGCGTTGGCAGTTTCACTACATTTGATGTATGCACCAGCTCTATCCAAATATGCTTGCTAAAGTCCAATTGAGTGGCCAGGTATGCTTTTGGTTCCTTTGAAAATCAAACAGCATTGCATCAAACCAGACCAGTCGACAAGTATGTAGTGACATGTGCTACATATGTGGCTAAGTCATAAGACTAAGGCAGCTCGATTTAACAGGGGTCCACAAACACACTACAGTACATGTGAAATGGCCATCCTTAATTCTTATGAGCCCTTGCTTTTTAATACTCTAGTCCCTTCCAACCATACCACCTATCCTCACCAACTATCATATGGTTTATGTTCATACGTTACTGGAACACTTAGCTCCATGCACAGAGTGAATAACATTGTCATGTCACTATAACGTCTTTTCATCGCTGAGTGTTTAAAATTAAGTGGTATAATAATAATGATGCTGTCGTGGACGTCAGCCTATATAGCAAGCATATCTAAATAGAGCTGACATACATACAATGTATAATAATAATTACATGTAATTTCATAATTCTTTACTTTTACTAAAAATGCTGTCTACAATTTGTACATCACTTTAGATATCGTGTGTTTAATTCAATAAGTGCAGACATCTTATTTTATTTTCTAAATCCTGGCAATCTGTACAGGTCCTATCAAGAGGTACTATATAAAGTATATTGTCCAGCCAAATTCAGCATTTATAAAATTGCACATATACTCATGAGCAATACATTTTTTACATTGAGATATACATGTGTCTATATTTATAACATATAATAATATACATGTACATTTACCAGAGAATTTCAGGTGCCAAAGAATGTAGGTCTGTATATAATATTTATGAAATAATGAATGCATAATTTCTGACAGATAGTACAACACTTCAATACATATTCCTGAGCATCAAATCTAATTCAGTCTGTGCCTATATTCTGTCAGATAGTTCAATGCAAAATAACAAATAAACACCCACACATGTACATCAGCTATAAGCCAAGCATATGTGCCAAGTCACTGTAGCTGTACTTCAGCACACTACTAGTACCATTAATTGGAACATAAAGACTTCCTCTTAGAGGATCTAGTGCCAATTCACATGGTTTTTCCAAGTTACCTACTGTGTGGATCTTCTGTCCTTTGGGATCAAAGATGGAGAAGCAGTTTCCACCATACTCACTGACAAAGCTGTAGCCTTCTTTATCAACTGCTACTCCTGATGGATTCTTTAAATTTCCATTTGATCTGACATAAGTACCTTCACGTGTGAAGACTTTGATGGTGTCTGAACCACCAGCTGCAATACGAATATTCCCTTGTTGGTCTAAGGCCAGACCCCTTGGAGACTGGAAACAGTTATCACCAGATCCAGTACCATCTATGGTCCATAATCAGTCACCATCTTGATTGAATACTTGAACCCTGTTGTTGTACATGTCAGAGACAATCACCCTGTTCTTTGAGTCAACAACTACCACACGTGGATGCCTGAACTGTCCCTGATCTGATCCTTCCTCACCAAACTCGTGAAGGAATTTTCCTCCTGTTGTCAGTTTCTGTATGCGATGATTACCCCAGTCAGCAATATACATCACCTCTCCTATGATGGATATGCCAAGTGGTTTGTTAAATTGACCATTACCACTCCCATATCTACCAAAGGTGTCCTTCAGGTGACCACCTTGGTCAAACACATATATGTGGTGATCATAACTGCCCACATAGATATCTCCATTCTTACTGATGGCAACACATAATGGTTCACCCTTTACATTGATTACTTGCTGGACATTACATAATGAAGTATAATCACACTTCACCGTAAGGTCATAAGGACTCCTTTGTACATGATGACCGTCCACTGTGATGAGGAGCTGGTGAGGACCAGCAGTCTGTGGGGTGAGGGTGATGGTGTAGGTACCATCCACATGGTCCTCCACCTGACCCAAAACAACTGGTCCATCATGTGACTTGGGCCTCAGCTCAGCCTTCACCTGCACACCACCACATGGGTACCTCTCTCCCTTTGATGTTTTGGTCACCACTTTAACATGGTACTTTCTATTCACCCTGGATACAGACTTAAAAGCACATGTACATTCAGAAGGGGATGGAGATAGGTCCACAACTTTACCAAATTCAGATAGTGCTTCAACAAGAGAGACTGAAAAGTAGCAGATAGGTAGCTATGTGGATTTGGAGTGAGGGTCATTATTTTCTCCACCTTCTTGAGGGTGGTCTTCAGTTCAGTGGGTACCAGTCCTCCAAGAGCTACCACCTCATGGTCAGTGTGGGTCTGGAGGATGTGGGAGGTCATCTCAGTGTAGCGACTAATGTCATGTTGGATCTTCTCAAACTGCTCCTTCTGAAGGGTCAGAGATGTTGTCTTGGTGAGTGCAATGGTTTCCAACTCCATCAACAACACTTTCTTTCTTTCCTCCAATGTCTCCATCAGTTGCTTAAAGGTCTGTATGATGGCCAGTTGAGCTTCATGTTTGGAGGTCTCCACCTGTTGCATCATCTCCTTATTGAGATCAATGACACCAGCCAATGCTGACACAACCTCTTGTGCACATTGAAGAGTCCCTCTCATTTCATCTCTATCAGCTTCTGCAACAGTGGACAGCTCAGTGATGTTGTGGTCTTTGTGAACTGCTATGACACAGAGCTGACAGATGAAACAGCTACAAGTCTTACAGTAGAAATCTAATTTTTGTTACTTGTGTTTTGGATGCGAGCAGTGATGCTCTGTTGGTTTTATGAGTGTTGGTAGCAGTGTGGCTGACTCCCTGTCCAGTCCTATCAAATTGTGCTGGGACAGATATGGAGCATGATTGTGACATTCTTGGCCACCTTTGCACATGAATATGTGACATGTGCAACAGAATACAACTGCAGGATCATTGCATCCTTGTACACAGAAGGTACAAGACACTCCAGAGCTACTGGCAAACTTGGACATGTACCCAGCAACATCCACCTCAAATCCAAGATGGAGGTTCTGAGGGAAAGCACTGGCCCCTCCCACTTGGACGGGAACATTTCTTAGACAGGTGGGACACTGAAGGCTTTTCTGAGGTCCAACCTTCTCCATCTCCCTGTGAAGGCACTGACAACAGAAGGAGTGCAGACATGGTAGTTTTCTTGGATCACTGAAGGGTCCAGAGCACATCTGACAGGTCACGTGATGTGGAAGGCAATCCTTTGTAGTCATTCTACAGACAAAAAGCAGAGCTAAAAATACATAAGCTTCAGGGCAATGGCCACACTATAATAAGTGGTCATGGCTATAAGCCGGCACCCTTCTCGCTTAACTATAGGGGGTATGGTTAATAACCCATTGCCATGTCATTATCATGTTATTTCATCTCTGAATATTTTTGTTCAGAAAAAGCGGCACAATAATAACTGTGCTGTCGTGGACTACAGTAACCATGTCAGCCTTCGTTTTTAAAAGTGCAAAAATGAACCCATGCAAGGGAATGCATGGGCCATGGGAAGCATATTTGAATAGAGCAGGCACATACACTGTGTACCTACAATGTAGTGAAACACTAACACTTAGAAAGCCCAAATGACAGAGATAACGCTCACCCAGGTATATGCGAACCTTGCATAAGGGTTTCTCTGTTTCCTTCTGGATTTCGATTCAACTGTATACGAGGTTTATTGCATTCCGGCTATATCAGGGCTGGCGGAACGGGTCCGGCAGCCCTGATATAGCAAGAATGCAATAAACCTAAAAGTAAAAGTATTGGTCCGGCAGCCGCTGGACCAATATTTTTACTTTTACCCATGCAACCACATCTATTTTATTTATCTGATTAATTGTGAGCTAAAGTGTATATACATGCACATGTAAGTAAGTAGTTAAGGAAGCATTCCTGCAGTGCAGTGTAGCTGCATGCAATACCATTTACTATTAATCTGCAAACAGGCTAGCTTCCATGCAATTTGCCTTTCCGAAGCTTGTATTGGAATTGATAGCACAAAGAAAGATGCTTTACAGGAAGTCTGGAAGCATGAAATTATGCTATGAGTGAAAATGCGCGAAAGTTGCAAAGCAGCTAGGGCTCCGCCCCAGACCCCGATGGAAGAGCTTACTCGTTACGCCACTGGTCCTGCAGCTATTGAAATGTTTTTTATTTTTTATTTCATCCGCTACAGAGGTATAGGTGCACGAAGAACGTGCACATCTTCCCACTCGATTCGCGCCGATTATATTGAGAAGGACGCTGTTCGCCTATGGCTAAAGTTTTCGAATATCATACCTCTCATCTAGGCCTAGTACAGTCGGTTTTATTGACACCTTACAAAGCTACATGTATACAGTACATCTTGATAATAGAATCATTGAAATGACGGCTGGTTGTAAAAACCTAGCCCTGGAACACCTGGCCCCAATCTTGGGTACATGCAGGGACGCCCAAGCAGTGAGTCTTATAGTGTACAAGTAATTGGCCATGGCCTTGGGGAGGTGGGCCCAGGGGGAAGGGGAAACTGTCGCACTCTACGGATATGCTCTTAAATGTAGAATAATGTGGACTTACTCAATTCGCAGTGACAGGCTTACTTTTTGATTAGAAACTTTATCTCGGACTCTTCTTACGCAGCGTGATCAAGTTGCGCACGTGCATAAGTACAATTACAAGCCCGTAGCCAGGTCAGGAAAAGGGGGGGTTCGGGAAAAAAAAAAAAATGGATCCAAAGTGGGCGTGGGTCACCAAAAGGGGGAGGGTGCGGGAGGGGGAAGTGCCCCCTCCCGCGCTTCGCGCGGAAGCTTTTGAAAACATTTGATTTGGCAACACAAAAGAATTAATAGTTTACAGACACTCACAACCGAAAATGAATAAGATGAGCAATTCAATTTCATGCGACCTTCCAAGGTGAGCTGCCTCATATGAAAAGAGGGGAAGGGACTAAACCTAACATGCCGTTTGCTATGCAATCTAAATCGATCTTCGCTTTAAAAAAAAAACAATGCTTCAGATTCAATGGCTGCTTAGTAGGGTGTGTAACCGATTTTCAGGTTTTGTAGGTTAACCGATTATTCGCGATTACCTATTCGGTCGACTATGCATTTAGTAGAATAGCAGGTTACCGATTTCAGAATTTCCTTTAGTCGAAATAACCGATTCTGTTTTTCTTAGTCGCGATTAGTCGATATTCGTTTCCTTCATATGCAGAAATCGGTAGGAAATCGATTACCCTTTTTTATATGCCCTTCGCTTTTCCCGCCTGCACTACAAAGGGTTAAATAATCGATAAACAGAAACACGATGTAATGAACATTAGTCTGGGGACCCGGCTGAATTAGTAAGAACAGTCTAATCAACGTACATGTGAATACGAGCAGACTCGGAGCAGTTAGTGGGCACGGAGATTTAAATACGTTCGCGCTCTCTGCAGTATATACATGTATAGTATATGTGCGTTAATCGAACGAGCTATGTACTCTTTTGCACAGCAGCACAGGCAGGGCCGTCGCCGCCGTACAAAAAGTGGTCCGGTTGTATTTACTAATAATGGTCGACGTGCAGGGGGAGCCGCCCCGGGGAGGTGCGGGAGGGGGGCACCCATCCCGCCCAGCTAGGAGCCCCAGAAGCCAACGCTTTTTGCGTTGTAAAACCCTCCAAAACTACGCAAAAAGTGCAATAAAAATATAGTACGTATTACAATATAACTGAACTCACCGTCTATTCATTTAGAAATTACGACACAGAGACACATATTTAAATGTATTTTATTTATTTAGATGGTCCTGCTTTGTTCTCTGTCATCAATGAAACAATTAAATGCTATCATCAATGTGTTGCTATAGCTTATCTATAATTTCATCTCTGTGTTAGATGTTTCATGCACCGGTACCCCAGTCTCCCACAGCAGCAGAATGTGCTCATAGTTGGTAAGAATACTATGTTTTTACTTGACTTAATTCTGCATAGCTTAAAGGCAGTGACGCAAGTGTGGCAGAACATCATGCACATCCTGTCCTTCATCGTAATGGAGAAAAGGCCAAGTATCGAACCACTGGTTCTTCAATGAGCAAAAAACAGGTTTTGTCTTTCCAAAGCTTCTTTCGGAAAAGCAAAGCATTTAGGATGGTGGAGCTCATCAGGCAGGCTGGGAATCGACTCTCGCACGTCGGCAATAGTAGCCATTTTAATGGAACTGTTAGTTTAGTACTACTTTGTAGCTAATAACATGCTGATAGGTCCTGTAATGGATCAGACATTGGTCGCCACATGTAGTAGTATGTAAAGTCATGCATGGGTGATGCATGTACAACATGTAACGGACGTGACGTAGTGCAAGAACATAGAACGATGTAATTAAATGGGTCTGAGACCGAGACAGCAGGGAGAAAAAGTGGTCCGGTTAAAACCGTGCAACCGGACCGGCGGCTCCGTCCCTGATGTCAGGTGACTGGCTCTTTTCCAGACGTTCGGCCATAAGTTATTAACATTATGAAAACGTACATCTCTTGATTGGCGGCTTTGGCATATGCGTGGAAAGGTGTTCCACCCATCCACCCAACATGCAGAAACGTGTTCTTTGGTGAAAAGATATTTGAAAGTTCAAACACTTATAATTCCCATCCACCGCCATTGAATCATTCCCACCAGTGGATGTGGCGTCACATTGGAATGCACCTCGTTCCCAGTCCCTGCGGATACTATCTTATAAGGGACGTGTAACTGTTGTTTTAATGCTGGCATAACCAGCTGATAAGTAATAAAACTGGCTATACGTGTATAGACTTGAGAAACTGTGATTTATCTGGCCAATATCAAAAATCGGAAAAACCTCGCAAAACCTAGGTAATCGTTTGCAAATTAATAGTGCACTAATCGCCAAAATCGATTTAATGTTTCTAATAACCAATTTTCAAGTTGCTATTAACCTGAAAAATCGATTGGACTTTTTTTCATAGTCGAAATAATCGATTTTGATTTATGAAAAAGGTTGCACACCCTACTGCTTAGTCAACCTGACATAGTTTCCGAAGCGGGACAAAGATACAAGATTTGTGCAGAACTAGGCTGGAGCTGCATACCCCTTGTTGAATCATTCGGGGCCTGGGGCCAACTTGCCTCTGACACTTTCAAGAAACTTGCTTCCCGCCTTTCAGTTCAGGTTAACTCCTCCACTCCCACCACTCTGGACAGCATTTATTCTAACCCTTTCCCTTATGCGCTCGAATGCCAGAGCATTTCTTGCAAGGGCAGGTCCCCGTGCTAAAGTCTCAGACCTCTACTTAGATGGTTGACTCATACATAGTTACATAGTTTACTAGTTACATGAAAAATAGGCAGGTTATACATTTATATACAAACACAATTAATTAGTATACAGTGACAGAGTGTTTTAACAGTATTCAAGGGCGGATAATAGAGTCAAGTTCAAGCTTCCTTGGGTGCAAATGGGCATAGCGTGTGACAACTTCATCTAAGTCCACGTCCATGTCATAATGTATATGCAGGAGAGCAAGGTTAGAAAGACGGCTATTTCCCATCGAGGCTCTCATATAATTGTGCAGTCTTCGAAGAGCACTAGCACTCCGCTCGTTCACGCTCTCTTTTCTTTTGTTGGGAGCTACCCGGCATAGTCGATCGGCCCGGCGATTATTATTGTGACGGCGTATAGATTAATTATTAAACCGGCGCAAATTGCTTTTTAATTATTGAGACGTAATTTGATAATTATAACAATAAATATAGGTTAACCGTTACGTTGTACGTTATTGATCAGGGAAGCCTAATCGCCTAAATCCGCCTTAGAGAGCTGCCTGCACGGCGGCACCGTAGTACTTCCACGTAAGCGGAGTGCAGGACCTTTATCCTCTGAGGGGGGGTTCGTTCGAACCCCCCGAACCCCCCCTGGCTACGGGCCTGAATTACCCACGGTAATAGTCGGTTGGCTTCGTGGGCGTGGTTTTCGGTCGAGAAGCGTTGCCTTTACTCGGCAGCTCGCATATAATCCATCACAAACATGACAGATATGCACATATAACGTGAGCTTGAAAAGAGTATGAAGATGCTGTTGGATTTCATCAATCTCTTTGACAGTCTTGGAAGATACAAGCTGTACATGTTAGTGGCTGCTAAGCTTTCTGGACAGATATTGTTCCCGTTGTGTTTTGATAGTGCAGAAGTCTCCTTCACTCTGTGAAGCACTCTGGCCTCCTTGGCTTGCTCATCTTTCACATCAAGAATGAGGTTGGTGCAGCCCTCAAATGTGGCATGGTTCTGGTAGAGTGTCCCTTCCTAGGGCACAGCTTGGTGGCACTTATGGACATAACACTTGTTGTTCGGGAGAATGAAGAACTGCTTACAGACAGACAGATAGCTGGTCCAATTCATTTTAATTCAGCAAATATGATGTGGCAGAAAGTATTCCTGAACATCAAGACATTTGGACTCCGAATAAACTACCCTGGTGAAGTTTTGTCGAGTTATGAAAAACGAATAACTTGTCAACTACTTCACATGTCACTGCAGGCTGTACTTCAGCACACTATTCTAGCACCATAATTTGAAACATAAGGACTACCCCTTAGAGGGTCTAATGCCAATCTAAATGGTTTGTTCAGGTTCCCTACTGTGTGGATCTTCTGTCCTTTGGGATCAAATATTGAGAAGCAGCCTCTATCCCATTCACTGACATAGCTGTAACTTTCTTCACCAACTCCTACTCTTAATGAAGTCACCGTATCTCCATATGATCTGACATAAGTACCATCAGGTCTGAAGACTTTTATGGTGTTTGAAGCTTGGCTTGCAAAACGAATTTTCACTTGTGGGTCTAAGGATAGACATCATAGACACTGCATGGAAACTGTAGTGTATGTCGGACAATGTGGCGGTCCCTTTGTCTGGGCGCGCCGGCTGGGGCGCGGGCCAGCCCGAGGCGGCTGCAGATTGTTCTGGATGGTGCTTACATGTATGCTATATATTGTATGTGACCATGTGTGTTATGAGTTGTTTGCTCCTGGCTGGAGACTGCTTGCGAGCGTGTTCCCGTGGCTGCGTCCAGCCAAGGGCAAACAACTCATAACACACATGCTCACATACAATGTATAGCATACATGTAAGCACCATCCAGAACAATCTGCGGCCGCCTCGGGCTGGCCCGCGCCCAGACAAAGGGACCGCCACATTGTCCGACATACACTGCAGAAACAACCAGTACCATCTATGACAGTCATCAGTTTGACTGAATACCTGAACCCTGTTGTGTTTCCTGTCAGAGACAATCACTCTGAGTCAACAAAAACACCATGCATATGGACTCCTGAAATGTCCCTTACCTGTCTCAATTTTAACAAGGTCCTTTCTGTTCACTCTGGATATATCTGGCAGAGTTAAACATACAACAAAAAGGTAGGTCCAAAAGAGAGTCCAATAGGTAGCTATACATGGATTTGGAGTGAGGGACACATTCTCCACCTTCTTGAGGGTGGCCTTCAGTTCAATGGGTACCAGTCCTCCAAGAGCTACCACCTCATGGTCAGTGTGGGTCTGATTGTATTAACTGATGTCATGTTGAATCTCATGGAGTTCTCAAACTGCTCCTTCTGAAGGGTCAGAGATGTTGCCTTGGAGAGTGCAATTGTTTTCAACTCCATCAATACTTTCTTTCCTCCAATGTCTCCATCAGTTTCGTAAAGGTCTGTATGATGGCCAGTTCAGCTTTTTGTTTGGAGTTCTCCACCTGTTGCACTATCTACTTATTGGCATCAATGGCACCAGCCAATGTTGATACAACGTCTTGTGCATACTGAAGTGTCCCTCTCATTTCATCCCTATCAGCTTCTGCAACCGTCAGTGGACAGCTCATGCAGTGATGCTGTTATATTTATGAACCTTACATGTGTCATGCAACAAATGTGACAGATGAAACAGTTACAAGTCGTATCAAGTTGTATGTGCTGCATGGGACATATATATATAATAATAATTAATTATGATATAATTGTGGAGCAGTTGCATATTAAGTTATAACTGATAGACAAATTGATAAATGATTTTAAAGTGCACATGCATATTTCTGAATTCCATGGTGCATACAAATCCTATTTCTTTATATGTTGACTCTAAAGCTGCCTCAACCCTGGATCGACCACCTTTCCCACCATCTAGACTTAAGGGTTCAAAACCAGACATGCACATAGGTACTGCAAAGTGATACCCATGAATTGCATTTGAATATGTTTAGGTTTGTTTACACTTATCACCAACCTGTAGCCAACTTTAGTAAAAAATATTATTTTGCTGGACATTATTCCAAATACTGCAAAAGGAACTATATGGCACAGCTTTGTACATTTTCTGTATTTGGGCACCTAATGTACACCTGCCAAGATTATAATAAGCATTGGTGTGTATGGCAAGTAACTCTTACAGATTATTACATTTTGTGATGGTATTTTGTTGATTCATAAAAAGCATTGCCAAAATAACAAATAACATGGCACTTTCTGTGCATCCTGAATACTGTAACATAGTAATGTTAGTATATAGGATGTGCATGCGCACAAGGACGATAGGTGAGCAGGGGTTGCTTAGTTACGTAGTGGTGTCGTCGTGTTGCTGTGAGCGCATTGTTGAGACTGAAGTTACTATTAAAGTTGCTCGTTAACCCACGTAACAATACTATGATGAGCCAAACATAAAAGAAGTAGATAGGTCCATAATGTAACCAAATCCAGATAATACACATGTACATGTACATCAGTACTAAGCTGGATGTCATTACACTGATTACAGGCTGTACTTCAGAACACAACTATTACCATAATTAGGAACATAAAGACTACCCCTTAGAGGATCTAGTGCCACTCCACATGGTTTGCTCAGATTCCCTAATATGTGTATCTTCTGTCCTTTGGGATCAAAGATGGAGAAGCAATTACCATCCATTTCACTGACATAGCTGTAGCCTTCTTCATCAACTGCTACTCCTGAAGGATTCTTTACATCTCCATATGATCTGACATAAGTACCTTCAGGTGTGAAGACTTTTATGGTGTTTGAACCATCAGCTGCAACATGAATATTCCCTTGTGGGTCTAAGGCCAGGCCCAATGGATGCTGGAAAAAGGTATCACCAATACTGGAACCATCTATGGTCAATAACCAGTTACCATCTTGTCTGAATATTTGAACTCTGTTGTTGTCCATGTCTGAGACAATCACTCTGTTATTTGAGTCAACAATAACACCACGTGGATACCTGAACTGTCCCTGACCTGATCCTTCCTTACCAAACTTATGAAGGAACCTTCCACCTGTTGTCAGCTTCTGTATGCGATGATTACCATAGTCAGCAATATACATCACCTCTCCTATAATGGATATACTATATGGGATGTTGAACTGACCATCACCACTACCCTTGCAACCAATGATTTTCTTCAGGAGACCACCTTGGTCAAACACATATATGCGGTGATCAATACTGCCCACATAGATATCTCCATTCTCATGGATGCCAACACATAATGGACTCTCTTTTAAATTGATTACTAATGAGGTATAATCACACTTCACCTTCAGGTCATAAGGACTCCTTTGTACATGATGACCATCCACTGTGATGAGGAGCTGGTGAGGACCAGCAGTATGAGGGGTGAGGGTGATGGTGTATGTACCATCCCCATGGTCTTCCACCTGACCCAAGACAACTGGTCCATGATGTGACTTGGGCCTCAACTCAGCTTTCACCTGCAGACCACCACATGGGTACCTCTCTCCCTTTGATGTCTTAGTCTCCACGTTAACTTGGCACTTTCTGTTCACCCTGAAGATGGCAGAGTCAAACATACAAGAAGGAGATAAGTCCACAATAGTACCAAATTCAGATAGTACTTTAGCAAGGGGGTCTGTCTGTAAAGTAGCAGATAGGTAGCTCGGTGGATTTGGAGTGAGGGACATATCCTTCGCTTTTTTTAGGGTGGTCTTCAATTCAGTGGGCACCAGTCTTCCAAGAGCTACCACCTCATGGTCAGTGTGGGTCTGGAGGATATGGGAGGTCACTTCAGTGTAGTGACTGATGTCACGTTGGATCTTCTCAAACTGCTCCTTCTGAAGGGTCAGAGATGTTGTCTTGGAGAGTGCAATGGTTTCCAACTCCATCAACAACACTTTCTTTCTTTCCTCCAATGTCTCCATCAGTTGCTTAAAGGTCTGTATGATGACCAGTTCAGCTACTTGTTTGGAGGTCTCCACCTGTTGCATTATCTTCTTATTGGCATCAATGGCACCAGCCAATTTTGACCCAACCTCTTGTGCACATTGAAGTATCCCTCTCATTTCATCTCTATCAGCTTCTGCAACAGTGGATAGCTCAGTGATGTTGTGGTCTTTGTGAACTACTATGACACAGAGCTGACAGATAGGACAGCTACACGTCTTACAGTAGAGATCCAATTCTTGTTTCTTGTGTTTTGGATGAGAGCAGTAATGCTCTGTTGGTTCCATGAGTGCTGGTAGCAGTGTGGCTGACTCCCTGTCCAGTCCTATCACAGTGTGCTGGAACAGATGTGGAGCACGATTGTGACATTCTTGGCCACCTTTGCACATGAACGTGTGACATGAACAACAGAATACAACTGCAGGATCATTGCATCCTTGTACACAGAAGGTACAAGACACTCCAGAGCTACTGGCTAACTTGGACATGTACCCAGCAACCTCCACCTCAAACCCAAGACGTAGGTTCTGAGGGAAAGCACTGGCCCCTCCCACTGGGATGGGAACATTTCTTAGACAGGTGGGACACTGAAGGCTTTTCTGAGGTCCAACCTTCATCTCCTTGTGAAGGCACTGACAACAGAAGGAGTGCAGACATGGTAGTATTCTTGGGTCATTGAAGGGCCTAGAGCACATCTGACAGGTCACATGATGTGGAAGGCAATCCTTTGTAGTCATTCTACAGATGAGATGACATTTGCAGTAAATCAGTTGAAGGGTAACACTATGCACACAATTGTATTGTATGTGTTCCATGATTTCTTTTTACTATTTGCTTGTAACTTAGGCTTTATACAAGAGAATTGGATTTTAGCATTCAGCCATCATTTGTTGCTGATAAATAAACAAACCTTGTCTCAACACATTTTCAATTGCAGTTCCCATATTGAGCACACCTAAGTGTCGACATATTTAGTAGGTTTGTAGCAGGTACCGTTTTGTAGGCTTGTGGCAGGTACTATTTAGGTAGCCAAATGCATGCCAGGTTTGAGCTTTTAAGTCTGCAGGGTTTGAAATCGAAGTCTTGTATCAAGACAAGATATAAATGAAGATTTTTATGCACCAATTTAGTAAATAGTAATTGATTATTGATATTATGAGTTATACTATAAATCGTATTTCAGCAAATAACCTAGTGGCTACGTGGATAATGTTTCTGTTTCTTCAACTTGCATCGTAAATTCTATTTCTCTAATATTTATAAACTCATAATTGTTTCGTTACTATATATGTTGGATTGGTGCTGTGCATCAGCATGCAATGAATGGCATACAACGCATAAATGAACTAATTCCAATTACATTGTACCCTCGATATATTGTCGACTCAATTGGACTTTAGCCAGCGTATTTTGGATAGAGAAACTGCAACACTTAGAAAGCTCAGATCACAGAGATAATGCTCTCTCCTTCCCATTAATAAGGTTTCTTCTGCTTCTTCTTCAAGATATGAGATAAAACTGGATTGGATAAGAGGTTTATTGCACTATATGAACCTGCATGTAGAGTTTTAACCTTCCATGTCCTTCGTACGGTGATGAATAAAGGCACATTAATTTCAATTAAACGGTTGTCCCAAACTTAGGGACAAACGTTAACATTTTTAATAGTGGCGCCGCAATAGTAATGCGCCTACAGCAAACCGTACCGCCGTTGATTGGGGGATAATAACTGGTCAAAAGTCTACGCTACGTGTAATCATATTCACGCGTCAAATCCCCACCCAATTCCGACTTGGGGACCTCTCACAGATAGGCGCATTGATTGCAATGCAAACTAAAAATCCACTGATACTCCTTGTCATTCCGGGAAAGATCAAAGCATTAGCGGCCATATTGTTTTGGATCAAAACGTGTGCGTCGACGACAATGACATAATCTACACTATCCGCTACAACCCATTTGGTTCCAACAGAGATAATATATATATATATATATCTGGTTCCAAGTCGTGCTAAAACTTATGAATACAATTAATAAGATGTTATTGTTACATCATTCGTACGTAATGAAAACACAATATGGCCGCTAATGTTTTGATCCTTCCTGGGATGACGCGGCAAGGGGTCTATACAGAAGGACAAGACTTAAGACTCTACGCCATGTGTATATCAGCATAGATAATCTATGATTATCTCTGATTTTAGCCAGGCCGGCCCATGCACCGGTATATTAGTTGAGACTTCTGCCGATCACCAGTTAAGGCACTCCAGTTAGTTTTAAAAATCAATCGTTTCCTAAAACGTAGTCTCCGCCTATGGGAAGGGGAGGGGAAGGTTGTCGCTCTTTACGGAAATGACGGTAAATGACTGGGTTTGATCACATCCAAAATGGGCCCACTCATTAATATGCGGTGACTGCATCAGTGCATGGCTTACTTTTTAATACCAACACTTTATCTCCAGTCCGCGATCCGAGTCACTTTGTATACGCTGATCCAGTTGCGCACGTGCACGAGCTCAGTCAGGTCCGTAGCCGGGGGGGTGCAAACGGGTGCAATTGAACCCCCCCCCCCCCCCCCCCCCCCCCCACTGGAAGCTAGGCAGGCAATGAAATTATTCACTTGATTTATCGCAGTGCAATCTTCAAATATTTGAATGATAACTGCAAGCTGTACATGTCTGTATGTATATTGTGCATGTGTGCATGTAAGAGCACTGGTACGATCCAAATTCATCGTGCATGTATCATATATTCGGCGTAAACAGCTCCATATCTAGTACCCCATCCCAATAGCACTGAAGAACTCCGGTCCGGCATTCCCTCCTATATTTAATTTATTTAGCTAACCCTTTGGGTGCCAAAGGCACTGATATTTATATATTATACATGTATATCAGAGTCCAATGTCCATGATAACAGGGTATACATTTAAATGGATGTACAATAATAACTCCATCCTAGATCTGGTCTTGAAAGATGGGTGCAATGAGTTAGTAGGAGGAGGAATACGCATAACCTAATTATAGGAAGTACATGTAGTACAACTCTTCGAATTTCAGCAACACTACACAAACTGTTACCAGTGCATCCCACAGGCCAGGTGACGGTCATATCAGTGCTATGTGTGCACATTTTTGATGTGGGAGAACTAACGCAAGTATATAGTTAACAGCAATTGGAGCAAATCATATACATTAACAGTACTTGAGTGGCAAGCAAACATTATTTGTACATTAATGTACAAATAATGTACATGCACAAGTATACCATGTACATCATTATTATATACATCTGGCACTCAAAGAGTTAAAGAGTGCTCCATACATACAAAACGATGCCTGTTACTGTTGTTGTCTGCTTGGTTCTGACTTGTTTTCAAATGTGAACAAATTATTACACTACATGTAGTGGAATCTAAGCATATGTGCATGCTCACAGTCAATCCGGTAGTTTTTTGATATGCTCGGAACTGACAGTGTTTTTGCAGTTTATGCATCAAACAAGCGTTGGCTCCTGGGGCTCTGCCCCAGACTCCGATTTGGGAGTACTGCCCCCTAGCTGGGCGAGAGGGGTGCAACTCTCCCACACCTTCCCTGGGGCTTTCTCAATTTCATACAAACCCTACATCGGGCAGTGTGGGCCCTACATACATGTATTATCCGGCTACACCACTGGTTTAGTCCACTTATAACTAGGGTTGCCAAAGGCCAACCCGGCCTGACAGTCCGCCCGGTCTGCCAGGCTGGACTGTCCGCTTGGCCTGGCAGGTCAGACCCTGACCTCAGTGACAGGCTGAGATCCACCCACCAGGCAAGAAGATTGTCACATCTGCATGCAACAGTAATAGTACATTATGGTGTTATATATCATGATCATCCTAATTTGTTAACTCTACTCAGTGATGATGTGTTCTTGGACTGATTTTGCCCTGACTCAGTTATAGAAAGCTATTTAAATTACTGATTGTGTGTGTTATTGGCAGTATGTATTCTGTTATTCAAAGTGATTTTACACAAATACCCTGCTTCATGTAGCATTATAAATGTAAACTGCTTGATCACATAGGCGATATAGGCCCAAGCACAGTCCAGTGTCAAGTGTTCCACATTACGTATAACCCTGTTACATATTGCGGTTGCAAAAAGCAACGGAACCTTTTTATGGGTAGTGGGGTGGTGGGTGGGAGTGGGGGTGGGTGGGGTGGGGGAATAAACTGGCCAGCATTTCTCAACCCTTTTTAGCATGATGTGCTTCATTGATGTGGGTTATAAATTCCTGTTCCAGGTGATTAACATGTACGTGGCCGTGCATTAGAGAAGTCATGCGAATCATGTGATGGAGTTCTTTAGCATGGTCAGTTGTGCAAACTAACTTTGTATATAGTAGCCAAAAATGTTACTTAATAGTTAGTGCTTTGTTTTCGACTTTGTGGGAATTCGAACCTGATGATTCGTCTGGATGATCGGAGTTGGAGGAAGCACAGCTGATAAAAGGGGAGTATCTGAAGTGGATTCGTGCGCAGCACAAATGAATTTGAAGCAGCATCAATTCACTGAAAGCCATTCGTACAAGCAAGTTTACTAAAAAATAAAGCAACTATATGAATACGTAACTTTCTGACCTGGCAGGCCGACCGGGGCTGTCAGGCCGACGGGTAACCCTGCTTATAACATTCTTTGCACCCTCCCAACACACAACCTGACTACAGGCCTGCGGCCAGCTCTATGTATTTATAGCTAGCTAGCTACAAGATAAATATAGAAATATAATTTTACATTAAACATAAATTAGGTTTTGTCAGTAAGATTAATAAAAGTAAATGGACCTTTTCATTTAAGGCCCTGGAATGTTTGCGCGTCAACGTGACGTCATATTAGAAGTGACGTTACATCCGGAGTACATTCGCCGAATGCGAGTTCCTTGTTGCAGTGCATGGTAGCGTGTTAATACGAATGCTTTTTTTTTATGTGAGAAGAAGAGCACTATTGTCATTACTTCCTGGAATCTACCATCCTATCCATTTGCCTGCGTAGGTGTGAAAGTGCGCACTTTTAGAATGCCATGGAATGGTTCATTTAGTGATGCGCCGGGTATATCGTCTTTGTGTTAGTTCAGCCGAAGTACTGGGTTTTTCACTAATGCATTCACTAGACGCCATCCTTCAGAAACTTTGAACGAGAATGCAAAGCATGATCACAGCTGTACCTGGAGGGGTCCTCCATGCTGCATTCATCATTCTTACCTCAAATTTGAAGCCAACTAAGCCAACACACGCGCGAGAATACACGCACACCATAGCCAAACGTGTGAAGAATGTACTCCAGATGTTGACGTCACGTGTAATCAACACAAATTTAGCCCTTAAAAGTCATATCTCGGAACAACACAATTTGCAACAACAACAACAACAGCAACAACAAAAAGACATATTCATCGTGGAGTTGGGAAAACTGTTGGTGTTCAGATCACTGAGCTCAGAGCACAATTCCTTTGGTGGGTGAAAGCGGTATGGCACACTAAGGTCTTTCCCAACTCCACGATGAATATGCCTTAATTTCGAGGTCAGTGTGACTCAATTATGGCCTCTGAATTTATGAAATTGAAGTCTGTAATATTTATAAATTCCGAATGGCATGCATAATTCTTCTTCTTGCATTGCAATCGGTATAAAAAAATTATTATTATCTTGTTTTACGCTACATGTACAAGCGAACATCACACAATGAGTTGTGCACACATACACACACACACACACACACACACACACACACACACACACACACACACACACACACACACATACACACACACACACACACCCACACACACACACACACACACACACACACACACACACACACACACACACACACTAGTCTCGTACCCAGACCCTGATTACCACAGCTGTACATCACTGCTACGTGGTAGAGGGTCTGGTCAAATGCCTAACCAAAGTCGTTCTGAGTCCGCCAGATTTTAGGCGTACAATCAGAATGCAGAGCACCCGTGACGTCACATATACGAGTGCTATGTGTTAATAAGTCACATGGTTAAGTAATAGTTAGGGCGGTACTGTACATGTAGCTGTGTAACAGTGTTTCTCGCTTTAAATAAAGGTCCTATAAGTTTGTGGCAAGCTAAACGAAGGACAGGAGAGTGAGTTTTTAAAGGCGGAGCTTCGCCGCCATACTGACACTGTCTAAAAGCAAAAGGCTACAAACTCAACGCGGCAGTGAGGGAAACAGCTAGCGCTGGCAGCACGGGAGAAGCGTAACGGGCATGACTTTCCAATTCCCTTAAGTCGAGCGCGTGCGCTTCAACAAACAGTTTGTAGCTTAGTATGGCGGCGTAGATAACTCAGCCTTTTTACTCACTCTTCGGATACTCGTGTGGTTCGTTTCTCTTGTCACACAACCTGAAATACTCAGTGCCATGTCTCTACCGGTTAGTTAACCATGTAATTTATTAACATATTGCACTACCTATATGACGTCACGGGTGCTCTGTATTTGCGTACGTAGAACGACTTTTGTTAGGCATTTGACCAGACCCTCTACCACGTAGCGGTGATGTAATCCATCCGCAGCTGTGGTAATCAGGGTCTGGGTACGAGACTACACACACACACACACACACACACACACACACACACACACACACACACACACACACACACACACACACACACACACACACACACACACACACACACACACACACACACACACACACACACTGTACACACACACACACACACACACACACACAGTACTGTAGAATTTAAGATTGGGGGCTGCATGGGGGGGGGGGGGGGGGGGGGGGGGGTTGGGGCAGTACAAAGTTACGAACCCTCCCTTTATGGAAAGGGACTTGATTTTCTCCTTCAGTGCAGCATGCTCATGGCTCCCAGTTTTGTGCTAGCTGCGTTGACCACGTACGCGCAGGCCAAGCGAAACGGGATCGCACCAGGACTTTAATAACAGTCACGGTACATTTAAAAAAAGAAAAGGGGATAATCTGTAAATTTGACCTTTAATAAAATAATACTCTCTCTCGATCTCTCAAAAGTCCAGAGATTATCACCAATATATTGCAGCCACAGGCAACCCACACAGCATTTCACGAACAGGCATATGCCAAATCATGTATTAGAGTTTCATACATGTATACTAGTCGTTTGAACCAATGCATTAGTTACCAAAAGTTGATGCACCATGTCATGTACATAGCTAAAACAGGGGGGGTACTATAATACATTTCCCCATGCAGTATTTGGGACAGTGCCCAACCATTTAATTTGTACATGAACATGTAAAAGTGTATGTATATATAAACACGCGTTAGAGCAGCACATTTATTCATCTATTTACATATACATTGTATCTTTAAATCAATAGTCACAGGCACTGATAACCTCACAGCATTTCCCTAACAGGCATCAGAGACATGGAGTATGGCCATAGATAGTATGTGCGTACACATATGCACTTTCCTATAGCAGAGTTGCATCACAGGAGGCAGGGGCAGTTGCTGACCAAGGAAATCCGAAAAATATGGACCCCAATATGTATCCAGTTGTCATAGAAACATCGGGTGTGTTTGGAAAACAGACTCTTTCATTCCTAAAGAATCTTGCTTGTCGTGTACGTAAGGTGTCAGTCCTTTCCATATCTCTCACTGTAGCTGTACAGCGAGGTAATGCTGTCTCAGTCCTGGGCACCTTTGCTATAGCGAAGATTGCCTTGTTTTTGAGGACACCGAGTGATGCATATTAATCAATTCATTCATTATGTATGCATTAGTTTATATGAAGGTTAACGTAGTTAAACGCAGTTAATTACAAGGGGGCGACCCCGCGCCGGCGCATACGTCATGTACATCAGCGGGCAGCATTCGAGCCACGTGTACTAATGGCGGCAGCTGCTACCTCTTCGACAACCGCTATCTGTCCAGTCACTTGCAGCTTTTGAAGGTCCCGACCAACTTCATGAGGACAGCGGTGAGCAATTTATGGTGTGCCTCGTCCCTCCGGCGATTGTTACCACGAGTAACAAAGTCGGTCATGGCAGCTAGCCGTCGGGTGAGCTGTTCGTCTATATCGGTCCCGTGCCGTCGGGCAAGCTGTTCGTTATCGGTTCCTTGCCATTGGGCAAGCTGTTTGTTATTGGTTTCTTGCCGTCGGGCAAGCTCTTCGTTATCGGTTCCTTGCCATCGGGCTAGCCGTTCGTTATCGGTTCCTTGCCATCGGGCTAGCCATTCGTTATCGGTTCCTTGCCATTGGGCAAGCTATTCGTTATCGGTCCCGTACCGTCGGGCAAGCTGTTCGTTATCGGTTCCTTGCCATCGGGCAAGCCATTCGTTATCGGTTCCTTGCCATTGGGCAAGCTGTTCGTCATCGGTTCCTTGCCATCGAGCTAGCCATTTGTTATCAATCCCGTGCCGTCGGGCAAGCTGTTCGTTATCGGTCCCGTGCCATCGAGCAAGCTGTTCGTTATCGGTCCTTGCCGTCGGGCAAGCTATTCGTTATCCGTCCCGTGCCATCGGGCAAGCTGTTCGTTATCGGTTCCTTGCCGTCGGACAAGCGGTTCGTTATCGGTCTCGTGCCGTCGGGCAAGCTGTTCGTTATCGGTCCCGTGCCATCGGGCAAGCTATTCGTTATCGGTCCCGTGCCATTGGGCAAGCTGTTCGTTATCGGTTCCTTGCCGTCGGGCAAGCTATGCGTTATCGGTCCCGTGCCATTGGGCAAGCTGTTCGTTATCGGCTCCTTGCCATCGGGCAAGCTGTTCGTTATTGGTTTCTTGCCGTCGGGCA
Source organism: Spongilla lacustris (assembly GCA_949361645.1). Classification (NCBI taxonomy): domain Eukaryota; kingdom Metazoa; phylum Porifera; class Demospongiae; order Spongillida; family Spongillidae; genus Spongilla; species Spongilla lacustris. The sequence goes on along the minus strand of OX442424.1, from coordinate 1,409,277 downwards.
TACGGTTCGTTATCGGGCCCGTGCCATCGGGCAAGCTGTTCGTTATCGGTCCCGTGCCATCGGGCAATTGCAAGCTGTTCATTGTCGGTCCAGTGCCATCGGGCAAGCTTTTCGTAATCGGTTCCTTGCCATCGGGCAAGCTGTTCGTTATCGGTTCCTTGCCATTGGGCAAGATGTTCGTCATCGGTTCCTTGCCATCGGGCTAGCCATTCGTTATTGATCCCGTGCCATCCGATCGGGCAAGCTTTTCGTTATCGGTTCCTTGCCATCGGGCAGGCTGTTCGTTATCGGTCCCGTGCCATCGGGCAATTGCAAGCTGTTCATTGTCGGTCCAGTGCCATCGGGCAAGCTTTTCGTAATCGGTTCCTTGCCATCGGGCAAGCTGTTCGTTATCGGTTCCTTGCCATTGGGCAAGATGTTCGTCATCGGTTCCTTGCCATCGGGCTAGCCATTCGTTATTGATCCCGTGCCATCCGATCGGGCAAGCTTTTCGTTATCGGTTCCTTGCCATCGGGCAGGCTGTTCGTTATCGGTCCCGTGCCATCGGGCAAGTCGTTCGTTATCGGTTCCTTGCCATCGGGAAAGCTATTCGTTATCGGTCCCGGGCTAGCTGTTCGTTATCGGTTCCTGGCCATTGGGCAAGCTGGTTCCTTGCATGCCATCGGGCAAGTTGTTCGTTATCGGTTCCTTGCATGCCATCGGGCAATTCAAGTTGTTCGTTATCGGTTTCGTACCATCGGGCAGGCTGCAGTTCGTTATCGCTCCCGTGCCGTCGGGATAGCTACTGGCCATCGGTCCCGCGTGCCGTCGGGCAGTGGGGGTGGTTCTGGCCTCTGGGGATGTATTGGGTCGTCGGTTGATCGACTCTATGGCCAAACACCATGTCACGCTAAAATAGATTTATATCACATTGCCCACCCCGGCTAGTCTCGCGTCCTTGCGCGTTCTGGCGGCACTGGTTGCGTATGCACAAGTAGCACAACAGATCTTCCATGTGGCCCTAATCTATTATTGTCGCGCATGGGGGATGTATGGGCGTCACGACTGTCGAGGCACGACAATCGCTCCACGACAATCGCTCCACGATGAGGTAGTGACGGGTCAAATAGTCAACTGCAGGTGCAAATAGGAGAATCACACTGTCGAGGCATGCCCGGCGATGTCATTGGTGCAACTGCCGGGTCGCTTGTACCGGCCACCCGCGTCGTTATTCCGACATAACTGTGCTGTCTCGTACCCAGCAACCCAGGAAGTACAACTTGCACATTTTTAGTGACTTTTCTGGTCCACAGATATAGCCTGAAGTCGTCGATATCGATCGGATAGAACGGCCGGCGCTGTCTTAGTATTCAAGTCCGATCAGGCAGACCGAGGGTCCGAGGTCTCTCTGCACCTGTCTGGTCATGTGGGGAATTTGGGAATGGGCTATATAGTAATTGTGTTCTGTATGCCCTGGCACTGATTTTGTCATTGTGCATATCGTAACGTGTCATTTGCTATTTGACATACACACCGGGCATGAGGGTCATGGAATGTGCTAAATAGTAATTAGAGTTCTGGCATTGAATGTCGTTGTCATCTTAACGCGTCATTTGTCGCCTCATTAGTCATAATGCATGACAGCACTCGCATCAGGGTTTCCGCCCTTACGGGCGTGTTATCACGCCCGATCCGCGAAGCTGTGTCACCTCATGGGGTGGGCGGCTAACATACCGGTGTGCTTTCTAGCTATGTCACTATATACTATGCTGTAGCCTGCACACGTATAGGCGGTTATTGCTACACTGAAGCAGGGGGTCAGTCTCGCGTCAACGGCGTCATAGGCATGTCACATTCACAGAGCATGCACAGCATAACGGACGGTCTTGCCCCGGAGTGCGTGGCGTAATTGGCCTTACACCTATTTGGTCGGTAATATGCCATCGACCACGGAGCAGAGTGCCGCGGTCTCGGGCGAGCTCGCAGTCGCACCCCGACGTTTATTATTATAGTCGCATGGGGCGGGGCCAAAAGCCCTTGCTCGCTCATTCATGGTCGAGGAAGTGGCGTCACAAGCAGCCATGCTTAATTGGTCGCGGTCGGGTGCTTAGCCAGCTATAGGTTAGTCAGGATTAATGTCTAGCCGACACCTTAGAATGGGTGCTACGCAATGGCTCACTGCCTTGTTCGTACTCACTCAGCTCAGAGAGCGTGCCCTTATAACCTACAGACGCTGATGCAGACCTGCAACATCCTAGGGGTACCGTTGGCTTAGGAGAGGACCGAAGGGCCATCGACCGCCCTAACGTTTTTGTACATTGTCGGAGTGGGGCGACCAAAAGGCATAGCCGGAGAGTCGGAGTAGTGTTCCGGTGCGGACCTAACCGGTATCAAACGGATCGGGGATCGAACATCTCGTTCGAAATTCATTGGTTAAATAATTTGTATAGGTATAGGTATATTAAATCGATCGGGTGTGGCTTACACAACGATTGCACCAACCAAATATCTATGATTGCATCCAATTCGACAGATACATTACCGTACACGTACTTGAAGAGAGCGGCATCACGTAGATCGTACCATCGATCGCAATTCCACTACCGCTTTGACAATCTGCAATCACGAATCGTTCGTTATAGCTAGGTTCGAATGGGTCGAACCGGGCCACTATATTCGGGGTCCTTGATCGAGACCGGGCTGTTCCTCTAATTTTAGGCCCGACAATCAACGTTACATCGCGCGTGACATTTACATGCCCGCTTCGGTTAAACAGGGAATTCAGGGCGTCCGATCATCTCGCATGGACGGCATGGTGGCTCGCGTCAGTTTATCGGGGAATTGGAACCTCAACGGGGTGCATGCATATGGCAGCGTGAACCTGCAGACCTCCGGCCATCTTCGCGGCGAAGGAACTCATCCCGATCATCTTAGCGGCAGCGGTAATACACATAGGCAGAGATAATTTATTATCTCTGTCATAGGTGTTCGCCGTACATCCTCCATCGCCATCGCAATTATCCAATAACTCCTTAGATTAACTAAGGTATGCAATTACCTTGTACCTCGGATCTGATCGGTCCCCCGAAATTCTGGTGACCGGGGACAGCAGTTCACCAGACCCTCTTTCCGCGTAGCGGTGACGTAATCCATCCGCAGCTGTGGGAATCAGGGTCTGCATTTGTACGTACGAGGTTACGAGCCCACTGGTTGAATCGGCCGAACGCGGATTGTATTAAAGCTAGCTATGTGACCTCTTCCGCTCCCCCTGTTTCAAATCCGTTCCGACGCCTCTGATACATGTAGCTGCTCGGTCGAGTCGTAACACGGACAACATTACAATATAGGCCGGCTAGGTTGAGTTCTGTCCTGGGCCTGGCTTGACCTACCGAGGGCGGAAATGGCCGGGCCGACGCGGGGTCTCGGAATGACGTGCATGGCCTCCTTCCGGTCCCACCAGGAATTTCAACCGTTCAACCCATCCCCGCCCAGTTGGTGGTCGAGGCCTGCATGGCCGGCCGAGTTGACGAACCGCACGGTGCGAAACGGCTTCATGCACAAGCCCAATCACCTAATGGACGCAGAAGCACGTACGTTTGACATTACTTAGATTACAAACGGACGCTCCGTTACAAAGTTATTCACTCGCACGCGCATATCCATTCCGTTTTTTAATGTTAGACGTTGTGATTAAAATAGTTACCGGTAGGTGCGGTTTTGGTCTGTATAAAATAGTTAATCGATCTAATAGTGACCCAGTGCTGTACTAGGGGTTGAGTTCGCGATCCCTGAAGCATGCCTCGCCTCGAGTGCATTCAGGTAGGCATCTGCCGTGTGCAAGCCTTCGGCTCGATCCCAATTAGCAATCCTGGATTGGCTGGAGGCGCGTGCCCAGCTTGACGTATTGGGCGGTGGTGTCTCTGTGTGCCTCTATAGGGGGTTTTAGCCTGGAGGAGCTATTGAATTCCTCCTTCCCCTCCTCGCTTGAGTTGGAGGATATTAGATCTGACCACGCCTCCGAGCCGTTGTGAACCCACGGACGTGTTCAGTGCAGCGCCGGCAAGGGTTGCAGTCGTTGAATATATCCAATCACAGCATGCATATGTGCGTGCGCCTAGTGAAATTCCACTTCGTGGCGGAGTCGCGGAAAGCTTTGGCAGCTGTCGGGTGGCATCGAGCGGCCTTCCGTATAGGCCTACTAAATAGTAGCGGTAACAGGGCACACTTTTCGCGAACAATCACGCATGTATACGTACGTACGCGTGAAGTGGCGCTAATAAACAGTTACCCAGTTACATTATCCTTTGGGGGGCTGTGTGGGTCCTCGGCTTTGCCTCGGCCCCCATTGGGCAGGGGATCCGCCCACCTCCCTTGGCACGCGAGGAGGCGGATCCTCACACACACCCCTCTTCGGCCCCGTTCGGGCTGGGGACACGGAGGGACGTGTCCCTGACACCCGCCAAAGTTATAGTTTAGTGGTACTGGTATCAACCCCCCGGCTCACGTTCACGATTACCACGTTTCCCCCGAATATAATTAAATGAAGGTTAACGTAGTTAAACGCAGTTAATTACAAGGGGGCGACCCCGCGCCGGCGCATACGTCATGTACATCAGCGGGCAGCATTCGAGCCACGTGTACTAATGGCGGCAGCTGCTACCTCTTCGCCCGCCTACCCACCCCGACGTCCTGCAGCTTCTTAATTCTTTTTCTCCATCGTCCTTGACGATGTGGTACAATTGCAGGGCAGGGGATCCGCCCACCTCCCTTGGCACGCGAGGAGGCGGATCCTCACACACACCCCTCTTCGGCCCCGTTCGGGCTGGGGACACGGAGGGACGTGTCCCTGACACCCGCCAAAGTTATAGTTTAGTGGTACTGGTATCAACCCCCCGGCTCACGTTCACGATTACCACGTTTCCCCCGAATATAATTAATGTTTATTATAATAATAAGCATAATACTGAATAATTTTGTAAGGCTTCCACTTTCCACAGATGTAGATGCCTGCCCACACTGCTCCCAAGCCCTGGACATTCATGGGCACCATGCCCTGATATGTCGTTCAGGTGGGGATGTAGTCACAAGGCACAACCCAACTTCGTGATGGCTTCGCAGATTTCTGTCATAAGGCTTGTCTTGCTCCTGAAATTGAAAGAGGTTGTGGGCTCACCTCAACAAAGGACAGAACACGACTGGCTGATGTGTTGGTGCCTAACTGGTCTCTCTCACGTTCAGCAGCATTTGATCTGAAGGTCCTCAATCCACTCAACTCAAACTTTTTATTGGGAGCGAGCATGACCTCAGGTTATACTGCTGAGCAGGACAAACATGCCAAAAATGACATTCCCTGTAGAGCGAGAGGTTGGGTATGTGTCCCATTGGTCGTGGAGGTATTTGGTGGTTGGGGAAGCGAGGCACAAGAAGCTCTCTCAAGGGTTGCCAAGAAACTAGCCATCAGGACGAGTCGTTTCTGGCCTGAGGTGTTAGCCTCACTCTACTGCCGCCTGGGCATTTCCTTGATGCGCCAGAATGCAAGGGCTTTACTGGGAAGAACCACCAGTGTAGTAGATATTAGTTCAATGTACATGTAGCTTAGTATTTAGTTTTTTGCATTGTGTTCTACATGTACTTGTGTATCTCTAGATCTAATAATTACATGTTTCACTCGATCAATACAGGATAAATGGACATACACAAATACACTGATATATAAACATGTACAACTAGACTGCACACAATGTAAAATGCTAACTATATCTACCCTACATCACTATAGCCGGCATAAGTAAAATAATATTAAATGCTGTGGACAACTTAAGTCCTAACTCCTTTGCATACTTTGGTACAGAAGTCCCTGTGTTCTCAGTACCATACATGTACATTAGTTCCACAGGCAACTGGGCTTGGCGACCATACATCAAAAAGTTTAACCTATAACAATTATAATTATATATAATTATGATCTATAGCCAACTGGTTGGACCAGTTATTAGAACAAATTAAGGAGACGTCCTTTCAATCGATTGATGCGGCGTAGGGCTAACGTGGTTCAGAAGCATAAACATGTTACATAAGTCAAAACTATCTTATAACAATTCAGACAAAAATAAATTCTTGTTCAGCTTCATAGTACACAATGAGGAAGCAGCATTTCCTCTATCGAATGGCAGCTGACATGCAGCCCCTGAAGCAGAAAGGAAAATGAGTTATCCTATATTATTCGAATTCATTGGACATTGTAAGGAGAGTCTATATATGGTCATATTTCTTGCCTTTAGCCTGCCTGTTCATAAAGCAGTTGCAATGTACAATGGAGCTAAAGTATCCTGAGAGTTCATGTACCATTTTAAAATGATGAAATATTGATAATTTTGCTGCGCACTGTCCCAAGAACTATATATAGCACCTCTACATTTCCCCATAAAGTATTGTCTATACCAGCTAAATATTGTTATCGAACGTTATTGAGTAATATATGCTTGTATTGCCTGCCGGTGTCGCAGCCAAATATCACAACTGACATTAATTTGGACTCTGAAAAACAAAAGACTTTTCCCGAGTGATTAAATAAAAGAACCTACACATTTACAACATGCAAGCAACGGGGCAAATATAGTTACTGCAGGCTGTACTTCAGTACACTACTACTCTACTATCTCTTTGAGTATCAAGTGCCAATCAACGTGGATTGTTCAGGTTCCCTACTCTGTGCTACTCCGTGGGTATTCTGTCCTTTGGGCAGAATCAAAGATGGAGAAGCAGCCTCCATTGAATTCACTTATACAAAGCTGTAACCTTCATCAACTGCAACTCCAGATGGATTTATAGACTTATATATAATAGCGCATGTACATTTAGACCCCCCCCCATGCAACTCCACCAAATTCAGGCAGTGCTGTTGTAAGAGATACAATATATACATATATACTGACAATTAACATGCAAAATTAAAACAAGAAAATAAAATTGGTGATGAAATAACCGAGGAATTGCACATTCATTGATTTATAAATATTACACATACATTGTTTCGCAAATCTACATGGCTGAAATTCTGGGAGTATGGAATATGGCCAATACTGAATTCTGAAAGATTGTACAATCAACTAATGGATATTTGTACTCTGAGAAAAATAATAGGTCCCTTCCCCAAATTGAAGTTCTGTTGACTCTCAAATATTCCTAAAATAACAAATAAATACACATCAGTGTAGATCAGTGCTAAGCCAAATCTTATGTAGCATGTCATTACAGGGTGTACTTCAGTACACTATTAGTGCCACCATTTGAAACATAAAGACTACTTCTAAGAGGATCTAATGCCAATCTACGTGGTTTGTTCAGGATCTTCTGTCCTTTGGGATCAAAAATGGAGAAGCAGTCTCCATCATATTCACTGAAAAAGCTGTAACCTTTTGCATCAACTGCTACTCCTGATGGATACTTTACATCTCCACCAGCTGCAACATTCCCTTGTGGGTCTAAGGCCAGACCCCTTGGAGACTGGAAATAGTTATCCAATGATCCAGCACCATATACAATCAATAACCAGTTACCATCATGACTGAATACTTGAACCCTGTTGTTGCCCATTTCAGAGACAATCACTCTCTTCTTAGAATCAACAACAACACCACATGGATAATTGAGCTGTTCCTGACCTGATTCTTTCTTACCAAACTTATGAAAGAACTTTCCTTCTGTTGTCAGCTTCTGTATGCGATGATTACCAAAGTCAGCAATATACATCACCTCTCCTATAATGGATATGCTACAGGGGGCATTGAACTGACCATTACCATTACCGTGAGCTATACATATTGTCCATTTGTAAATTTATTACAATCAGATACCCACCAGCCACGCAATTTCATTACAATAAAAAAAAAAAAGCTATATAAGGTGATCTGATGAAATACATTCGTCAAGACTGTGATTCCATCAGTAATTCCATTTCCATTCGTCTTGGGTGAAATGATGCAAACATGTCAATAACACTTTCAACATTGATCTGCTGTTCGTAATGTAATGTATATGCAGCAATGCAAGATTGGCCAGACGTTCCTTCCCCATTGATGATCTCATGTAATTATTGAGACGCCTGAGAGCACTGGCACTCCGCTCACATTCACACGATGTAACTGGAATATTGCAAGCAAGTTGCAGCAGAATTCTAATGTTGGGGTATATTTCAGTATCACAATCTTTTATTGCTGATGATGGCGATGAAGGTAATTTGTCATATGGGACATCACTATATTTTGACTTCCATCGTATTACTTCTAGCTCCAGAAGCTCTGGGGATGGAAGATCATCATGGTATACTTCAACAATTCTCGACAGATTGATTTCCTTTGAATGCATTACAGTTGGTACTATGCCTAATATAGAACCAGCTGTGATTGTTAATGATGAAAACTGTTCTGCTAAGTGAGTGGAGATGTGGTCGAGAAATGGTACAGCAACATTCTTTTTGTAATAATCAAGAGGCGTATCAGAAGAAATATTGCTTCGATGCTGCTGCCTTGCAGCAATGCGAGGCATTGATGCTGAGCTTCCAACTTTCTCTGCCATTCTGCACGAGTGATCATAAATAACTTGAAAGTTATTGTCAACGTTTTGACGCTCAAGCTTGTAGAGACCCCTGATGCCCTCAATCATTCCATAAGCTTCTACAATATCAAGGGCACTATTCTGAAGTTTGACTGTAATACCAGAAAGGTGTGACAGGTACTGGTAAATAGACATGAAGACAACAATAAAATCAAATGTGGTAATACTTGCAAGTATCTGCTGAGCTTCACTTCGGTTATGCACATCCCAGTCACTGTAGAGGTCTCCATACTCTTGTGTGTGCATTTTGTAACCTATTAGCTCTAAAGCTTCAGTAATAAAGCTATATGCTTGATAAAAGTGTTGGTATGATGTATGGCGTTCAGCCCAGCGAGTCTTGCATAGATCTAGTAGAGCTTTCCGAGTGCCTTTATGTTGCACATTGCTGGAGACAATATGCTCAAGAAGCCCATTTCGCTTTGGACTTGCCAAAAAGAAATGACAACAGTTTCGAAGTCGATCAACAACATTGCGAACTTCAGGCAATGCACATGAGTGGCTGATAACAAGGTTTAGTTGATGACTACTACAATGTATGTATGTTGCGAGAGGTGATATTTGTTTGATTCTAGCTTGTAGGCCAACACGTTCTGGTGACATGCTGCTTGCACCATCATATCCTTGGCCTCTAATGTTTTCAGTAGGTAAATCAAGTGATTTCAGAAACTTTATCATTTTCTCTGCCACATACTCACCAGTTGTTCTCTCTAGTTTTAAGAACGTCATGAACTCTTCCCTGACATTGTTATCATTATCCACAAATCTAGCACAGATGGCTAGGTGTTCTGTATTATGCGTTGTTACCTCATCTGCCATGATGCTGTAGAGCTTTGCCTGTTTAATTTCATCAATGATTCCCTGTAATACAATATGCCTACCCATTATATTCAACAATTCATTTTGAGTCTGGGGGGGATATGTAGGTTGCATTTTTCATGGCAGGAGACTCCAAGTGGCTTTTCAAGATATCATTATGCTTAGACATGAGTTTCAAAATGCTCAGGAAGTTGCCAGGATTGGCACAAGTGCTAGTTGTTTCAATGTCACCTCGTAATGCAATGCATTGTTGTGCACAAAAAAGGATAGCTTCAGCAATGCACTTCAAAATTTCCCTGTTTCTGCCAATACTCTCCACGCGTTTCCTATCCAAAAGATTGAGCACTCCTGCTTGTGGATGCTCCACAGCACAGCAATATTCATCTGCAACCTTCAGTGATGTTTGGTGAAATTTAGAATGCTCATGTTCATCACACTTTTCATTCATCTTGTTCCATTAACGAAATGGTTCATTTACAAAGCTTCCCATAGTAGCTCGACTATGATTGTCGCCTAACAACGCACAGAAAACACAAAATACCCCATCACACCTTTTACTGTACACAATCCACCGGTATTGATTCAACCACGATTGCCTGAATCGACGCCTGTACTTTCCTATCAAAGTGACTGGGTATATGTACGATGATGAAGGCTGTTTGTTGTATTTTAATAATGTATACCTTTCAGCAGTAGACAGAGATTTCAAAGCCACACAAAAGTCATGTGAAGATTTACTAACATAATAAATCTCACCGATATCAGTTGGTGTCAACTCTACCGCTTCTTCATGTAAAATGCCTACTTGAGCTGGGTTCAGCGCTTAGCTGAAGTTCAGCAGTGCCTGGTTGTGTAGTGATGTTATCAGAGTCAGACTCACTATCAGCGCAAGAAGGTTGCGTGATTCCCATTGCTATGGTTGCAATTGGCTGCTGCTGAACGATGTTTGGGCTTGGCGGTTCGCCGTCAGTGACGAGCTGTACCGTCGTTACTAGTGATGTGCTACATGTAGCTAATTGCAACTCACTGGTTCCATGCTCCTGCTGCTGGCTGGTAGCCGTGTCAACCTTTTTTTTGGTTCGTTGGGGAAGAAATTGCTCCATTCAACAACAGTTAGCAGCGGCTCTTTTTCTTTCGCGTTCGCGTTGTTCACGTCGTCCCATTTTAGATCTAACGATCAAACAGAATGTATTGCACCCAATATTTGATTGTGTACCAGTGGCTGGTGTACAGGCCACGTGCACGATACGATCTAGACATATGCAGCTGGCAGTTCTCATACTATAAGTGTAGATTGCAGAACAATAACTATGTCTTATAATAAAATTCATAGCCGGCCGAGCGGACCTTACATCCAGCGGGAGGGGGGGGGGGGGGGGGGGGGGGGGGGGGGGGTGCAATTGCACCCGTTTGCACCCCCCTGGCTACGGGCCTGGACCAATTTCATCCAAAGTTGGCGCCCGTTCTTACTTTTTGATTTCACCGCTGATCTTAGTGCGCACGTGCTCTATCTATTTATAACGTAGTATAGGGTTCATTAAAATTCAATGAAGTAAAAGTAAGGAAACGATAAGAAGTGAAGCTATACACTAAGCAGCTGGCCAACATGGTGTGGGGGGAGGGGAGGGGGAGGGAGAGAGGTGAACAGAGTGCAAAACTTGCTGTGGGTGTGGCCTGCTTTGCATACCTGCTTCTTGTGGACCACAGTCATACCTCCCACTGGTAATTAGGTCAGCCCCTCCCCCTCTTCATAAGACCAACTTGATTGGTGTGTGGTGGTGCACACAGGTGCTCACACATGTCAAGGTATTGCTTCAGATATATGTCCAATCCTCATCAAGATATTTGAGTGTATCTGCCTGCTGCTTGTTCAGGTCTGAAGGTAGAGTGATGTTGAAAGGCCTGGTAAGTCCTGGGGACCAGATAAGGTGTGTGAGGTGCACACTACATCCACGTGATCCCTTGTGCCCTCCTCTCCAGTGTAGGCTTTGCTGAGGGCTGTCCTCGTTCCGGTCCACTCCATCAATTCCTGTGTTCTGGATGACCCAAGATATGTGGAGACAGCAGAGGTGGGTCATGAGGGTGTGGTAGTTGTGAGAGTGGCCTTTGGGGGCTGGGCTCTCTTTCTATCAACTATCCTGTTGTGCCCTCAGCTCCTATGTGGTGCCATGGTGACCTGCCCACACAAAACAGTGGTACGCACTCACACTGTGGCTATAGTTTTCAGTTCACAATCAGTAATTGTGTCATTCAGCATGAAAAGAGTATGAAGATGATGTTGGATTTCATCAATCTATTTGACAGTCTTGGAAGATACAAGCTGTACATGTTAGTGGCTGCTAATCTTTCTGGACAAATATTGTTCCTGTTCTGTTTTGATAGTGCAGAAGTCTCCTTCACTCTGTGAAGCACTCTGGCCTCCTTGGCTTGCTCATCTTTCACATCAAGAATGAGGTTGATGCAGCCTTCAAGTGTGTTGTCCCTTCCTAGGGCACAGCTTGGTGGCCCTTTTTAACATAACACTTGTTGTTCGGGAGGATGAAGAACTGCTTACAGATTCTGATAGGTGCACACCACGTGTGGTACTGTAGTGATATAACTGATGAACATATGTATTGGTACTACTGGATGGGGTACTATAGGGTGATGGGAGCTCTGAACTTCTATCTATACTATCTCAAACACTGATAGCTGTGTACATTATCACACATCGTATAGTCTATTCTAAAAGTATTGCATGGCCAATTGAAACTTCAGTGATAGGTTGCCCAATTTTCAGTGTCAGTGCAAACATGATATGCCTGAACATCACCACTTTTGGACTCTGAACCAACTACCATTAGGTCCCTTTACCAAATGATGTGTTAATTCACAAAAAAACATTGCCAAATAACCAATAAACATCTACACATGTACATCAGTGCTAAGCCAATCATATGTGCCATGTCACTGCAGGCTGTACTTCAGCACACTATTAGTACCACTATTTGGAACATAAAGACTCCCCCTTAGAGGATCTAGTGCCAATCTACGTGGTTTGTTCAGGTTCCCTACTGTGTGGATCTTCTGTCCTTTGGGATCAAAGATGGAGAAGCAGCCTCCACCAAATTCACTGACAAAGCTGTAACCTTCTTCGTCAACCACTACTCCTAATGGATTCTTTAAATCTTCATATGATCTGACATAAGTACCATCGGGTGTGAAGACTTTGATGGTGTTTGAGCCACCAGCTACAACATAAATATTCTCTTGTGGGTCTAAGGATAGACCACTTGGAGACTGGAAATAGTTATCACCAGATCCATTACCATCTATGGTCAATAACCAGTCACCATCTTGACTGAATACTTGAACTCTGTTATTGTCCCTGTCAGAGACAATCACTCTGTTCTTTGAGTCAACAGTAACACCATGTGGACCCCTGAACTGTCCCTGACCTGATACTTGCTTACCAAACTTATGAAGGAACTTTCCTCCTGTTGTCAGCTTCTGTATGCGATGATTACCCCAGTCAGCAATATACATCACCTCTCGTGATGAATATGCTACCAGGAGCATGGAACTGTCCATCACCACTCCCCTTGCTACCAATGGTGTTCTTCAGGTGACCATGTTGGTCAAACACATATATGTGGTGATCAGTACTGCCCACATAAATATCTCTATTCTCATGGATGGCAACACATAATGGATCCTTTACATTGATTGCTTGCTGGAAATCACATAATGAGGTATAATCTGCATTCTTCACCTCTAGGTCATAAGGACTCCCTTGTACATGATGACCATCCACTGTGATGACCAGCTAGTGAGGACCAGCAGTCTGTGGGGTGAGGGTGATGGTGTAGGTACCATCCCCATGGTCCTCCACCTGACCCAAGACAACTGGTCCATCATGTGACTTGGGCTTCAGCTCAGCCTTCACCTGCAGACCACCAGTTGGGGACCACTCTCCCTTTGATGTCTTGGTCTCCACTTGAACATCAGGGTGTGTCTGGTCCAGGTAGCTGGGGGCAGTAGGAACCCTCCCTTTATGGATAGGGACTTGATTTCCTCCTTCAGTGCAGCCAGCTCACTGGCTTGTAGCTCTATCAGCTGCTGAAGTCTGCTTCTCTCATCTGGGTCCATATGGTGTCCTCCATGGCCCCCAGTGGCCTCTGATGCCTGTGAGTAAGGGAAGTGTTCTGAGAGGGAAAGGTGGATAACCTGAGGGGTCCACATACCACACACACCCACACATACATCCATACACACACACACACACACACACACACACACGCACACATATGAATACACATACATACATACATACATCGGACAACTAGTACGGTTGAATTTAACCCCTCCCCCTTTCCCAAGCACAGTTATTGATCAGGTCTCTTGAGGGCTGCATGGGTGGCAGTAGGAACCCTCCCTTTATGGAAAGGAACTTGATTTCCTCCTTCAGTGCAGCCAGCTCACTGGCTTGTAGCTCTATCAGCTGCTGAAGTCTGCTTCTCTTATCTGGGTCCATATGGTCTGATGCCTGGGAGAATGGTCCAACCTTTAAAACGGGGCAATGAACCTGACTCTTTTATGATCATACATATTTTAATAGTGTACAATGCACAGATACTAGTATTACATAATGCCCATTACAGTGGCAGCATGGCTGCTCCAAGAAGGTCTGGTGGCCATGTGTTATTGTCTATTGATGCCTACCAATGTGCCCACTAGGGAACAGCAATATTGACCGGGTATGCACAACAGCTACAGGAATAAAGTAACCAATTTGCATTGTCTGGAAGCCTCTTGTGGCTAATTAACTAGATAGTCTAATTGATGTTTTGTTGATTGACGAAAAACATTGCCAATATTAACAACATCTACACATGTACAACAGTGTTAAGCAAACAGTATGTGCCATGTCACTGCAGGCTGTACTTCATGACACTGCTAGTGCCTTTATTAGGAACATAAAGACTACCCCTTAGAGGATCTAGTGCCACTCCACGTGGTTTGGTCAAGTTCCCTACTGTGTGGATCTTCTGTCCTTTGGGATCAAAGATGGAGAAGCAGCCTCCACCCCATTCACTGACATAGCTGTAACCTTCTTCATCAACTGATATTTCTGTTAGATTCTTTACATCTCCATATGATCTGACATAAGTACCTTCAGGTGTGAAGACTTTGATTGTGTTTGAAACAAAAGCAACAACATGAATATTCCCTTGTGGGTCTAAGGCCAGACCCCTTGGACCATGGCCGAAACAGTTATCAACTGATCCAGTACCATCTATGGTCAATAACCAGTCGCCATCTTGACTGAATATTTGAATCCTGTTGTTATCACCATCAGAAACAATCACTCTGTTCTTTGAATCAACAACACCACGTGGATACCTGAACTGTCCCTGATTAGATCCTTCCTTACCAAACTTATGAAGGAAATTTCCTCCTGTTGTCAGCTTCTGTATGCGATGATTTAAACAGTCAGCAATATACATCACCTCTCCTGTGATGGATATGCTACAGGGAGCATTGAACTGACCATCACCACTCCCCTTGCTACCAATGCTGTTCTTCAGGTGACCACGTTGGTCAAACACATATATGTGGTGATCATTACTGCCCACATAGATATCTCCATTCTCATGGATGGCAACACATAATGGATCCTTTAGATTGATTACTTGCTGGACATCACATGATGAGGTATAATCACTTTTCACCTCTAGGTCATAGGGACTCCCCTGTACATGATGACCGTCCACTGTGATGAGGAGCTGGTGAGGACCAGCAGTCTGAGGGGTGAGGGTGATGGTGTAGGTACTATCCCCATGGTCCTCCACCTGACCCAAGACAACTGCTCCATGAATATGTGACTTGGGCCTCAGCTCAGCTTTCACCTGCAGACCACCACATGGGTACCTCTCTCCCTTTAATGTCTTTGTCTCCACTATAACATGGTACTGTCTGTTCACCCTGGAGACAGACTTAAAAGCACATGTACATTTAGGAGGGGATGGAAATAGGTCCATAATGTTACCAAATTCAGATAGTACTTCGGCAAAAGAGTCTGGCTGTAAAGTAGCAAATAGGTAGCTATGTGGATTTGGAGTGAGGGACACATTTTCCCCCTTCTTGAGGGCGGCCTTCAGTTCAGTGGGTACCAGTCCTCCAAGAGCTATCACCTCATGGTCAGTGTGGGTCTGGAGGATGTGGGAGGTCACCTCAGTGTAGTGACTGATGTCATGTTGGATCTTCTCAAACTGCTCATTCTGAAGGGTCAGGGATGTTGTCTTGGAGAGTGCAATGGTTTCCAACTCCATCAACAACACTTTCTTTCTTTCCTCCAATGTCTCCATCAGTTACTTAAAGGTCTGTATGATGGCCAGTTCAGCTGCTTGTTTGGAGGTCTCCACCTGTTGCATTATCTTCTTATTGGCATCAATGGCACCAGCCAATGTTGATACAACCTCTTGTGCACATTGAAGTGTTCCTCTCATTTCATCTCTATCAGCTTCTGCAACAGTGGACAGCTCAGTGATGTTGTGGTCTTTGTGAACTACTATGACACAGAGTTGACAGATGAAACAGTTACAAGTCTTACAGTAGAAATCCAATTCTTGTTTCTTGTGTTTCAGATGAGAGCAGTGATGCTCTGTTGGTTTTATGAGTGTTGGTAGCAGTGTGGCTGACTCCCTGTCCAGTCCTATCACATTGTGCTGGGACAGCTGTGGAGCACGATTGTGACATTCTTGGCCACCTTTGCACATGAACATGTGACATGAGCAACAGAATACAACTGCAGGATCATTGCATCCTTGTACACGGAAGCTACAAGACACTCCAGAGCTACTGGCAAACTTGGACATGTATCCAGCAACCTCCACCTCAAATCCAAGATGAAGGTTCTGAGGGAAAGCACTGGCCCCTGCCACTGGGATGGGAACATTTCTTAAACAGGTGGGACACTGAAGGCTTTTTTGAGGTCCAACCTTCTCCATCTTTTTGTGAAGGCACTGACAACAGAAGGAGTGCAGACATGGTAGTATTCTTGGGTCACTGAAGGGCTTAGAGCACATCTGACAGGTCACATGATGTGGAGGGCAATCCTTTATATTCATTCTATACAGATGAGACAACATTGGCAGTAAGTTGAATTGCAACAGCATGCAGTCCATAGCAGAGCTAAAGATACACAATCTGTACATGTATGGTCGAAATGCTTCGATTTGCAAATGAAGAGACTGACGAACAATAAGTGATTTTTGTGGCCAAGTAGTCAGATATTCGATAAGTGGTTAGAAGCGAACAAAGTTTATTCAAAACACATTTTACAATTGCAGTTCATCTAATGAGCAGGGCAAAGCATTTCAGACTTGGTAAATTGCTACCTTTCAATTATAAGTTCTTTACAAGTTATTAGAATCATTTTTACACTTAAAGGAAGGTTGACATGGTCATAGTTATTATGATGCCCAATTTGCTGAACTGACTCAGAGATGACACAACATGATAGTGACATAATACTGTTATGTTTATTAGCTATGTGGATCAAGCTAAGTTGGATTCAATGTTTTGGTGAGGAGGGGTCGGAGGGGTAGGGGGTTGGTAGGGATAGAGATTATGAGAGTGGGTTTGTAAGAAGGGGTGAGGAAGGGTTCACAAGTAGGGGTGAGGATCAATGACCGTTTCACGTGTACTGTAGGGAGTCCTTGTGAATCAAGCCACCTTAGTCTTAGGACTTAGCTGTCTCACTTCAGAGGAGATATTCATCCTCAATGCGTGCACATATGTTATAAGGCATTATACTTATGTCACTACGTATACGCACTTGTCAACCTTGTCTGTTGCAGTGGTCTGGTTTGATTCAACACCATTTGGTTATGAAGAGAACATGTGACATACCTGGCTGGAACTGACTAATAACCAATTGTGTAACGATCAACAGATAAAAATTTTAATTTGGGAATTCAATTGTCATGAATAATACAAGATTCCACTATTGCCAATATACCAAAGACTCGCAAGTGTATTTGGATAGAGCTGGTGCATAACTACAATGTAGTGAAGCTGCAACACTTAGAAAGCTCAGATGACAGAGATAATGCTCACTCATTCCCACACAATTGAACCTTAGGAAAAGGTTCTTCTGCTTATCCCAGATCTGATAAGATAAGATTCACTCAGATACGAAGTTTATTGCATTATATCTTTGTCACCATTGAAGCATAATGTTAGTGGTTAATAATTCTCCTAACTTGGGTGGGACAGAGTTTGGAATCTTCTTATTGGCACAGAGGTGCTAATAACTATGGTGTAGAGTCGGTTTTTAGTTTTGTCCTAGAATTCCGCTAAACATTCTATATATCTAGACATACATGTAGAAAAAAATGTTGAATTGATAATGCAGTAGGAATATTTTGTAATTGAACAAAATTAAACAAGGGATAGTAATGGATAAATATTACACACTTACACTTTGCCAGTTTAAGAAACTATATCTACACACATACATACATGCTTAACTGTGTGTAAGTCTGTAATATTTTTAACTTCATAATTTCCGTACTTCCTTACATTTTACTCAAATGGTGCATACAAATCCTATACTTCATCAATTTCCTGTCTTTTAGCTTTTGAAACCACAAGATTTTGATTTCAACCCTGGACCGATCGTAACAATCCCTTTGACATCAGAGATCAAACCTGCCATGCATACCTACCAAAAGGGGTACACCAGTACAATTTGTCATTTAAGGAACTGCAAGTGAAAATGTGTTTTGAATCAAGGTTTGCTAATTTGTTACCACTCATTGTTTACCTTTATAAATGACGGCTGAATGTAAAAATCCAATCTCCTTGCAATTGTATATAGCTAGTTGGGTGTGGCCCGCCCTTCGCGTTGTCGGAAGGTCGGGTTGCAAGCCTATACCAGTTCTCAGTGTTATGTAATATCTTTGTGAATATCGTTATGTTGTTGCACATTAGGTTTTGAGTGTTAGGATATCATAATGCGGTTTGTCTACAGAGCAACTGTTCAAGATATGTATTGCTTCGGGTGTGGTATCGATGTAATTGGGCGTGGCCGCCCTTCGCTTTGTTGTTCAGGCAAGCTCAATTCTTTTAGCTGCCTCTGTAACACACTCGCAAAGTTACAACACTTGTCTGCTTCATGAAAATTCATACAAATGTAAGTTAAATGGATGGAACAGCTGCCTATCATTACTTCAGATCAGCAGTTAGTTGGGTGATAATGAACCCACATGAACGCTGCAATCCGATTGGACTGCAATCCCCGTTGCAGCAGAACAAATCTTGGTATAGGCTTGCAACCCGACCTTCCGACAACGCGAAGGGCGGGCAACGCCCAACTACGTAGTCTACATGTATAGCTTACGTTACAAGCAAATAGCAACAAAAAATCAGTACTACGCGACCAACCTGATTTACACCTGGTCCAGATTTCGTACAACTAGTAATAGTAACAGCAAAATACTACAGTAGGCCTTTGGTCGGTGTCGTGGAAGCTGTACGTCGTTCCCTACGGAAATGGTGATAAATGTAGAATGCCAGGGTTTGGTCAGACCGATTTCATCCAAAGTTGGCCAAGTCAATTGTATGCACCTAATGCACGTGCAGTGAAGGACTTACTTTTTGATTTGAAGACTTTATGATATCTGAACCACTTTGTATAGTTGCGCACGTGCCCTATCTATTTATAACATAGCTATAAAATAATTATAGACATTTCCGCTCGGACGTTTCAATTAAAATTCGCAAGGAAAACGCAGCGGCGGATCCAGGATTTCTGGATAGAGGGGGGGGGGGGGGGCTGTTAAGTATATTCACAAGCGGGGGTGGGTACCGGAAGGGGCGTGGCCCCTCCATAACAGCTAGGGGGTCTGGGGGAGCGCTGTAAGCAGTGTCACTGGCTGTAAGCTCCCCCAGTGGGGCCTGGGGCGCAGCCCCAGCCGCCTTTTCACTTTTGCGTTCATTTAGCATGAAAATAAGCATACTTTGAAAGTATATTCAATATTGATAGCTAGCAAGTGCAATATTCGAATTGAATTGAACATGTATGCATGTATGCATGTGTGCATGTGTGCATGTGTGCATGTGTGCATGTGTGCATGTATGCATGTGTGCATGTGTGCATGGATGTTTTGCACCATGTATTTACAATTGTAATTGTGGGTACGTAACATATTTATCTAAATATTCTGGCTGACAGATAGTTTAAGTGATTCTGTGCTGGTGCCTAATTATATAAAGGTACATCACAAAATGTGGACTTTAAACAATGGGCCCTTTCCCAAATGAAGTTTGGCTGATTCACCAAAAAAATTTGCCAAAACACAACATGTACAAATAGCGCTAGGCCAACAATATATGCCGCAGGCTGTACTTCAGTATGCTACTAGTACCATAATTTGGAACATAAAGACAACTTTGTGGAGAATCTAATGCCACTCCACATGGTTTGTTCAGGTTCCCTACAGTGTGGACCTTCTGTCCTGGGGGACCAAATATTAAAAAGCAGTCTCCATCCAATTCACTCACAAAGCTGTAACCTTCTTCATTAACTGCCACTCCTGATGGATTCTTTACATCTCCATATGATCTGACATAAGTACCTTCAGGTGTGAAGACTTTGATGGTGTTTGAACCACTAGCTGCAACATGAATATTCCCTTGTGGGTCAAAAACCAGACCCAATGGACGATAGAAACAGGTATTACCAGTCCTGGTACCATCTATTGTCAATAACCAGTTACCAACATGGCTGAATACTTGAACCCTGTTGTTGTCCCTGTCTGAGACAATCACTCTATTCTTTGAGTCAACAACAACACCACTTGGATACCTGAACTGTCCCTGACCTGATCCTTTTTTACCAAATTTATGAAGGAACTTTCCTCCTGTTGTCAGCTTTTGTATGCGATGATTACCATAGTCAGCAATATATATCACCTCTCCTCTAATGGATATACTATACGGGATGTCGAACTGACCATCACCCCTCCCACTGCTACCAATGCTGTTCTTCAGGTGACCACTTTGGTCAAACACATATATGTGGTCATCGTTACTGCCGACATAAATTTCTCCATTCTCATGGATGATAACACATAATGGTTTACCCTTTACATTGATTACTTGCTGGACATCACATAATGAGGTATAATCACTCTTCACCTCTAGGTCATACGGACTCCCCTGTGCATGATGACCATCCACTGTGATGAGGAGCTGGTGAGAACCAGCAGTCTGAGGGGTGAGGGTGATGGTGTAGGTACCATCCCCATGGTCCTCCACCTGACCAAAGACAACTGCTCCATCATGTGACTTGGGCCTCAGCTCAGCCTTCACCTGCAGACCACCACATGGGTACCTCTCTCCCTTTGATGTTTTGGCCTCCACTTTAATATGGTACTTTCTGTTGACTCTGGATATGGTAGAGTTCAGCATAAAACATGGAGATAGATCCAAAATGGTACCAACTTCAGACAGTACTTTTTTAAGTGAGTCTGACTGTAAAGTAACAGATAAGTAACTGCATGGATTAAGAGTGAGAGAGTTATTCTCCACCTTCTTGAGGGTGGCCTTCAATTCAGTGGGTACCAGTCCTCCAAGAGCTACTACCTCATGGTCAGTGTGGGTCTCGAGGATATGGGAGGTCACCTCAGTGTAGTGAATGATGTCATGTTGGATCTTCTCAAACTGCTCCTTCTGAAGGGTCAGAGATGTTGTCTTGGAGAGTGCAATGGTTTCCAACTCCATCAACAACACTTTCTTTCCTCCAATGTCTCCATCAGTTGTTTAAAGGTCTGTATGATGGCCAGTTCAGCTGCTTGTTTGGAGGTCTTCACCTGTTGCATCATCTTCGTATTGACATCAATGGCACCAGCCAATGTTGACACAACCTCTTGTGCACATTGAAGTGTCCCTCTCATTTCATCTCTATCAGCTTCTGCAACAGAAGATAGCTCAGTGATGTTGTGGTCTTTGTGAAGCACTATGACACAGAGCTGACAGATTAAACAACTACAAGTCTTACAGTAGAAATCCAATTCTTGTTTATTGTGTTTTGGATAAGAGCAGTTATGCTCTGTTGGCTTCATAAGTGTTGGTAGCAGTGTGGCTGACTCCCTGTCCAGTCCTATGATATTGTGCTGGGACAGATGTGGAGCACGATTGTGACATTCTTGGCCACCTTTGCACATGAACATGTGACATGTGCAACAGAATACAACTGCAGGATCATTGCATCCTTGTGCACAGAAGGTACAAGACACTCCAGAGCTATTGGGAAACTTGGACATGTACCTTGCAACCTCCACCTCAAATCCAAGATGGAGGTTCTGAGGGAAAGCACTGACCCCTCCCACTGGGATGGGAACATTTCTTAGACAGGTGGGACACTGAAGGCTTTTCTGAGGTCCAACCTTCTCCATCTCCTTGTGAAGGCACTGACAACAGAAGGAGTGCAGACATGGTAGTATTCTTGGGTCACTGAAGGGCCCAGAGCACATCTGACAGGTCACATGATGTGGAAGGCAATCTGTTGTAGTCATTCTACAGACAAGATAATATTGGCAGTAAGTTGAACTGTAACAATATGCTGAGTCCAAAGCAGAGCTAAAGATACACAAGCTATCTCATGCAGTAAAAAAATTTATCCCATTTATAACACTTCCTTGGTATCTATAATTTGTATTTCTGTCATGACCCAATAGTAATTACGTGCATTTTGGCCAATATCTAAATCAAAATATAATCCTGTAGCCGCAATAATTATAATGTGTTTATAAAAGTATATCAACAGAATTCATACAGACCAAAATTCAGGACAAGACTTACTATGTGTACCAATATTCCACAGTTAAAAAAAATGCATGGGGCTATGCAATGGCACTAGAATGGACAATTTAGTTAGTAGGATTGTAGCAGATACATGTTGGTACCCAAATGCATGCCAGGTTTGAGCTCTTAACTCTACAGGGTTTGAAATCGAAGTCTTGTATCAAGACAAGATATGAATGAAGTTTTTTATGCAACAATTTAGTAAATAGTAATTGATTATTGATACTATGACTGAAGTTATACTATAAATCGTATTTCAGCAAATAACCTAGCGGCTACATGGATAATGTTCCTGTTTCTTAAACTTGCATTGTAAAGTGTATTTCTCTAATATTTATAAACTCATAATTGTTTCGTTACTATATGTTGGATTGGTGCTGTACATCAACATGCATTTTTCTACAATGAATGGCATACAACGCATTAATGAACTAATTCCAATTACATTCTGATGGTACCCTCGATATATTGACGACTCAATTGGACTTTAGCCAGCGTATTTTGGATAGAGAAACTGCAACACTTAGAAAGCTCAGATCACAGAGATAATGCTCTCTCCTTCCCATTAATAAGGTTTCTTCTGCTTCTTCTTCAAGATATGAGATAAGATTGGATTGGATAAGAGGTTTATTGCATGCATGTAAGCTTGTCCTTCGTACGGTGATGAATAAAGGCATATGTACTTTTGATTTGCATTAATTTCAATTAAGCTGTTGTCCCAAACTTAGGGACAAACGTTAACATTTTTAATACCTGGTGCAGGTGATTGGGGAATAATATGTTAATCACTGGTCAAAAGTCTTCGCTATGTGGCAATTATATTCACGCGTCAAATCTCCACCTAATTCCGACTTGGGGACCTCTCACAGATAGGTGCATAAGTTGCAAGAATTCATGAAACTAAAAATCCACTGTACTCGTCTCCTTGTCATCCCAGGAAAGATCAAAACATTAGCGGCCATATTGTTTCGTCGACGACAATGACGTAATCTACACTATCCGCAACAACCCATAACCATTTCATTTGGTTGTACGTGAATCAATAGTCAAAGAGGCTGAATCCAAAGCAGATGGTCCAGGATTGAGGGCCGATCTAGGCATTCGAGGTGTTTGGACTCCCCAGGTGGAAGCGTTGTTTGATATAAAAGTCATTGACACAGACGCACCATTACACCTGCATCGAACACCAGAATCAATTTTGGACTCAGGGGCTCTAGAGAAGAAGAAGCTATATAAAAAGGCAGTGGAAGATAGGCGAGGTACATTTACTCCTTTTGTAACATCCGTCGATGGGCTTCTCCACAGAGAGGCAGAACATTTTTTGAAGCACATAGCTACCAGCATAGCAGCAAAATGGGAAAAATCATATGCAGAAACGTGTGCATTCGTCAGAGCTCGACTTTTATTTGCCCTGGTTCGAGCATCAAGCTTATGTCTAAGAGGATCTAGGGTAAAGTGGAGGAGTGGACTAGGCTTTGATGATGGGGCATCACTTCCTACAGTCATGCAATAGGCTTTAGCATTATTTTAGCGTTCGTTTTTGTGTCTTTCTTTCAATGTTATTCTTGTTATTCTTTCACTCATTCGTATATTTCATTTGGTTCCAAGTCGTGCTATAACTTATGAATACAATTAAAAAGATCGTCGAAGTTGTTTATATGTCGGCCAAAACGATATGTCCGCTAATATTTTGATCCTTCCTGGGATGACGCGGCAAGGGGTCTGTCTGTCAGCAGGACAAGACTTAAGACTCTACGCCATGTGTATTTCAGCAGAGATAATTTAGATTTTAGCCAGGCCGGCCCATGCACCGGTATATTTCCGCAAATCGCTTGAGACTTCTGCCAATCGCCAGTTACTAGTAAGGCGCTCCAGTTAGTTTTAAAAATCAATCGTTTCCTAGAAAGTAGTCTCCGCCTGTGGGAAGGGGAGGGGAAGGTTGTCGCTCTCCGCTACAGAAATGACCGTATAAATGCCTGGGTTTGATCACATCCAAAGTGGGCCCACTCAAATCTCAATTTTATATGAATATGCGGTGACTGGCTTACTTTTTGATACGAACACTTTATCTTCAGTCCGCGATCCGAGTCACTTTGTATACGCTGATCCAGTTGCGCACGTGCACGAGCTCAGTCAGGCCCGTAGCCCCCGGGGGTTGGGGGGGGGGGGGGGTGCAAACGGGTGCAATTGAACCCCCCCCCCCCCCCCCCCCCCTCACTCGCCATTTTGGTGCACAAGTTACTATAGGACGGTATGGGCAAAACAAAGCTTTAGGTTATTACTGTACGTTCACAATAAGTGATTATGAGTTGGGTTTTATTTTTTTACAGTGGGCACTGACATCATTCCATGGTAAGAATTACGAGACCCAAAACAGGCATATACATTAAAAAAACTGTAAATTGCCCATACCTATTTCATGTGACGTCATATGAAAGGGGTGTGTGTAGGTAAAAGAGCACTGGTACAATCCAAATTCATCGTGCATGTATCATATATTCGGCGTAAACAGCTCCGTATCTAGTACCCCATCCCAATTACAAGAACTCCGGTCCGGCATTCCCTCCTATATTTAATTTATTTAGCCCTTTGCCGCGTGCCAAGGGCATATTTATATACTATAATTATATTATAATATCACAGTCCAATGTCCATGATACCAGGCCGAGGGCATACATTTATATGGATGTACAATAATAACTCCATCCTAGATCTGTTCTTGAAGATGGGTGCAATGAGTTAGTAGGAGGAGGAATATGCATAAACTAATTATAGGAAGTACATGTAGTACAACTCTTCAAAATTCAGCAACACTACACAAGCTGTTACCAGTGCATCCCACAGGCCAGGTGACGGTCATATCAGTGCTATGTGTGCACATTTTTGATGTGGGAGAACTAACGCAAGTAGTTAACAGCAATTGACAGTTTGTGGAGCAAATCATATACATTAACAGTACTTGAGTGGCATGCAAACATTATTTGATACATGTAATGTACATGCACAAGGTATATTGTGTACATAATTATATCATTATTATGTACATCTGGCACTCAAAGAGTTAAAGAGTGCTCCATGCATGCAAAAAGATGCCTATTATCTGCTTGGTTCTGACTTGTTTCAGTTCAAATGTGAACAAATTATTACACTAGTGGAATTTAAGCATATGTGCATGCTCACAGTCAATCCGGTAGTTTTTTCATATGCATGGAACTGAAATAATATAAAAATAATTCACAGTGTTTTTGTAGTTTATGCATCAAAAAAGTATTGGCTCCTGGGGCTCTGCCCCAGACCCCGATTTGGGAGCACTGCGCCCTAGCTAGCTGGGCAGGAGGGGTGAAACTCTCCCTCACCTTTCCCAGAGCTTTTACAAACCATACGTCTGGCAGTGTGGGCCCTACATACATGTATTATCCTGGCTACACCACTGGCTTAGTCCACTTATAACTAGGGTTGCCGAAGGCCAACCCAGGCCGGACTGTCCGCTTGGCCTGGCAGGTCAGACCCTGACCTCAGTGACAGGCTGAGATCCACCCACAAGGCAAGAAGATTGTTACATCATGCATGCAACAGTAATAGTACATTATGGTGTTATATATCATGATCATCCTAATTTGTTAACTCTATGTGTGCTTTGAATGATTTTGCCCTGACTCAGTTATAGAAAGCTATTTAAATTACCGATTGTTTGTCTTATTGGCAGTATTCTGGAATTCAACTTGAAGTGATTTTACACAAATCTATACCCTGCTTCATGTAGCATTATAAATGTAAACTGTTTGATCACAGATAACACACAACCTGACTACAGGCCTACGGCCAGCTCAATGTATTTTTAGCTACCTATGCACCTCAGTTCCTATGAGTTGCATCACAGGAGGCAGGGGCAGTTGCTGACCAAGCTGATAGAAGGAAATCCGACAAATATTCAAATATGGACCCCAATATGTATCTGTTTACTCCAGTTGTTGACCATAGAACATCAGGTTGTTTGGAAAACAGACTCTTTCATTCCTAAGAATCTTGCTTGTCGTGTACGTAAGGCGTCAGTCCTTTCAATACCTCCTTCAATGCCTCACTGTAGGTTTATTGAACATTTTGTATTTATATATTTAATAATGATTTTAATGATAGTATATGCAAGTACTAGTTATACACACATACATACGTAAAATGCACAACTAACTACACCATACATCTAAATCTACAATGCACTTCTACTCAACATCGCTCTTGAGTTGGTCTTTATTAGGGACATGTTCAGACGACCATATAGATTTGAAATCACTCTGGACATCGCTTGGTTGGTTATAATAATCAGCATAATACTGAATAATTTTGTACAATACAGGATAAATAGACATACACAAATACACTGATATATAAACATGTACAACTAGACTACACACAATGTAAAATTCTAACTATATCTACCCTACATCACTTAAGCCGGCATAGTAAAATAATAATAATAAATGCTATGGACAACTTGAGTCCTAACTCCTTTGCATACTGTGGTACAGAAGTCCCTGTGTTCTCAGTACCATACATGTACATCAGTTCCACAGGCAACCGGGCTTGGCGACCATACATCAAAAAGAAAGGAGTTTCACTTATAATAATTATAATTATATATAATTATGTCAATGCGGCGTAGGGCTAACGTGGTTCAGAAGCATAAACACATTACATAAGTCATAACTATCTGTAATAGCATACATCACAGAGACATACTGGCATGTTCTAATTATAACAATTCAGACAAAAACCATTCAGCTTCATAGTACGCAATGATGAAGCAGCATTTCCTCTATCGAATGGCAGCTGACATGCAACCCCTGAAGCAGAAAGGAAAATGAGTTATCCGACCTATTATTCGAATTCATTGGACATTGTAAGGAGAGTCTATATCATATTTCTTGCCCTTAGCCTACCTGTTCATCGAGCAGTTGCAATGTACAATGGAGCAAAAGTATCCTGAGGGTTCATGTATCATTTTAAAGAGATACTAATAATTTTGCTGCGCACTGTCCCAAGAACTATATATAGCACCTCTACATTTCCACATACAGTATTGTCTATACCAGCTAAATATTGGTACCAAACGTTATTGAGTAATATATGCTTGTATTGCCAATAATTTTGCCGGTGTCACAACCGAATATCACAACTGACATTAATTTGGACTCTGAAAAACAAAAGACTCTTATCAATACTTTACCCGAATGATGTCTTAATTATCAGAACCGACACATTTACAACATGTATGCAACAGGGCAATATATATATTATAATTATAATTATGTATAGTTACTGCGCGTGCATGCTGTACTTCAGCACACTACTACCGAGTACCATATATAATTTGGAACATAAGTACTATCTTTTTGAGTATCAAGTGCCAATCTACGTGGATTGATCAGGTTCTTTACTAGATGGAGAAGCAGCCTCCATCGAATTCACTTATACAAAGCTGTAACCTCCTTCATCAACTGCAACTCCAGATGGATTTATAGACTTATAAATAATAGCACATGTACATTTAGACCCCCATGCAACTCAACCAAATTCAGGCAGTGCTGTTGCAAGAGATAATATACATACATAATTTTATTATTATACATATACTGACAACATGCAAACAAGATAGTTATTCAAAATAAAATTGATGTATTTGTACGTAGACAGCAATTGAGTAAAAAGTAAGGAAATAACCGAGGAATTGCAGAAATTATACATTCATAAATATTACAGACTTACATTATTTAGCAAATCTACATGACTGAAATTCTGGGAGTATGGAATATGGCCAATATTGAATTCTGAAAGATTGTATGATCGACTATTTGTACTCCGAGAAAAATAAACTCTTAGGTTCCTTCCCCAAATCGACGTTCTGTTGAATCACAAACATTCCTAAAAAACCAAATAAATACACAATCAGTATAGATCAGTGCTAAGCCAAATCTTATGTAGCATGTCATTACAGGCTGTACTTCAGTACACTATTAGTGCCTCCATTTGAAACATAAAGACTACCTCTAAGAGGATCTAATACCAATCTACGTGGTTTGTTCAGGTTCCCCACTGTGTGGATCTTCTGTCCTTCGGGATCAAATATGGAGAAGCAGTCTCCATCATATTCACTGACAAAGCTATAACCTTCTGCATCAACTGCTACTCCTGATGGATACTTTACATCTCCATATGATCTGACATAAGTACCTTCAGGTGTGAAGACTTTGATGGTATTTGAACCACCAGCTGCAACATGAATATTCCGTTGTGGGTCTAAGGCCAGACCCCTTGGAGACTGGAAATAGTTATCATATGATCCAGCACCATATACGATCAATAGCCAGTTACCATCATGACTGAATACTTGAACCCTGTTGTTGCCCATTTCAGAGACAATCACTCTCTTCTTAGAATCAACAACAATACCACATGGATAATTGAGCTGTCCTTGACCTGACCCTTTCTTACCAAACTTATGAAGAAACTTTCCTCCTGTTGTCAGCTTCTGTATGCGATGATTACCATAGTCAGCAATATACATCACCTCTCCTATAATGGATATGCTACAGGGGGCATTGAACTGACCATTACCACTCCCATAGCTACCAATGGTGTTCTTCAGGTGAACACCTTGATCAAACACATATATGTGGAAATCATTACTGCCCACATAGATATCTCCATTCTCATGGATTGCAACACATAATGGATCCTTTACATTGATTACTTGCTGGACATCACATAATGAGGTATAATCATTCTTCACCTCTATGTCATAAGGACTCCCCTGTACATGATGACCATCCATTGTGATGACCAGCTGGTGAGGACCAGCAGACTGAGGGGTGAGGGTAATGGTGTAGGTACCATCCCCATGGTCCTCCACCTGACCAAAGACAACTGCTCCATCATGTGACTTGGGCCTCAGCTCAGCCTTCATCTGCATACCACCACAAGGGTACCTCTCTCCCTTTGATGTCTTGGTCTCCACTTGAACATGGTACTTTCTATTCACCCTGGATATGGCAGAGTTAAACATACAAGATGGAGAAAGGTCGGCAAATCCACCAAATTCAGATAGTACTTTGGCAAGGGTGTCTGATTGCAGAGTAGCCGATAGGTAGCTGTGTGGATTTGGAATGAGAGACATATTCTCCACCTTCTTGAGGGTGGCCTTCAGTTCTGTGGATATTAGTCCTCCAAGAGCTACCACCTCATGGTCAGTGTGGGTCTGGAGGATGTGGGAGGTCACCTCAGTGTAGTGACTAATGTCATGTTGGATCTTCTCAAACTGCTCCTTCTGAAGGATAAGAGATGTTGTCTTGGAGAGTGCAATGGTTTCCAGCTCCATCAACAACACCTTCTTTCTTTCCTCTAATGTCTCCATCAGTTGCTTAAAGGTCTGTATGATGGCCAGTTCAGCTGCTTGTTTGGAGGTCTCCACCTGTTGCATTATCTTCTTATTGGCATCAATGGCACCAGCCAATGTTGACACAACCTCTTGTGCACATTGAAGTGTCCCTCTCATTTCATCTTTATCAGCTTCTGCCACAGTGGATAGCTCAGTGATGTTGTGGTCTTTGTGAAGTACTATGACACAGAGCTGACAGATGAAATAGCTACAAGTCTTACAGTAGAAATTTAATTCTTGTTTCTTGTGCATTGGATAAGAGCAGTGATGCTCTGTTGGTTTTATGAGTGTTGGCAGCAGTGTGGATGACTCCCTGTCCAGTCCTATCACATTGTGCTGGGACAGATGTGGAGCACGATTGTGACATTCTTGGCCACCTTTGCACATGAACATGTGACATGAACAACAGAATACAACTGCAGGATCATTGCATCCTTGTACACAGAAGGTACAAGACACTCCAGAGCTATTGGCAATCTTGGACATGTACCTTGCAACCTCCACCTCAAATCCAAGATGGAGGTTCTGAGGGAAAGCACTGGCCCCTCCCACTGGGATGGGAACATTTCTTAGACAGGTGGGACACTGAAGGCTTTTCTGAGGTCCAACCTGCTCCATCTCCTTGTGAAGGCACTGACAACAGAAGGAGTGCAGACATGGTAGTATTCTTGGGTCACTGAAGGGCCCAGAGCACATTTGACAGGTCACGTGATGTGGAAGGCAATCTGTTGTAGTCATTCTACGGAAAAGATAATTTTGGCAGTAAGTTGAACTGTAACAATATGATGTGTCCAAAGCATAGCTAAAGGTACACATGAAGCTGTTTGGTCAAAATGCTAATAGTTATAATTGCAGGGATTTTTTTTTTACATATAAGGTCATTTCTTGGTGATCAGGTTTGTGGAACACTACAGGGACATGTAGAGAGGTCAGACCATGCAAGTTTTATAATTTTAGCATTCTGATCACACAATGCTGTACCCCGCAAGGTTAAGCTGAACAAGGTGTAGAGCTGATATATTACAGAAACTGAACTGAGATATAATTTTGATACTGGCCAAAAACGGCAAAATTAAACAAGGAATCATGATTTGGTCACAACAGGCTTAAAAATTAGACACACACACTGTCTTGCTGATGGACTGAACATGAGCTCTGTATACAAGTTGGTACTGTAGAACATTGTCTCTTAATTCCTAGACCAGGATTTCTTTTTTTTCATGATCAAACTCTTTCATGATCAAAACATACTTTAAATTTAAAATCTGTACAACCTCAACAAGGTGCAATAGCAAATAGTCGGGCCACCTCAGAATGTCAATTTGTTCGGTTATCAGGTTATTTTTAGTCCAATTGGATTGCATACAGCTCGCTGTTGACAGGTGTTGTATTTACAAAGTACACATATAGCAGCTACAATGTTCCAACTGAAGAGACCAGAAAATGTCTTATTGCTATTTAACCAACTATAGTTATATTTAGGTGAACAGTTAGTGGTGAAAAGCAAACAATTACATTTCACATAAGGAGTAGGGCTAAGTGCCTGTACCCATCATGGCTGTTAAATGATATAAGCATCTACATGTTTATTTTTTCCTACAGGAAATCTGTGCAAGGTGAGTATGAATTAACAGTGTCTTTACATTTCAATGTTCCTATTCACTTGGCCCTTCCAGTTTCTGTGCACTTAAGGAAGGCTGACATGGTCACTGTAGTCAACGACAGTGTCATTAATATTCAACGATGACATGACATGACACTGTTATTAGATATGTGGAGCTAAGTGTTCCAGGAACGACTGAACTTAAATGATTGTTGGTGAGGAAGGCAGGGGTGGGATGGTTGAGGGGTGAGGAGTTGGCATGAAAGGAGGGGCGGGGTAGGGAAATTGTTTCACATGTACTGTATAGAGGAGCCCCAGTAAATCATGCTGCCATAGCCTTACAAACTTAGCTGATTCATGGCTAGACATTCATCTTATAAATTTATGTTATACGTACACACAAAACTGTCAATGGTGTCTGTTAATTGGTTTAGTGTGACACTGTTTTGGTTCTGAAAAGGACTTACAGCATAACTAATAGCCCAGTGTGACATTTAATCAGGGAATGCATAGGATTTGAAGTGTTGTGAATACTATAAACAAATCACAAACAAGATCCCAGTATACTATTTGACTTAAACAAGCATATTCGGACAGAGCTGGCACATACCTAAAATGTAGCGAAAACTGCCAACACACAACTCTCACACATTCCCACAATCGAAACTTTAAAACGTTTCTCCTGCTTCTTTTTCCTAATCTGATAAAATAAGTGGAGAAATTGTCACTACTGAAGCCTAAAGTTACCCTTTTTATATCATGGGACAAAAAGTTTTTATTCTTTACACATAGGTACTAAACTGAATATACATATTGAAGAGTTTTAAGTCTTGCCCTTCTGTATAATATATTGCTGAATAAAGGCATATCATCAGTGGTAATTGATAAATAAAGGCATAAGGCATAGTTGCTAACTTTTTGACAAATAATACTGGGACCAGAAGCCACACTCTTTCGTCACTTTCCTGTAATTATCAGTATCTATTTAGCTAGCTGCAAATACACTATTAATTTTTATATGTGCAATATTAAAGTTTTTCATTTATTGTTCAGCTTGCATCACCTTTAATGTGTCAGTGTGGCACTGTATTACATTAATGACAGTCTGTTTTCAACTACACTTTGTTTTATTATTTGAAGGCAGAAGTTAAGCTCAGCTTGTTTGCGGGATTTATTCTGGAACACAGGAATATATGGGACACTACCACATTTAATCTTACTGTGGTCCCGGAAGGGTCCTAGATGGCTATATCAACTCAGAATTCTCACATGCATCCATTCAGCCTCCCCCCAATTTGTTGGACCACTCTGCTATGACCATTTGCGTATGTGTATGACCATGAAAATTTATTGACAGCTGATCCAGCATCACTGAGTGTAAAAGCGAATGAGCTACGCTTCTGCCTTCAAAGAGTAAGACGAAGCATGAATGAAAAGGGACTGCCAGTTCGACAAGTGGATATAGGAGTACTATTATAGACAATATTATATAATGTAATACAATGATACATTAAAGGTGAAAGTTATATGCAAGCTGAACAATGAATGAACAACTATACAACTGCACATATCAAAATTAATAGTGTATTTGCACAGCTAAATAGATACTGATAATTATTGTAACGAAAAAGTGGATGTGGTATGGGGTGTGGCTTCGAGCCCTGGAACTATCTTTCAAAACGTTGGCAACTATTGGAACAGCTACACGAGTGCAAATGGGATCATCCATCGTAGCATAGTGGTCCAACAAATTGGGGGTCTGACTGAACAGATCCACGTTACAATTCCAGGATGATAGGACCCGGCCTTCCGGGACAAAAGTAATAAATCTAGTAGTGACCCAGACATTCCAGGATGGTTGGCAACTTTTGGTTTGTCATTATGAATTCTTACTAATTCCAATTAAATGATTGTCCCAACTGAACTTTGGGACAAACATTTAATAGTTGCATGCACAATAGGAAGTAGCATTCATGCAGACCAAGAGTCCATCAGTATGCCCCTACTCATCAAAGTACAGAAGTTGGACAAGACTTAAAATCATAACATTACTGTGTTGGGTAAAAAGCCCTGCCAATAATCATTCAGTAGAACAGGAAATTACCTTGGTATTATAGAGTCAAGTAACATTATGCTAAATAATAATCACAACGAGACCTAATTTAATTATCAATAGAATGCAGAACATTGTGGCCAGAAGCTATACATGTAAACTGGATACCCTCTTTGAGAGCACTCACCTTTCAATGCTATATTAGTACATCAATTAAAAATTAGACTAGGTTAGATTATTTGTAAGCTTCACATCCAGCCTCTTGTAAGAGGTGCCTTATGGGATGTTCTACATTTGTGATTGTGAAAAAGTGTGGGGTTGTTTTAATGCTGGAAACTACACAGTAATGTACAATTATGTACAAATTGCGTGTACAGCTGAGATAATGTATAGATGAATTATCATTGGTGTGTGACTGAGTACATCAAGAGGTTACAAAACAACTGCAGGAAAAAAATTGATCTATATGTTGACACAAATGATTCAGTAAAATGCTGAAACATATAATTCAGTTAATTGGTGACTAATGTAAGATTTGTATGCACCAATTGACTGAACAAAAGGTAAGAAAAGAAGGGATAGTAATATATTACTCCATGTATCTATTACATACGTTATTTGTACATGTAGACCTAACTGTAATATCAGTACTGAATCCCTCAGTTGTCTCCATACTGACATTTTAATTGCTTAAATCATCAATTTTAAAAAAATATATGTAGTAATATTTGATGATCCTTGAAGATGTAGCATTTTTTAAAAATCACTGCCTATTTTTAATAGGGCCATTTTTATAACGATACTACCCATGCTACCCAATACCACCGTTGTTTTACAGTGTTCAGGGAATTGGGTTTTCAAATTTATCTGTCATTTATAGTAAACAATGGGTATTAAAACAAACCTTGATTTCAAAACACATTTATTTTCAACCCCTTTTGGTACCTATGTACATGGCATATCCCTTTTGGTACTTATGTGCGTGACTGGTTTGACCTCTTAAGTCAAAAGGGTTGTCTAGGGTTGAAATCAAAATAATATTGAAAGAGTCAAGATAAAATTTAAACTTCCAAAAATATATAGAATGGAGCCAGATGTCAATTAACGGGTCATTTTATACCACTTAAATCTCATTATAATTATAATAATTATATTCATACCCCAAGTTGTACCGTTTATTAACTACTACCCTTTACATAATTATTTTTGGGGCAACATGGACCTGTTTAGAATTGAATTGCTTGGCCATTGTTGGCTATATGTAAGGTACTTATATTTTATTTATGGCTGCTGTGTTGGCATGTTGAACTTGATCAGTTTGTTGTTTCAAAAAATAACATCTTCCATTTTCTCATGCACTTGGCTGGGACACCAACACCACTTCAAATATGCTGGCAGCCATCTTTAATCCTCCCTCTGGCTAGTGACTATGAAACTTGACCCGAACGAAGTTTAGAACTTTGTGCTCATACAATATACGAATGTGTGCATATGAAACTCCTTTACTCGGAAAGAATACAGGGATCTATTATTAGTTGCGCGCGGTTTACTAGTAACGCGCCATTTTCTCCAAAATAAGAAAGGTAAACAAAGGCCTAATCCACCAATAAAAAGTTTGCTGCTTGCGTTCTAATTTACAAAATTCAGGTACTAGCAAGCGTTTGACCTCATTTGAATCGTAGACTGCCCAACCACTTGCATTTGCTTCAATGCTGCCTACTGCCGAACATACCCGTTTACCCAAAAATCATATGATCTCTGGTTTACCGTACCGTAGGCCTACGCTCGGCTACCCTAATAGGGGCCTACGCGACCAACCAGATTTAGGCCTAAGCCTACAGGTGTACGGTGTAATTGGGGGAGTGGAAATGGGGAAAATGTCGCTGTCTCTATAAGGAAATTCTGAGGTTGGTCAGATCGGTTTCATCCGAAGTGGTCAAGGCCCACTCTTATTTATGCACATGCAGTGACGGGCTTACTTTTGGATTTGAAAACTTTATCCCTGATATCAATCCTCGTACCCAGATGCTTATTATACAGTATGATGTCATATCGTTACGTACATTTGGGTCTGGTTTCGAGACCAGTCATGCTGCGCTGCGAATGATGTAAGTAATTTACTGGTTAAAATATATATAAAATAGTAATTGAACAATTCCATAATTCCTACTTTAAAAAAAATTCAATTGGTAAGAGCCTGCATATTTTTACTGAGTCCAATCATACGTATGCATATAATTATATACATACACACACCGACACACACAAACTTCATGCACACACACTGCATGCACACACATGTACTGC
Source organism: Spongilla lacustris (assembly GCA_949361645.1). Taxonomy (NCBI): domain Eukaryota; kingdom Metazoa; phylum Porifera; class Demospongiae; order Spongillida; family Spongillidae; genus Spongilla; species Spongilla lacustris. Next base: position 1,373,619 of record OX442424.1, on the reverse strand, counting down.
ATACACACACCCACACACATATACAGGACAATTAGTACCCCACCTGAAGTCTGCTTCTCTTATCTGCTGTGTGTGTGTGTGTGATTGAGCACATGTCACAAAAACTATGCCGGTCTCACACTGGGGTAATAGATAGCTTGTAGCTCTATCAGCTGCTGAAGTCTACTTCTCTCATCTGGGTCCATATGGTGTCCTCCATGGCCCCCAGTGGCCTCTGATACCTTTTAGAGAGGGAAGAGTTCTGAGAGGGAAAGGTGGATGACCGGAGGGGCTTACATGACATATGGTCTTCTGACGATGGTTCAGTGTCACTGTGTCTTCAACAGTTCTGCCATCCCCATGGTCCTCCACCTGACCCAAGACAACTGGTCCATCATGTGACTTGGGCCTCAGCTCAGCCTTCACCTGCACACCACCACATGGGTACCTCTCTCCCTTTGATGTCTTGGTCTCCACTTTCTATTCACCCTAGATATCATAGAGTTAAACTTAAAGGATTGAGATAGGTCCACAATGGTACCAAATTTAGATATTGCTTCGGCAAGAGAGGGTCAGTGTGGGTCTGGAGGATGTGGGAGGTCAGCTTAGTGTAGTGGCTGATGTCATGTTGGATACTTCAGGGTCAGAGATGTTGTCTTGGAGAATGCAATGGTTTACAACTCCATCCATCAACGGAAAAATTTCTTTCTTTCCTCCAATGTCTCCATCAGTTGCTTAAAGGTCTGTATGATGGCCAGTTCAGCTTCTTGTTTGGAGGTCTCCACCTGTTGCATCATCTTGTTATTGGCATCAATGGCACCAGCCAATGTTGACAAACTCCCTTTTGCACATTGAAATGTACCTTTCATTTCATATCTATCAGCTTCTGCAACAGTGGACAGCTCAGTGATGTTGTGGTCTTTGTGAACTGCTATTACACAAAGGTGACAGATCAAACAGCTACAAGTCTTACTGACATCACGAATCCAATTCTTTTTTTTTTCTTTTTCTTATGATTTGGATGAGAGCAGTGATGCTCTGGTGGTTTTATGAGTGTTGGTAGCAGTGTGGCTGACTCCCTGTCCAGTCCTATCACATTGTGCTGGGACAAATCTGGAGCACGATTGTTACATACCTGGCCTGCACATGACATGTTATGTAACATGATCAACAGACTAAAACTGTAGTATCATTGCATCCTTGTACACAGACACTCCAGAGCTACTGGCTACCTTGGACATGTACCCAGCAACCTCCACCTCAAATGCAAGATGCAGGTTTTGAGTGAGATCACTGGCCCCTCCCACTGGGATGGGAACATTTCTTAGACAGGTGGGACACTGAAGGCTTTTCTGAGGTCCAAACTTCTCCATCTCCCTGTGAAGGCACTGACAACAGAAGGAGTGCAGACATGGTAGTATTCTTGGGTCACTGGAGGGCCCAAAGCACATCTAACAGGTCACATGATGTGGAAGGCAATCCTTAATTTGTAGGCATTCTACAGACATGATGACATTGGCAGTAATTAGCATGCAGTCTAAAGATGCACAAGCTCAAATGCAAATCATGCTGCGACTCAATCATATTGTCACTGGTATACTTGAAATCCATAAATGAGTGCTCCTATGTGAATGACAGGAATGTTTTAATACAGGAATTCCAAGTGAAAATGTATTTCATGGCTAACTATACTGTGTATACATGTTGTATTCAAAATGAAAGGCGTCCTAAAGGTCCTGTAAAGTTGTGTGTGACAAGCGAAGCAAACCACAGGAGTGTACGAAGAGGGAGTAATAAAAGCTGAGCTGCACCGCCATACATACATGAAGCTGCAAACCATTTATAAGGGCTCAGGCCTATGTTAACTATGAAAGTCGTTACTGGTACGTGCTGATGCATGGCTGTTGGCTTCCCTCATGCACTGCCACTTTGTGTTTGAGGCGAAGGGAACAAGGATTTAACAATATCCTACAAATGTGCTTATAATAGGACTATTACATTGAAATCATCTTATTATTAGACCCATGTTTCCTTCCTTTTTACACTACCATTGTCTTCAAATCCTATAACACCAATTTTCTCATAGAGAATGTTTTTATTTACTTATTAAATAAGTGCCCCAACAATACTCCCTATTAGTGCCCCCCCCCTCCCCCAACACTACGTATTGGTCCCTCAGTTGTACAGAAGGGCACTGGAGACTTGCTCCGGTCACTGTCATCAAGGCATACCTCAAACAATCAGAGCACTGGTGTTGGTAGGGTCTGCTCCCAGCTGTTCTCTAGACTCCACCCTCACCAGGGAGGTAACATAACTAAGAGTGTGCTTGAGAGGGGGAGGTGGATTAGTCTTGTTCTCAGACCAATATGATACAATTTTTATCGCATAATAAATACACGCAACGCGTAGGGCCTGGGGATGAGACTAGAGGTGGATACTATTTGTGAGTGAATGACAGAGTGAAGAACAGGAAAGCTTAAGGAAGAGTGGTGTAGGGGTGTGAGGTGTGATCTGCATTAGAAGAATAGTTCTGCTGGCTCAAGCCATGAAACACCATTGTACTACAGCTCAGTTTGTGTCCCTATCAATACTGATCTACTTGTACATGTATGGAGGAGGGACACAATGTCTGCTATTGATAGTAATCACATGATCTACATGGGTACCAAGTTCAGCCACATACATGTACAGAATCACATGTACCCACTATGTCATGTGCCACCTTCTCCCAAATCACTATATGGGGTGACAAGGTGCTGGCAGATAACCACAGTTACAGGATGAGACTAGAGGTGGATACTATTTGTGGGTGGATTACAATGTGAAGAACAGGAAAGCTTAAGGAAGAGTGGTGTAGGGGTGTGAGGTGTGATCTGCATTAGAAGAATAGTTCTGCTGGCTCAAGCCATGAAACACCATTGTACTACAGCTCAGTTTGTGTCCCTACCAATACTGATCTACTTGTACATGTATGGAGGAGGGACACTTACATGTCTGCCATTGATAGTAATCACATGATCTACATGGGTACCAAGTTCAGCCACATACCAATAATACATGTACACAATCAACAGAATTACAATAACCCACTATGTCATGTGGCACCCTCTCCCAAATCACTATATGGTTTGACAAGGTGCTGTCAGATAACCACAGTTACAGGATAAGACTTCTGCTCTATCCTGCCATTTCTGTAAAAAAAAGCTCCTTCTGTTGGAATGAATTGAAAATTAGAGATGGGTTGGGGAAAGATAGACGTTGGAAGTGCAAGTGGTATGTAGTGTATGATGTCATTGCATTACATCATTGTACATCCACCCACTTACCAATGTGTGGTCCTGCCCTTTCATCACAAGGACTTGTAGTTCTGCATATAACCTGTGACATAGTCTAATTAGCACCCCCTCCACTCCTTTTACAGGGGCCCATATAGAGGCTAGGAACATATAACAGTGAGAGGAGAAAGAGGGGAAGGGAGGGCATGAGGAAGAGTGTTAGGGAGGGAGAGGGAGGGATGAAGAGGGAGGATGAGGGAGGGAGGGAGTGAATGAGAGGAGGCAGCAGATGGATTCCTCTTGAGGTTATTGTACATGATCGCAGATAGATGAATGGATGTGAAGATTGTCAGTGAGATTTGCTAGCATTCCACCCTAACTGCCATGCCACCTCTCTTCGTGGATGTAGTATGAGCAAAATCAATATGCATGTAGTATTGTGCATATTCTTAATTTATTATACCATTACATATCATTGCGCTTGCAGATTTTAAAAGATTTGGATAAAGTCATTGACTATTTTATACATAACTCAGTACAGCAGTCATGTACTCATGACTTTATTTATGTGACAGGTATGCAGAGTTGACCATTTTAATGCAGATTTAGCTGTAATGTGGGAAATATGGATTTTTTTTACAGAATATAACAGATGATATAATTGTAATTGTAATAATTATATGTACCCATACATTGATTTCAGTAGACACACTTTTGAGTTTGGGTAGCCCAGCTCCATCATCAGACAATTCCTGCTCTGCTAGATTGATGGCCCTCAAATGGCAGCCTGCAGCCCTGCAACTTCAGAACACGTTCCACCCCCCTCCTCCCCACCCTTCTCCCTATTATAAGCAAAGTATGTCAGCCAGGAGTTGCATGAACTCAGCCCAAAACCCCAAAGGATGCTTGAAGCATGCCGTGCTTCTGCTGCATCACTGTATCAAATCTTCTTTTCTTCTTCAGCCAATGATATGATAGAGGCTATGGATTTGAAGGCAACATTGTTGTATGTGCAACAGTCTGAGACTTCCATATACTCTGATCTGCTACCAGAGAAGATACGATTAGCTCACATTTTACCTCTTTGTACACAAAAGATGCTAGGTCACCTATTGCATCCATGAACAGACGACCTTTTCTGAAGCCAAGGGCATTTCTCACAATTTCTTAAAAATATCTTGATACACTAGACTTTTTTTTTTTTTAGAGAGAGCGAATAACGGAACAAGGAGACTACCCAAATGCTATTTTCAAATTAAACATACCGCTATAGGGACTCAAGGAACGGGTTCGCAAGTTTGAACCCCGTACCCACTCAAAACGAAATGCCGCCTTTGGTATACGCATGCGCAGTTATCGTTACCAAAAAGCAGCGTTTCGTTTTCTACTTTTTCGTGCGTAGAAGAACTCATGGCTGCTCCCGTTGTTCCTGTGCTACCCGTGAGTTATACACTTGTGTGTTTATAGGTATGTCTAGCCAGTATTTATCTCTACACGCATAAAGCTCTGAGTCACTCTGCCACCAACGTGACCTATATTGGCTACAACCTCTCGTGTGCTTCAGGGCCAGGAAAAGTACACTGTGCGTTGGCAGGTAAGAAGTGTTTGTCTTTCGCTTCCCCATTTCTATAAAAACTTTTTAGACGTTTTAAGACAGCATGCATATGTATAGGTTATCGTAGCTAAAAAAAGAAACGTCGTCGTCCTCGAGTCCTTGTTGTATGCATGCACGTGCCTTGCTCGCTTACTTGCAACTGTGCGATGTCATGAAGGCGGATGTACAAGTGGCGACGGCGGCTGGATTTAAATTAGCATTTAGTTCTCGTACTCAGACCCGATGCGCAGAGCGATGTACACTCGTACAGCTGTCGTGTTGTTCATTTATGTGATGCAGACGTGCAATATTGGATGGATGGGGGGCATTTTGTTTTTAAAGCACGGTATTTACTTCTATTTTCACTTATTAAGAACTGCAGCAGCAAAAAGGAATGGCTGGAAGATAGCTGCATTAGAGCATCAGATGAATCACCTACCACCAGCAGCTGTTCGGCCAGCCCCTCCAACCCCTCTAACCCCACCAGCACCATCACAGGATGTGGAGGGAAGGATCTCAGCTCTGGAGGCCAACATTGCAGAGCCGAGGGCACAGCTTCTCTCCAGATGAGATGTGGAGGTGGTGAGGAGTATGCTTGAGGCGACAGGTTTGCAGCCCTCTATTTTCCATTCTGTCATTTTCCTCTAGTTTCTCTCCTATTATATGTCCCCTCCCCATGTTTCCCCCTCCTACCCCTAAAGAGCTAAGTTTGATGCCATACACCTCACCCAGTATGTCCGAGCCCACATTGATTTAAGTACTCACAAAGACAGTCTGTCATGCTCTTAGGACTGGGTTAAAGGGCTTAGGAGTTTGTGTGTGTGCAGTGAGGACTGGTACATGTATGTGTGTTATGTTATTGCCTCAAGTATCAATAGCAAAAATGATAACTCATACAAGTGAACCTGTTTGTTAGTCAGTGTGCTTGGTACCAAATGCACAGAAGTCTTAGCTAGGTTGAAGAGTGAGGTAGCTTTACCATGGGGATAGAATTTTTTTAGCTAACAGTACTGGCCTTGGCCCTGTCACTATTCCTCCAGCATGTGTACGTAGGGGGAGGGGGTTGAGTTAACAGGCTGCATCTCACTTCAATGTTTGGGCTATTAAATTTGGACTACCTTTTGCGCATGTGTTTTTCCAAGATGTATGAGATGGTCATGTCGAAAATCTTGCGCACGATTTTCTCCTAGCTGTTAGCTGTTTTCCCGCTTGATAACTTCTGTCTGTAGCTAGTGACCTTACGATCCTTCTCTCGTGCTTCTTATAGCAGTCGCTTTAGTCAGGAACATCATCTAGCTTTCATTTAACAGTATCACACACATCACATACAAATTGGAAAACAATTGCCAAAATGTTCAGTCTTATATTTCTTTTGCCCCGTTGGTCTGAGATGCAGCCAGTGTAAATCATTTAGACATTTTATAGTAGTTGTACTGGGTTGGGAGGACTCCATGTTTCCTCTTCTCCATTCACTGTTGAGGATATCCAGGGAGGAGGGCACTTTGGGTATGCCCACCCAATAGTGTTCTTCCAACTGGAGAAGCCTTAACCCTCCCTGTCCTTAAGCTACAGGTCCATTGGCAAAGGGGGGTTGGCACTTTGGGCACGTGCCCACCCCTCCCAAACCCTGGATCAGCTGCTGCCTCTTTCTCACACTTCTCTTCCCTCTTCCTTGACAAGGTCACCCTCACACCACACCCCCCACCGGGTATACCACTCCAGGGAGGGGCTGGGCAAATGTGTTTGTTGGGAGGAGAAAAAAATGAATAATTAATAAAACATATGAATGATTAATAAGAAATAACTGCACACGAAGGCCACCAAGCTAAAGGTAGCTGCCAAGATGCCTGCTGGGCCCATGGCCACATTGAAGTTGTGCATGGTGAAACTGTTGGTACATGTGTAGATTGTAGCAATTCCTGAGCACGTCATGTTGTCAAGAAGGGGCTATCCCTCCATTTCTTCCCCATTGACTTCTCTCCATCACTACTGCTGGGAGGGGCAGAGATGTGTGAGCTAAGTGTGTAGGACTGTGAGCATGTGTGTTTTGCCTTGAAGTGGATCAGCATGTCTTTTGTGGAACCGGTTTGTCTTGTTGTCTGATCCAAGTGTAGGTAAATCTATGACGTGGAATGGGCAGGCTTGAAGAGCACATGGAGGCAGTGAGATCAGATGAAAACTCATTTGAAGACAAGTTTCCATACACCATGTGTGTATGATGGTGGTGTTGTATTTAAAAAGCTCCTTCTGCAGGTGCCACAGCTGTATCTCCTGAAGGTACCCCATCATCTGGACCTGAGAGGTTCCCATTCAAAAACCTGTTCCAACCACTGCTCTCCAAGGACTGTGTTCTCTTAGGGAGTCTTCACGTGGCTGTGCAGGGCATGGGACTGAGGAAGTGGAGGTGTGGGTGTCTACTACTTGCAACCCCATCCCCAGGTCTGTAGTTAGATCTACATATTGATCTCCCAAACCCCCAAGTATCCATTGTGTCATTTAGACAATGGAAGTACATAGGAACATATTCTGTGCCATGACTTGCCTTATTTGCTTAAATTTAAAATGAGGAATTAATGTGTCTGAATGTTCCCTCATGCTTGGCTTGCTATGGTGGAACAGGAGGGCAGAAGGAGAAGGATCATCTTGGAAGGACTGGAAGGACTTCTTGACCACTACTTTGCTGAAGAGTGCTGGTACTGTTTGTGAGTGGTTCATGGAAATGACCACCAAACAAGGACATTGGCAGTTGCAGACAGGTACACTTAAGTACAAATGTACATTGCTGTGCACATACACACAATCTGTACACATACATGCATGCAAGAACATCCCTGCATGTTTTACCCAGGACACTAAATTTAAAAGTAGGAGTAAGTAAGAGTGCATTACTACCACATAATTACATGCATTGACACACAATAGATTAGTGTATGCTTTACAGTGGTGTTCTGTCCTTCACTACAGAGAGGACCAGATTGACCACTTCAGTAAACCAGTCATGAAGGCTCTCGGCATGTGCTTTTTACCAACTACCTCATTTACCCTCACTTGTATGGATGGCAGCTTGAGACGTTACAAATCGCACACTGTATGCAAACCTGTACGTGTAAGCGATATAGTATATAGCAATGTATACTTTGGGTCTAATTCCTATTCGTACGTGTATATGTACATGTGTATACATGTGTGTGTCAGTGACATGTACATGTACATGCACTTAAATGTGTTAGGGGAAGTGATAATCAAGCCTCTGGTGTGTGTGCATGTATCATTGTAACTTAATGTCACTGATGGTTAGAATGCTGGAAACAGAAACATCAAACTGAGCATGTACGTGTAATATGAAATAGAAACCAATATAAAGAAGTTAGAATATGTCATAGGATGTGCATCAATGCCAATTGTTTGCTTTAAAGTAGATTTTTGATTATCTGCTCAGCTAAATGTGTCAAGTAGTACATATTCCTGGTATCTCCTAAATGCTATTAATGAGTTATGACCAATCATAAAGTATTCCCATTGTGGCGTAAGTCTCGCGTTTAAAAGACTGTATCTCTGACACCATTAATGTTATTGTTTAATTAAAGTTACTTTCAGGTACCATTTCTTTCCTGCAATGTAATAAGTGGCTACAGAGATGTGCTTTAAAAAATAAATCAAAAATTTTTTACAATAGGGAGAATGTACAGTACAGTGTAAAGGGGAGAAAGAAAAAAATGTGATACATGCCAAACAATTAACTTGGGAACAATAATTTAATTACTTTAGATTACCTGGCCCCTCCTCGAACTCTCGGAGCTGAGATACTACTGCTTTGGAGATATGTGCTTCCTCACATGCCGCAGATAGATAGGTGCAATGCCAACACCAGTGACAGCTTAGACACACAAACTAGCAGTGGTAGATGCACCATACCCTGATACAAATTAGCCACTCTAAGGTCAACCAATACTGCACCCTTTGAGTTCCTCTTCATCACCACCACCATGATGATTCTTATACTCCCCTTGTCTGCATATTCATGCTTGGAAGCCATTGTGACACCAGAGCCTGTGTATCCTCCAACTTGCTCATTTCACCAATTGAGCCTTTCTAATACGCTTTGGACAGTTTGCACCATACTGTCATACCTCCTTTTTGACCTTTGATTGTCACTTTTGTATGCACTTCTGGTCCTACTTGATAACTAACAGCTTACCAGAAAGCAAGCACAGTACTATTGGCTTGCCTCCGCTATTAGTGCTGCCTGGACCATCCAACCCTTATCGCTTGCACATTTAAAAGCCTCAATCCCTCCTCAACGCTGGATTGCAGATACCAAGCCAGGTGTGTTTTTAAGAAAGTACATGTGTAGTACTGGCCAGGTGAGAAGGCAAATGGCAGATTACCACATATCTAAAAGTAATATTGGACACTTGAAAAGGTGTGAATTCAGAAGAGGCTTGTGTTTTTTGGGTGCAGTTATGCAGTCACTAAATGATGGAGCTCTGTGCTCCACAGTAACACTGGGAACTCCCTTTTCTGGACTGTGGAATGGCAGGATAGATGCAGAAAACATTGTGGAAGGTTGGGAGCAGTGATAGGAACACAGGTCGAATGAGGAAACTACCTCGTACTGCCATGTGAGAAATATATTGACCGCTGAGAAAAGAGAATTTGGACTCTGTTACTCAGTTGTAATGATGTCGTCAGGCTGGAAGATATGGAAAGAGACTGATAACAACAAACTTGCCCTTGATGTGAATACTGTACAACATGAGCGCACTAGCACTTTGCTGGTATGGCCATTACTCACCACCAAGGTTGGTATTTCTTGGCCTACCACCTAAGAGCAGTCATTTAACTCCAGCCAATATGGGGTCCTTAGCTGTCCAATCTCTGATTGAGGGTACTTTCACAGGGCAGTCCTCAAGTGTCAACACCATGTCTCCAGGCAACAAGACCTTGTCTGGGGCTAAGCCTACCAAAGCCATGACCATGGCTGTGTTCCTTTGCCTAACCTATTCACTGTAGGCGCTCAATAGTTGTGCCCACCGCTGGATTCTTACTGATGCCAGGGCAGGGGCACTTTGAGTCTCAGAGAACATAATATTGGAAAGGTATTGGGTTGTAGTATAAAATGATTCACCTACCCAAAAAATATTGGTGGAATCTTTCTACTCTATAGCTGCATAGATAATTGAGAGGCCCGCTTTTCCCACTGGGGCAAAGGAGCAGAAAGGAAATGCAATTTTAAAGCTCCAGGTAGTGTCTTACAGCCTAATGACAATAGCCTCCTTTATGGCACTCCTGGTGTACCATGGCCTCCTTTATATTACCCCTTGTGTGCTATGGCTTTCTCTATGGCACTCCTGATGTACCATGGCCTCCTTTATAGTACCCCTTGTGTGCTATGGCTTTCTCTACGGCACCCTGATGTACCATGACCTTCCTTATGATACCATGGTTAGTGGTGGCCTCAGCATTTTCAGAGGGGCGCCCAAATTGGGCAGGGCATGTTGGATTGCCATGTTTATATACGCAAGCAAGTGCTAGAGGTAATTTATGCTACCAACAACAGCCACATATTTTAGGGAGTGGAGGTGAAGGGATATGCCAGGGGCCTCTGGCCGCCCCTGATGGTGGGCACTTTGGTATGGCACCCCCAATGTGGGTGTGGACACCCCTGACCGTGTGGGTGTGGACACTCCTGGAGTGGATGTGGTGGGTGACATTTATGACGCCTATGTGTGCTAGTTGCATTTTAGAGGCACAGCTCATCCTTCACCCATCACCCACTGATGGGCACAGCTCATCCTTCACCCATCACCCACTGATGGATGCAGCGATTGCAACAGCCCAGTGACTTTCAAATGAGCTATGCATATCAGAATATGATAGGTCAGCCTCCCTAGTACTGGCTGTAATCCTGATGTTTCTTGGCCTGGGATTAATGGACACAAAAACTAACGCCCAGCCGGTATATCATTGACAGCTAAGGTGATAAGAAGGACTTACTGGTTTTTGCGTACCTGAACCAGAATGTCCTCCCATTTGCCCGTGAGTCCTAAAATGCTGTTAGTGATCAGCTGAGGTTAGGTTTGTGGTGGAACACAGGCAAGAAGCATTCAATGCTGGGGACGAGCAACTTGATCTTGATCCCTCTTCTGGTGTATCAGCGGTGACTACTTTTACAGTTTAGAGGCCGACGACCCATATAGCTACACTTGTCGTCTGTGTGATTTTCTAGTTGTGTGTTTACTGGTGTACCCAGCCAAATGGTACTCCCCTCCCACTTCAGCTGATATTTGTCCACCTACCTCTCCTACTTAAATTGTAGTTCATTTCACCGACTCACCTTAGCCAGTAATCGCAATTCTACCAAACCACTAGCTATTCCTCCGAGGGCTTTGTGGCTTCCAATACTGCAGGCACCAGTTGCCATCAGGCTCTTGAAGTTGTCTGGTCAAATGTTTTAGATGTTCACTGGCTTGGAATGAATCTTGCCAGACTGATAAGTCCACATTCCTCAGCAGATATGCGATCTTTGGGGTAATGAGAGTCATGATAAAGGAACCTGACACAACCTGTACTCGACACAGCCACAGCCTCAAACTACATGTACTTGGAGTGAGTATTACACAGAACAGCAAACTGCTTCCCCAGAAATGCAGCAATACTACAGGTGGGGACTTCAATGCCTCTTGTCAAATCCATCATGTGTCTAATCTACAACTTTGCTTCTCTGCCAGACTTCTACACAAGCACACAGCTACCCCTCATCCTAGAGACTCAACCTTGCTTTCTTGTCATTGTACCGCTTGATGATGGGAAGTGTGTGCTCTTGACAAGCTCCAGAGTCATGGCTAATAAGGAACTTGACAGCTTGCCAAACCACTAGCTATTCCTCCCTGGGCTTTGTGGCTTCCAATTCTGCAGGCAGCAGTTGCCATGAGGTTCTTGAAGTTGTCTGGTCAACCACTTAATGATGAACTCAACAGGGTCCTCATAGGGTCCTCATGGGACACAGTTTTGAGAGCGGTGCCATTACCAGAGTTATGATGAAGAAACTTACAGTATGCACTGGTGTGCATTTCAACACAGCCACAACCTCCAACTACTTGGAGTGAATGTCCACCAGAACAGCTGTTTCCCCAGAAATGGCCCTGCAAAATGGTATGATGTGAGCAAGAAGGTCCCATTGTTGAAGCAGTACTATAAGTGGAGATATCTTGCTGGCTTATTAGGCATGACAGTTACTTTTTAATTTCAGGACTCATGACTACCAAACCATGACTCTTGCCAAACCCTTCATTCCTTGTGAATCTACAACATCACATCTCTGCCAGCATTTGCTCTAGCAGACAGCTACCCTGCAGCAAGTAATCGTTCTAGGGGGCTCAACTCTTGCTTTCTTCAACAGTACCATACAATGCTGCGGTGGTACCCCATGCAAACAATGCATTGCTCACAGTCAAACTTTTTAGACATTCACTAGCGAATCCTGCCAGACTGATTGATAACTCAACATTACTAACATCCTCAGTAGATATGTCAACTTTGGGGTAGCTATGCCTTTGATAATCCTCACCAAAGCTGGGTCTGGGTATGTTTTCATGCTCCCATATCACCCTGCACACAATACTTCTTTTCAATAACTGACAGGGCACCAAGGTCCTTAATTGTCAACACACATTAGCTTCTTTGTGGTATTCTTCAAAGGGCTTCGGTGGCTTCCTATACTGCTGGCTTTTTCACATTCTAACTGCTCACACAATTTTATATGGCACAGTTTTAGACTCCTGGTATACTGCTTGATGGTGGGAAGGGTGCTCTCGACAGGCGCAACAACTGCCGTTACGAGAGTCTTGACAAAGGAACCTGACACAACTTGCACTTGATACAGCCACAACCTCAAACTACATGTACTTTGAGTGGGTATTACACAGAACAGCAAACTGCTTCCCCAGAAATGGCCCTGCAAAATGGATGTGGCGTCAGGTGAGCAAGATGGTCCCGTCCCAATGTTGAAGCAGTACTACAGGTGGGGACTTCTTGCTAAGCAGTACTACAGGTGGGGACTTCTTGCTAAGCAGTACTACAGGTGGGGACTACATATTGAAGCAGTACTACTGGTGGGGACTTCTTGCTAACATATTGAAGCAGTACTACAGGTGGGGACTTCTTGCTAAGCAGTACTACAGGTGGGGACTTCTTGCTAAGCAGTACTACAGGTGGGGACTTCTTGCTAACATTTTAAAGCAGTACTACAGGTGGGGACTACATATTGAAGCAGTACTACAGGTGGGGACTTCTTGCTAACATATTGAAGCAGTACTACAGGGGGGGACTTCTTGCTAACATGTTGAAGCAGTACTACAGGTGGGGGCTTCTTGCTAAGCAGTACTACAGGTGGGGGCTTCTTGCTAAGCAGTACTACAGGTGGGGACTTCTTGCTAAGCAGTACTACAGGTGGGGACTTCTTGCTAACATTTTAAAGCAGTACTACAGGTGGGGACTACATATTGAAGCAGTACTACAGATGGGGACTTCTTGCTAACATATTGAAGCAGTACTACAGGTGGGGATTTATTGCTAACATATTGAAGCAGTACTACAGGTGGGGACTTCTTGCTAACATGTTGAAGCAGTACTACAGGTGGGGACTTCTTGCTAACATGTTGAAGCAGTACTACAGGTGGGGACTTCTTGCTAACATGTTGAAGCAGTACTACAGGTATCTTGCTAACATGTTGAAGCAGTACTACCGGTGGGGACTTCTTGCTAACATGTTGAAGCAGTACTACAGGTGTCTTGCTAACATGTTGAAGCAGTACTACAGGTGGGGACTTCTTGCTAACATGTTGAAGCAGTACTACAGGTATCTTGCTAACATGTTGAAGCAGTACTACAGGTGGGGACTTCTTGCTAACATGTTGAAGCAGTACTACAGGTGTCTTGCTAACATGTTGAAGCAGTACTACAGGTGGGGACTTCTTGCTAACATGTTGAAGCAGTACTACAGGTGGGGGTTTCTTGCTAAGCAGTACTACAGGTGGGGGCTTCTTGCTAAGCAGTACTACAGGTGGGGGCTTCTTGCTAAGCAGTACTACAGGTGGGGACTTCTTGCTAACATGTTGAAGCAGTACTACTGGTGGGGACTTATTGCTAACACATGTTGAAGCAGTACTACAGGTGGGGACTTCTTGCTAAGCAGTACTACAGGTGGGGGCTTCTTGCTAAGCAGTACTACAGGTGGGGGCTTCTTGCTAAGCAGTACTACAGGTGGGGGCTTCTTGCTAAGCAGTACTACAGGTGGGGACTTCTTGCTAACATGTTGAAGCAGTACTACTGGTGGGGACTTATTGCTAACACATGTTGAAGCAGTACTACAGGTGGGGACTTCTTGCTAAGCAGTACTACAGGTGGGGACTTCTTGCTAAGCAGTACTACAGGTGGGGACTTCTTGCTAACATGTTGAAGCAGTACTACCGGTGGGGACTTCTTGCTAACATGTTAAAGCAGTACTACAGGTGGGGACTTCTTGCTAACATATTAAAGCAGTACTACAGGTGGGGACTTCTTGCTAAGCAGTACTACAGGTGGGGACTACATATTGAAGCAGTACTACAGGTGGGGACTTCTTGCTAACATATTGAAGCAGTACTACAGGTGGGGACTTCTTGCTAAGCAGTACTACAGGTGGGACTTCTTGCTAAGCAGTACTACAGGTGGGGACTTCTTGCTAAGCAGTACTACAGGTGGGAACATCTTGCTAACATTTTAAAGCAGTACTACAGGTGGGGACTTTTTGCTAAGCAGTACTACAGGTGGGGACTTCTTGCTAAGCAGTACTACAGGTGGGGGCTTCTTGCTAAGCAGTACTACAGGTGGGGACTTCTTGCTAACATGTTGAAGCAGTACTACTGGTGGGGACTTATTACTAACACATGTTGAAGCAGTACTACAGGTGGGGACTTCTTGCTAAGCAGTACTACAGGTGGGGACTTCTTGCTAAGCAGTACTACAGGTGGGGACTTCTTGCTAACATGTTGAAGCAGTACTACCGGTGGGGACTTCTTGCTAACATGTTGAAGCAGTACTACCGGTGGGGACTTCTTGCTAACATGTTGAAGCAGTACTACCGGTGGGGACTTCTTGCTAAGCAGTACTACAGGTGGGGACTTCTTGCTAACATGTTAAAGCAGTACTACAGGTGGGGACTTCTTGCTAACATATTAAAGCAGTACTACAGGTGGGGACTTCTTGCTAAGCAGTACTACAGGTGGGGACTTCTTGCTAAGCAGTACTACAGGTGGGGACTTCTTGCTAACATTTTAAAGCAGTACTACAGGTGGGACTACATATTGAAGCAGTACTATAGATGGGGACTTCTTGCTAACATATTGAAGCAGTACTACAGGTGGGGACTTCTTGCTAACATATTGAAGCAGTACTACAGGTGGGGACTTCTTGCTAACATGTTGAAGCAGTACTACAGGTGGGGACTTCTTGCTAACATGTTGAAGCAGTACTACAGGTGTCTTGCTAACATGTTGAAGCACTACTACAGGTGCGGACTTCTGGCTAACATGTTGAAGCACTACTACAGGTGGGGACTTCTTGCTAACAGATTGAAGCAGTGCTACAGGTGTGGACTTCTTGCTAACACGTTGAAGCAGTACTACAGGTGGGGACTTCTTGGTAACTGGTCAGCATGTATGGCCACCAATCTATGCCTCTTGTCAAATCCATCATTCGATGTGATCCCATGAGTAGTGTCACGAAGTATTCACGGCAGTCAATGGCCAGGTTACTTCTTCTTGTTTGTTGTTAGTGGCAGGGATGCCTTATGCAACCAATTGACCTTCAATTACATCCGTCATCAGTAATGCCAGAGGCTGAGAGGCTGTTCACTAGCTTGTGAGAGGTTTGGAATAAATATTGTTGGCTACTTGTACATTCCTGAAATCCTCCGCACATCAGATGCCTGCTTTTTGGTAACTATGCCCTTGAACATCACCACCTAAGCCGGGTCTGGCTTAACTCCTTCCCCCAGTATCTGATGACAAACGTATAGCGATTCAGACATGTGTGTATAATTCTTGTTCAACTTTATATTGTGCACGCCGCTTTCATTAATGTCTTGTTTCACGACCACCAGAACATTATCTGCTATCCACAACTTTAATGCTATACAAAGCTTCTGTCAGACGCCACTTTGTGAGCTGGGGAAACATTAAATGGTAGTCTCATCCATCAGTACTAGGAGGTGGGTCCCCAACACAAGTAGTATGAAAACTAGGCTTGACATACATGAAGAGGTCATGACAAAGACCCTGGTATTATTCCGCAGGATGTCATCCAGAGGAGGCAAATTCCCTATTCAGGTCCCCCGCGCATCTGAAGGTTGCTTATCCACTTTATGGTTATATCAATCATGTCTTCCATTCCTTGTAACGTTTCTTGCACTGCTGCTGTCATTGTGTGGAGATGGTTATATTGTATTAGTTGCCACTGCTTGCCGGTCTGCTGATTACCTCGCCCTCATGGTCTAAAAATAATTACTACAAAGTCAGCGGGTCATCAGTGTAGTACATGGAGATGGATTCAGGATCTGGCTCTGGGTGCAGACGTTGCATTAACCTCATTATCCAGTCTAAACAGCAATACAATGAATGTTAACAATCTTTGGTGGTACATGTAGTACCAGAAATGGGAACATGTCTGACATAGTACAATATGCAGTATGGCCAGGCTGGCCATGAGTTGACACCCTGAGCCCATAAAAAAGGTGCCTGTCTCATATCAGAAGCACCACCTGTGGCAATGGGCAGACATGGTCATGCAAGAGCACCTTCATTATATTGCCACATGCACCCAAAAGGACACAACACTCTTACTACTTAACTATTATAGAAATCCAGCTACAGTCCTGTCCTCTGGTAATACCTGGTAGAACACACCCACAGTGTCTTGAATAGTTGCAAATCAATTCACAAGGCATGGACAGGATAACACATGCCAGCATTCGTTCAAGGCTACACACATCACTGGTTATCTATCAATTTCACATATGTCCATCAGTCAGGCAGCATTGGGAGTAAAGACAGTGGAACCACTTCCAGAACACGAAGAAGCAGTAGTTGTGGAGTTGTTGTCATTAATCTTCCAAGGCAACATTGACTTGGTGCTTTTATCCCATGGATGCCAACAGTCAACACAATGTAGTACCAAATGGACAGCAACATAAGCAGTCCCTTAATAGCTCAATATGAAAACAACAAGCTCATTTACAATATATAAGTACCTTTCAATCATGAGTGGATTCAATGTAAGTGGTATTATTCAAGTAAAACTGTGAGTGTGTGTAGTATTTGTATTTATTTACAGTTGTGCTGGATGGCATTGTAGTGTGGTCATGGCTTTCCAAATGGTTGGACTATGCAGAAAATCACTTGACAAACACATTCAAGTAAGTACTTGTGTTTACTGTACTTGATGCTTAACACCACCAAGCAATGATAATGTACACAAGTATTAGTATGTTCCATTGTCTGTGCATGTGTAAAACGTCTTATGTACACACACACACACACACACACACACACACACACACACACACACACACACACACACACACACACAAAATGAATACATTGGACTGCTGCTTTATGTGACTGTGTCTCTAGTTGCAGAATCGATATGGAAGTGGGTCTCACATCCTTGCAGCCTGACTGCACACGTGTAAAAAGTCTTATGTACACACACAAAATGAATACATTGGACCACTGCATAATGTGACTGTCTCTAGTTGCAGAATCTCACATTCTTCTAGCCCTGCCCTGCTCAAGATGTAGGATATCTCTGGCCACTCCTGGCACAGAGATTTTGCTGAGATGATCAGAGTACTGTTCAGAGGGGAATAGCAGTCTATGGTGCCAGTATGCTCACAGTGAGTTTGTGGTATAAGCAAGCTCTTCCCATTCAAAAATAATCTTTTCCAAATAATGCCCTCATGCATATGGGGCCATAAATCCGTTGCATGTATATAGCTGTGCATATTGTATTTGTGGGGTTATGGATTTGAAGGCAACATTTGGTGTCTAGTAAGGATGAGAAATATAATGGACGTAAATGTAGTTATCTTAAATGTAGGACTAAATATTGCATTTTTGCTTTTGATTTGCACCACTCTTGCCTTCAAATTAGCCCCTTCCTCCTTACAGACATATCCCTAGGATGGAGCCTACCCCTATTTGTCCTCCTTTAATGGTCTATGTTGAGATCAGAGTACTGTTCGGAGGGGAATAGCAGTCTATGGTGGCAGAATGCTCAGTGAGTTTTGCGGTACACTATTTAAGCAAGCTCTTTAGATTCAAATAATTTCCTCATGGGCCATATATCATTGCATGTATGCACATGTATGTAGCTGGGCATATTGTCTTGGTTATGGATTTGAAGGCAAAATTGGTGTGTAGTAATAAAATGGACATAAATAAATGTAGTTATCTTTAAAAATATACATGTAGGGCTAAATATTGCATTTTTTACACCACTGTTGGCTTGAAACTTGCCCCTCCCTCCTCACAGATGTGTCCCTAGGCTGGAGCCTGCCCCCATTTGTCCTACTTACTGGTGCCTGATGTCTGCAAGCTTCCCTCGAGCTCCTCAGTGTGCTCTGCTAGGTGGTGGATGCACTGTGATTGTACTAACATTGGAAGGCTGAACCAAGGTTAGTTTCCATATTTAGAGTTGGGTATATGTGCTTGTAGGTCAGTGTTAATTTTACTTTGTATGATGACCTGTGTGATATGTGTTATTTAAGTGCTGAATGATGTGGTTAACACGAATAATGGCTTATAAATGTTGGTGAGATGGCTGTCCATTACAGAGGCAGTCATTATAAGTCAGTTACCCTTGCCCCTTTGGATATTCTCCAAATGATGCACACCCCTCTCCCCTTTCCTTTCAAAGACATTTTGTGACCCATGCATGAAACACATCTTGATAGACATGCCCTACGAGATGAAGTCCTGTAGGGTCCCAAATCTATGCTTACACTTCTAGTACTGTGAAGCCACTTAACACAAATACATAAACCCCAACACACACATATCTAGAGCTTACTGTCTAGTTTTAATAGTCTCAACTTGGTGGTGAAGCTTTTGTTTGTATGTGTACCAGGCTGTACCTATTGGTTACAGAGATATGGGCTGTAGCTACATGTGTTGATTGCTGTGTATTTGTGTACATTCATTAGTTGATGAGCTTATCACATTAGTTGTGCTGCACATTCCCTTAATAAGTTTGACTATTTGCGTCTTCAGGGTTCACGTAGCTGAATTCATCATCCATCAACACTCTTTCCGATTCCAGTACTGCAATGTTAACATTCTTTCTATGTTATGACTGTAAGAAGCTCCCTTGCCTTCCCCTCCCCTCCCCTCCCCTCCTCTCCTCCCCTCCCTTCCTTCCACTACCTCCTTTCCCTCCCCTCAGTCCTCTACCTCCTTCCCGACTCATTGTCCTCCCATTCTCCATTCCACCTCACCATTTCCCTACTTGTGGGTTTCACTCGACTACCTTTTTTCTTTCCCCAAAGATGAGACATCTATGTTTAATCCAATGAAAGCGTTTCCAAGGATTCTAACTTTTGTGGAGAGAAAGTGCCTTCATCTGTTGGTATGTAAATATGTATGCCCTTGCAAACTCCTCCCAATTCTTTTCCTCCCCATGCATTCCTACATCCTTCTCTTCCACATTCCTTCCTCCCCTCTCCTCTCCCTTTTCCATATATACACATTATCACTCCTTTCCATGTACTGGGGTGATGTGTGTTTTTGGAATGATTGAGTGTGCTGGTTGTGTGCTTGGGATTATGTGAATATGTGCTGAGATGATGTAATGGTAATTTAGATTGTAGATACAGCATATCCAGTCTAATATGCATACATGTATGTGTTACACAATCAAAGAAAATCGTCTAATAAGTGCTAAATTACTGATTAAATAATATGGGCTCAAACTAAATATGACTTTTTAAAAAAATTGCTGGAATGATGTGTGTGCTATGGTAGAGGCATTGCACATCCCACTATCAAACTACAGTGGATGGTAAACACATACATCATGTTGGTTAGATTAAACTGTGTGTCCATTACAAATTGAGTGGGATTTCCCCTTTGTATACTCTCCATATGATACCCACCCCTTTGCCCTTTCAAGGACGCAATTTCTGCTTGTGCTATGCTTTGCTTGTGAAACATACATGCATATACATGTATGAATGCATTGTTGTTTTATTTTAGCTGATTTACAATTAACCATATTAATTTGACATTTTTAGAGCCATGAAGTTCACTTCATCCTCTTGCCACCAATGTTCAGTACACTGCAGTGATAACTTCCCTCCTTTGTTATGACAGTAAGAGGCTCTCCCTCTCCTACTCCTTCCTCCCCCTCCTCACACTCTACGCTCTTACTCCTCCCCTCCCAACCATCCTCCACTTTCCCTCCTCCCTCATCCCCTCCTCCCTCATCCCCTCCCTTCCCTCATCCCTCCTTTCCCTCCTCCCTCCCTTCCCTCTACCCTCCCTTCGCTCCTCCCTCCCCTTCCCTCTACCCTCCCTTCCCTCCTCTCCTCCCTACCGTCCTCCCTCCCTCCCGCTCCCTTCCCTCGTCTGCACCCTTTCCTTCTCCCCTCCCTTCCATCCTTCATTTCCTCCCCTCCTTCCTCCTCTCCTCCTTCCTCCTCTCCTCCTTCCTCCTCTCCTCCTTCCTCCTCTCCTCCTTCCTCCTCTCCTCCCTCCTCTCCTCCTCCCTCCTCTCCTCCTCCCTCCTCTCCTCCTTCCTCCTCTCCTCCTTCTTCCTCTCCTTCCTCCTCTCCTCCTTCCTCCTCTCCTCCTTCCTCCTCTCCTCCTTCCTCTTCTCCTCCTTCCTCCCTCTCTCTACCTTCCCCCCTCTTTTTTGTTACGCAACACTGCCTTCTCTTCCCCCAGTGAGGTATCTACATTGTATATTTACTCCAGTAGAAGTGTTCTCAAGGATACCAGACTTTGTTTGACAGAAGAACCTTCATCTCTGTTGGTATGTAGTAATATCATTCCTTCCTCACCCCTCCATTCTCCATTCATTCCTCCCCTCTCCTGTTCCTTGACTATATGTACACCTGTAACCATATTATCACTCATATCTATCCATCAGATACTGCTAGCTCCAACCATGTGATGGGTTGGGGGTCTATCACCATTGCGATCTGATCTGTGGATTGAAAGCTGAAATTTCTGTCCAAATGAAACTATAAGGTGCATAAAAGCACACACCATGGCTATGGCATGCTGCGTGTGTGCGCGTGCACACATCATGTATGTAAGTGTGGGTATGCGTACATTGTTGTATAACATGTGCCTTAACTGATTGTCTTCCCCCCCCCCCCAGATTTTCTGGTCTTATTTGCTTCAATTCTATCTTCCAGTAGCAGTCAAGTATACTTTATGACCTGACCCTGACCCTCAAAGGAAGAGAGAATCCTCACTGCTGAGACAATCCATAGTAGAGCACCACAACTTTTGCCACGACCCTCTCAAATCCTTTTCGTTTTTCAGCAATCTGATAGGGCTCATTGAGATTAGTTATTAATCACAGTTTCACTTTTGGATACACTTCGGTTAATTGAATATATTTAGTCAACTTCATAAGCGCCACGAAATTTTGTGATCACTATGACTGTTTTGCAAAGCTACAGTAATGTGTCCATAAGGTTTTGATTGAAACTGTTACTAACACTAGAATGCACTCACCTCATGGGTGTACACATATGTATGTGTTGTGTGAAAACCTTAATAAACTTAATATTTTGACTAGTTGTTTTACACTTCTCAAATTATCTCAAAATACCCCTATTCATTTCTCTATTTCAATTTAACCCCATGACAAGATAGGTTATGAAGTAGTTAATGCATTAAAATTAATTTAGGGTATCCGTTCCGCTAGTAAGTTATAAATTGATTTGTGTCAAAAACATTATGTTTCTTTGAGCTGCCGCTTGACCACAAAATTTACACAGACGTAACGATGCTATTAAAACAGACGTAACTACGATAGAAGGGCGTAGCCCAAGTTGCAAAAGAACGGGAAGGTCACGTTGCACGCTGCGCTACGCTTGCTAATATGCACTTTTAGCACGCATGACACTTCAATCCCGATACAACAATAGTAGCGCTCTATAAAGCATAGCAAAACTGTACGTGCTTTATTTATCTACTCATATACATGTGCACAAAGGATCACACCATATGTGTAGTGCTGTAGCAACAAAAAAAAAAAAAAACTAACTGCTCAGTCCAACTTGAAGGGCTCTTCGAGCGATACAGTATCACTAAGCCTGTAGCAGTGGGGGTCATTGACCCCCACTGCTACAGGCTACAGGCTTAGTGATACTGTATCGCTCGAAGAGCCCTTCAAGTTGGACTGAGCAGTTAGTTTTTTTTTTTTTTTTTGTTGCTACAGCACTACACATATGGTGTGATCCTTTGTGCACATGTATATGAGTAGATAAATAAAGCACGTACAGTTTTGCTAGCGCTACTATTGTTGTATCGGGATTGAAGTGTCATGCGTGCTAAAAGTGCATATTAGCAAGCGTAGCGCAGCGTGCAACGTGACCTTCCCGTTCTTTTGCAACTTGGGCTACGCCCTTCTATCGTAGTTACGTCTGTTTTAATAGCATCGTTACGTCTGTGTAAATTTTGTGGTCAAGCGGCAGCTCAAAGAAACAGAATGTTTTTGACACAAATCAATTTATAACTTACTAGCGGAACGGATACCCTAAATTAATTTTAATGCATTAACTACTTCATAACCTATCTTGTCATGGGGTTAAATTGAAATAGAGAAATGAATAGGGGTATTTTGAGATAATTTGAGAAGTGTAAAACAACTAGTCAAAATATTAAGTTTATTAAGGTTTTCACACAACACATACATATGTGTACACCCATGAGGTGAGTGCATTCTAGTGTTAGTAACAGTTTCAATCAAAACCTTATGGACACATTACTGTAGCTTTGCAAAACAGTCATAGTGATCACAAAATTTCGTGGCGCTTATGAAGTTGACTAAATATATTCAATTAACCGAAGTGTATCCAAAAGTGAAACTGTGATTAATAACTAATCTCAATGAGCCCTATCAGATTGCTGAAAAACGAAAAGGATTTGAGAGGGTCGTGGCAAAAGTTGTGGTGCTCTACTATGGATTGTCTCTGCTGTGTGTGAGCTCAAAGTGCAGGAGATCACTGGCCACCCCTGGCACAGATGTATTGACCTGTGGGGCACTGGAGCTACCAAACTCCACCTAGGGCCAAATCAACAGTATGCTGAGATCAGAGGGGATGGCAGAATATGACCACAGTGAGTTTGTGGTATAAGCTAAGTTTAATTCATGAAGATCTAGAGCGTTTCTAAAGTTACAATCGCAAATGGGGGAGGGGGGGTGGGGTTTCTAGATGACAGGCCAAGGTTAGGGAGTGCAAGAATGTGGGTAGTTAAAAAGCAATTGTGGAGAGGAGAGTGGGCATTGTTGGTGCTCTGCTTCAACATACATGTATAACTAGAATTATGTGCACTCACTATAGGGGGAGAGCTAGAGTCCTTGCATTTAAAGGCTCATATCTCTGTTATTATTATTACACATTTTGTGAGTGGTTGATTATATATAAGTGGAACCACTTATTATTGTAGATTACCTGCCCCCATAATCCAACACATATGATTTTCTGGAACTGAGATACTACTGATTTGGAGATATGTTGTTCCTGATGTGTTCTTGCAACAGCACCTCAGCAGGTCCACTACCACTGAATGAATTGTAATCTAAATTAGACAGGATATGCAATGAAGAACAGCAAGAACACATTGCTTTAGCCATTGGAATGTACCTGAAGCAGTGCACAGGTCAAAAGGCATACCCTTACAGACCAAAAGGTGTAACAAATGCAGTTTTGTTCCATGACCCCTGGGTTAATCGCTCCAGTGTTGAAAAGTAGGTGTGTGTCATCATTTCTGGGCCTGCACAATGGGGGGTGCCCTGGGTGCCATCAGTAACACACGAATCACTTGCTTCTGGTGAATAGGTAATCATCTTGCTGACGTGTTGGCTGACTGCTTCCTATCAATCTAATTTTACAGTAAGCTGGTGTCTCCCACAAAACTGCAATCACATAATAAAACAGCGATAAAGCAGCACCTCTTTAGTTCTTGAGCACCACTCAGCATGTGGTGGGCCCATCCTCCACTCCAACATGCTACAGTTTCTCACTGCATGCAGTATTGCTGATGGGCCTTGTAGCTGCCACCTTCTCTTCTAATAAAAATTTAAAACTGACAGGGCAACCAACCTTTATTGTCAACGCACATTGCCCTACCAAACTTATCTTATCCAAATAAATAGTGCCTCTTGTATTTTACCTTCAACTCTTTCCACACGTCTTTCCTTAGCAGCATCACAGCTGACCCAGATAGTTTTGTGCTGTGTCCTGATAAAGAACCCATCAACATTAAGGGCAGCTACAGATGAGGCAGTTTTGCTCAAGTGCTCACTCTGACCACATGACCAGCAAGCTTAAGTGCACCCTGCTTTCCACAGTTTGTGGCTTACCATAACTGCAGGCTGCATCTCCTGCCCTCCAATTGCGCATTCTAGCAAGTGGTATTGCTCACCCTGCTTTCTTGCTATTGTTATATCACAGAATCTGAAGTTGCCTGTCAACTGGTAGTGTGCTCTTGACAAGCTCAAGCTAGAGTCATGACTAAGGAACTTGACAGCTTGCAGTACTCCCTCAGAACACTAGCTATTCCTCCCTGGGCTTTGTGGCTTCCAATACTGCAGGCACCAGTTGCCATCAGGCTCTTGAAGTTGTCTGGTTAACCACTTAAATGTTTTAGACGTTCATTGGCTTGGAATGAACTTGCCAGACTGATAAGTCCACATTCCTAACATCCTCAGCAAATATGCCAACTTTGAGGTAGCTATGCCTTTGATAATCATCACCAAAAGCTGGGTCTGGGTATGTTTGCATGCTCTCATATCACACTGCACACAGTACTTCTTTTTAATAACTGACATTCCACCAACCTTAATTGTCAAAGCAGTGTGGGGGTATTCTTCAAAGGGCTTCAGTGGCTTCTTATACTGCTGGCTTTTTCACATTCTAACTGCTTGCACAATTTTATATGGCATAGTTTCATACTCCTAAAGTAGCCTGGTTTACTTCTTGATGGTGGAAAGGGTGCTCTCGACAGGCATAACAACTGCCGTTATGAGAGTCATGATAAAGGAACTAGAAAACTTGTACTTGACACAGCCACAGCCTCAAAGTACATGTACTCTTGGAGTGGGTATTACACAGAACAGAAAACTGCTTTCCCAGAAATGAAGCAGTACTACAGGTGGGGATCGAATTCAATGCCTCTTGTCAATCCTTCATTTGATGTGATCCCACGAGTAGACAACTTGCTTCTCTGCCAGACTTCTACACTAGCACACAGCTACCCCTCATCCTAGAGACTCAACCTTGCTTTCTTGTCATTGTACCGCTTGATGATGGGTAGTGTGTGCTCTTGACAAGCTCCAGAGTCATGGCTAATAAGGAACTTGACAGCTTGCCAAACCACTAGCTATTCCTCCCTGGGCTTTGTGGCTTCCAATTCTGCAGGCAGCAGTTGCCATAAGGTTCTTAAAGTTGTCTGGTCAACCACTTAATGATGAACTCAACAGGGTCCTCATGGGGCACAATTTTGAGAGCAGTGCCATTACCAGAGTAATGAGGAAGAAACTTACAGCATGCACTGGTGTGCATTTCAACACAGCCACAACCTCCAACTTCTTGGAGTGAATGTCCACCAGAACAGCTGTTTCCCCAGAAATGGCCCTGCAAAATGGTATGATGTGAGCAAGAAGGTCCCATTGTTGAAGCAGTACTATAGGTGGAGATATCTTGCTGGCTCATTAGGCATGACACTCATTTTTTAATTCCAGGTCTCATGGCTACCAAAACATGACTCTTGCCAAACCCTTCATTCCTTGTGAATCTACAACATCACATCTCTGCCAGCATTTGCTCTAGCAGACAGCTACCCTGCAGCAAGTAATCGTTCTAGAGGGCTCAACTCTTGCTTTCTTCAACAGTACCATACAATGCTGCGGTGGTACCCCATGCAAACTATGCATTGCTCACAGTCAAACTTTTTAGACATTCACTAGCGAATCCTGCCAGACTGATTGATAACTCAACATTACTAACATCCTCAGCAGATATGCCAACTTTGGGGTAGCTATGCCTTTGATAATCCTCACCAAAGGTGGGTCTGGGTATGTTTTCATGCTCCCATATCACCCTGCACACAGTACTTCTTTTCAATAACTAACAGGGCACCAAGGTCCTTAATTGTCAACACACATTAGCTGCTTTGTGGCAGTGTGGGGGTATTCTTCAAAGGGCTTCGGTGGCTTCCTATACTGCTGGCTTTTTCACATTCTAACTGCTCGCACAAT
This sequence comes from Spongilla lacustris, assembly GCA_949361645.1. Taxonomy (NCBI): domain Eukaryota; kingdom Metazoa; phylum Porifera; class Demospongiae; order Spongillida; family Spongillidae; genus Spongilla; species Spongilla lacustris. Next base: position 1,347,237 of record OX442424.1, on the reverse strand, counting down.
TTTATATGGCACAGTTTTAGACTCCTGGTATACTGCTTGATGGTGGGAAGGGTGCTCTCGACAGGCGCAACAACTGCCGTTACGAGAGTCTTGACAAAGGAACCTGACACAACTTGCACTTGATACAGCCACAACCTCAAACTACATGTACTTTGAGTGGGTATTACACAGAACAGCAAACTGCTTCCCCAGAAATGGCCCTGCAAAATGGATGTGGCGTCAGGTGAGCAAGAAGGTCCCGTCCTAATGTTGAAGCAGTACTACAGATGGGGACTTCTTGCTAAGCAGTACTACTGGTGGGGACTTATTGCTAACATGTTGAAGCAGTACTACAGGTGGGGGCTTCTTGCTAACATGTTGAAGCAGTACTACAGGTGGGGACATCTTGCTAACATGTTGAAGCAGTACTACAAGTGGGGACTTCTTGCAGTACTGCAGGTGGGGACTTCTTGCTAACATATTAAAGCAGTACTACAGGTGGGGACTTCTTGCTAAGCAGTACTACAGGTGGGGACTTCTTGCTAAGCAGTACTACAGGTGGGGACTTCTTGCTAACATTTAAAAGCAGTACTACAGGTGGGGACTACATATTGAAGCAGTACTACAGATGGGGACTTCTTGCTAGCATTTTAAAGCAGTACTACAGGTGGGGACTTCATATTGAAGCAGTACTACAGATGGGGACTTCTTGCTAACATATTGAAGCAGTACTACAGGTGGGGACTTCTTGCTAACATGTTGAAGCAGGACTACAGGTGGGGACTTTTTCCTAAGCAGTACTACAGGTGGGGACTTCTTGCTAAGCAGTACTACAAGTGGGGACTTCTTGCTAACATGTTGAAGCAGTACTACAGGTGGGGGCTTCTTGCTAACATGTTGAAGCAGTACTACCGGTGGGGACTTCTTGCTAACATGTTGAAGCAGTACTACCGGTGGGGACTTCTTGCTAACATGTTGAAGCAGTATTACAGATGGGGACTTCTTGCTAACATGTTGAAGCAGTATTACAGGTGGGGACTTCTTGCTAACATATTAAAGCAGTACTACAGGTGGGGACTTCTTGCTAAGCAGTACTACCGGTGGGGACTTCTTGCTAACATTTTAAAGCAGTACTACAGGTGGGGACTACATATTGAAGCAGTACTACAGATGGGGACTTCTTGCTAACATTTTAAAGCAGTACTACAGGTGGGGACTACATATTGAAGCAGTACTACAGATGGGGACTTCTTGCTAACATTTTAAAGCAGTACTACAGGCGGGGACTACGTATTGAAGCAGTACTACAGATGGGGACTTCTTGCTAACATTTTAAAGCAGTACTACAGGCGGGGACTACGTATTGAAGCAGTACTACAGATGGGGACTTCTTGCTAACATATTGAAGCAGTACTACAGGTGGGGACTTCTTGCTAACATGTTGAAGCAGTACTACAGGTGGGGACTTCTTGCTAACATATTAAAGCAGTACTACAGGTGGGGACTACATATTGAAGCAGTACTACAGATGGGGACTTCTCTATAGGTGCTGTTTTTTAGTTTTCTTGTCGCGTAATACAACACGTACATGCACATTGCTTCCCAGTAAATGTAAATGTACTGGTCGAATGTGCAGCATGCAAAATTGATTCATGGTAGTCAATGGCCAGGTTACTTCTTGTTTTTTGTTGGTTGGAGGGATGCCTTATGTCAACAATTGACCTTCCTGCAGTAAGACCTTCTGTACATCCGTCATCAGTAATTCCGTAGAATTCCAGAGGCTGAGAGGCTGTTCACTAGCCTGTAGGAGGTTTGGAATGAATCTTGTCAGATACTTGCACATTCCTGAAATCCTCCGCGCATCAGATGCCTGCTTTGTGGTAACTATGCCCTTGATCATCACCACCTATACTGGGTCTGGCTTAACTCCTTCCCCCAATATCTGATGACAAATGTGCAGCAATTCAGACATACGTGTATAATTCTTGTTCAACTTTATATTTTGCAAGCCTCTTTCCTTAATGTCTTGTTTCACGACCACCAGAACATTATCTGCTATCCACAACTTTACTGCCATACAAAGCTTCTGTCAGACACCACTTTGTGAGCTGGGGAAACATTAAATGTTAGTCTCATCCATCAGTATTAGGAGGTGGGTCCCCAACACAAGTAGTATGAAAACTAGGCTTGACATACATGAAACCATCATGACAAAGACCCTGGTATGGATGTCATCCAGAGAAGGCATATGAAATGGCTTCTCTATTTAGGTCCCCCACACATCTGAAGGTTGCTTATCCACTCTTTCACTTTCAATAGTACGCTTTGGACAGTTTGTACCATACTGTCATACCTCCTTTTTGACAATTGATTGTCACTTTTATAGTCCTCCCCACTGACTAACTGAGGTCTCAGCTTACCAGAAAGCTGTGCAGGCAAGTTATGCTATCTCCCAAGCACATCAATATTGGCTTGCCTCCACCTTTAGTGCTGCCTCCATCCAACCCTTATCACTTGCACATTTTAAAGCCTCAATCCCTCCTCAAGGCTGGATTGCAGATACCAAGCCAGGTGTGTTTAAAAGTACATGTGTAGTACTGGCAAGGTGCGATGGCAAGTGGCAGCAATACCACATATCTAATATTGGACACTTGAAAAGGTGTGAGTTCAAAAGAGGCTTGTGTTTTGTGGATGTAGTTATGCAGTCACTAAATGATGGGAGCTCTGTGCTCCACAGTAACACTGGGAACCACCAGAAGGTCACATCTGGACTGTGGAATGGCAGGATACACGCAGAACATTGAGGAAGGTTGGGAATTAAAATGGCTTTTCTATTCAGATCTCGTGCATCTAAACATTTTCTTACTTGGACAACACACATGGCAGTAAGGTTGTTTATCCACTCTGTGGGTATATCAACCATGTCTTCCATTGTTTGCAACATTTCTAGCACTGCTGCTCAATGGAATCCTACAGTGGACCGGCCATCAAGCTCAGTGTCATGTAACCCTGGCAGACATGAAAACATCTTGGTAGTCCTTCAGGATATCGTTGTATAGGCTCTTGGGTTTTTTCTGCCATGCACATGTATTCAGCCTCACAGGAGAGCGGTGTCAGGCCCAGGGCAGGCATGCATCCAGTGACAACATAGTATGGTGCTTAGTCTCCAATATCTCAACCAGCCACATCACACATTCTTTCAACAGTGGTTTTGCTTCTTTGTGAATGACCATGTGCAGCGAGATCAAACCTGTGTTTTATGCCCAGGGCAGGCATGCAGACTTGACATTCCTACCATCTAAACCCACTATTGACCATTGATCAATCAATGGATTGTCACTGCTGTATGCACTTCAGGTCTTTCAACACTAACAATTTATAGACCTGTGCTGCTGTCAAGTCTTGCTACCTCCCACCACAACTGTTCATCCCACCACACTGTCTCCACCACCACACATTCTTTCAACAGTGGTTTTGCTTCTACTACGTGCACATTACCCCACCTTGAACATGCCTGTGGTCGTTGTTCATTCCATTCTTGGTAGCGAAATACAAATCTGATTTTCTGCTTCAAACAACCTTCTAATTATTTTCAATGTCCCTAATCAGGAAGTGCAGCATAAATTCCTCCATTAAGTCTCCAAATTAGCAGTCCTTTACCTGTTTCCTCATCCCCATCACAAAGGGGTCTCTTTAGCTGTCTCTTGTAATGTGACTGCTGATCCTTCTAGTGCACAGACTGTTCAGCTTCTCAGATGGTAATTCAAACTTGCTACCTCGGGGGCCAGATACTTTCACTTAACTGCCAGTAGAGAAAGGATCTGACACCATGTTTTCCTACCTGTGCCTAGTTGTGTAGCTGCTCCTAATATGCATCCAGCAGGCTACATCCTGGAATATCCTGTAACTGAAAACAATACATAAATGAGAGATCTGCAGTTCAGCACCAATCTTAACTGCAGGATGCAAGAAAAAGTGAGTACATGGTTGTATCAGAATGAAGGCTTAGGGTGTTCAGCATTACAGGGCCTACATAGCTATATGGAGAAGAGGTTAATGTCAGACTTTTAAGACTCTATAGGAGACATCATTTTGGTTTTGTTTACTATGATGCTTGTAGTCGAACTATTAGGTACAAGATCAGCAATAACAATAAATGGTTGCGTCACTTTTAAAATTCAATTCATTGCTGCAGCCATACAAGCTGGGTTGGGTTGACCCAAATGCTCCAAATAAAATGGCACATAAGAGATGATTATATTAGTTGCCACTGCTTGCCGGTCTGCTGATTACCTGGCCCTCATGGTCTAAAAATAATTACTACAAAGTCAGCAGGTCATCAGTGTAGTACATGGAGATGGATTCAGGATCTGGCTCTGGGTGCAGACATTGCATTAACCTCATTATCCAGTCTAAACAGTAACACAATGAATGTATGCAATCTTTGGTGGTAGTAACAGAAATGGTAAGATGTCTGATATAGTACAATAATCCCAGCAGTATGGCCAGGCTGGCCATGAGTTAACACCTGAGCTCATAACAAAGGTGCCCCAAAGGAACACAACACTCTTGCTACTTAACTATTATAGAAATCCAGCTACAGTCCAGTCCTCTAATAATACCTGGTAGAATACACCCACAGTGTCTTGAATAGTTAAAAATCAATTCACAAGGCACGGATTGGACAAAACATGCTAGTGGTCAGTACTTCCTCGGTTCCTGGGAGTCTGTGTGTTTCTTACAAGACTACACACATCACTGGTTATCAGGATCACAAATGTCAGCAGTGGGAGTAATGTCAGTGGAACCACTTCCAGAACAGGAGGCAGCAGTTGTGGAGGTGGTAACATTTAATCTTCCATGGCAGCACTGACATATGGTTACCAACAGTCAACACAATGTAGTACCAAATGAACAGCAACATAAGCAGTCCCTTAATAGCTCAAACTGAAAGCAAGAAGCTCATTTATAATATACAAGTATCCTTTCAATCATGAGTAGAATCAATGTAAGTGGTATTCAAGTAAAACTGTAAATGTAGGTGGTAATTGATATTTATTCACAGGTATGTCGGATGGTAGTGTAAAGTGGTCATGGTCTCCAAATGGTTGGACTGTGCTGAAAATCACTACATTCGAGTAAGTGTAACTGTACTTGATGCTTAGCACCACCAAGCATATGTTCCATTGACTGCACATGTGTAAAAAGTCTATGTATACACACAAAATGAATACATTGGACCGCTGCATTATGTGACTGTGTCTCTAGTTGCAGAATTGATATGGAAGCGTGTCTCACATCCTTGCAGCCCTGCCCACTGCTCAAGATGTACATGTAGGATATCTCTGGCCACTCCTGGCACAGAGATTTTGAATATCACCTTAAGGATTAGGCAGAGGTCAGAGTACTGTTCGGAGGGGAATAGCATGGGTGGTGCCAGTATGCTCACAGTGAGTTTGTGGTATGGTATTTAAGCAAGCTCGTCAGATTCAAATATAATTTCCTCATGGGCCATGTATCATTGCATGTATGTACATGAACATGTAACTGTGTGCACATTGTATTGGTGGGGTTAGGGTTAGGGTTTGAAGGCAACATTGGTGTAGACCTAGAATATAATGGACGTAAATGTAGTTATCTTAAATGTAGGTCTAAATATTGCAGTTTTACTTTAATTTGCACCACCCAACTCTAAAGATGGTGACTAACCTTGGTTAAGCCTTCCAATGTCAGTACAATCACAGTGTATTCACCACCCAGGAGAGGCACACTGAGGAGGGAAGCTGGCAGGCACCAGTAAGTAGGACAGATGGGGGCAGGCTCCAGCCTTCGGACACATCTGTGAGTAGGGAGGGGCTAGTTTCATTGGCAACAGTATATGTGCTTGTAGTTCAGTTGTATTGGACATGTAATTGTGGTGTTGATTTGACTTCATATGACAATCTGGGTCGGTATAAACAAAAGCAAAGGTTGTGTGTTGGGGCGGTTGTGTGCTGTGATTTGTGCGCTGGGATATTTGTTGATGTAAGTCCAAGTCCAGGATGATGTGCTTTTGGGATGATGTGAGTGTGGTGGTGGCGCAAATAAATGTTGGAGAGATGGGTGTCCATGACGAAGTACCTTTATCTGTTTGTATGAATATGTATATCTCACCCTCGTCTCCCCATTCATTCCTCCCTCTCTCCTCCATTCTCCACTCCCCTCCCCAGCTTCAACTTTGTGATGAGCTGGGGGTCTAAGATATGATCTGTGGATGATGTGGTCATTCACAAAGGAACAAGAGACAGCTGAAGTTTCTGTGCAAATGAATTATAAGGTGCATTACAGCACTCCCACCATGCTGTATGTGTGTGTGTGTGTATTAATGTTGGTATGTGTAAATTATTGTATATGTCTTTATTTTCAGGTGTTCTCCTTGCTTCAAAAGACAATTCTATCTCCCAGTAGCAGTCAAGTATACTTTATGACCTGACTCTCAAAGGAAGAGAGAATCCTCACTGCTGTGTGCGAGCTAAAAGTGCATGAGATCACTGGTCACTCCTGGCACAGATGGATGGCAGTGTATGGTGCCAATATGCTCACGTGGTATGAGCAAGTTTAATTAATGGGATCGTTCTGCATTGGGTCAAGGTATCAGAGAGAATGAAGGCCTTAGAGATAAAGAGGGTATGATGGGGAAGAGGGAGTAGAAGCAGAGTGGGCATTGTTGGTGCTCTGCTTGAACATACATATATAACTAGAATTGTGTACTTTTATTTTTAGGTGGGCTACAGTACACTCACTATAGGGGGGAGAGCTCTACAGTAAGCAAGGCATGTGTTTTAGGAATACATGTGGATAGCTGCTTCAGAGGTTAGTAGTCACACACTGCACATACATGTACGTTGCACCCTTTTGGTCAGATTTTTGTTACATTTTGCAATGTGACATGTAAATGTGTTTGATGAGCATTGCTAGGGTCTCCGAAAGCTAGCACTGAAGTCCAAAGGTGGGCTCCAGCTGCTGAATCCACTACACTTGTAAGTTTTATAATGGGCTGATGATAGGATATGAATAAAGCTTGCCTTGTTTTTCAGCTGGCTTTTCTGCTGTTGTCTGCCATTCTGCTCCAGTCACCTGAGCTGTTGCATTTATGCTGGTAAGTGCACCTTACTTGGGTACCAAAAATGTCATACATGTAACATACATGTGTATTGCTACTCCAAGTTTTAAAATTACAAGTGCTATGTGCACCTGTGTAATGGGATGTAGGCCATAAGGTTATCTCAGTAATTTAACATTCACTTACTATATTAGTTTTTATGACACTGGATTCTGCCTAGACACTTCAAATTTTTGATTTGAAGCATCTAACAAAAATGTCTTTGCCCTACATTTTAATATTAGAACTGTTTCTTATGATTTGCAAGTACATGTACCCATTCTTATCAACATATATAATAAACCACATGGAGAAGAATATCTTTCAAAAGAAGTTAGAAGTATGCATGACTTTGTGTTTTTTTTTTTTTACAGTGATGCGGTCATCCTCATCATTGAGGCACCATCTGTTATGAACCCTCCTGTGGAAGTTAGATCATTTATGGTCCACATCAATTAACATATACCATGGTAACTGTGTTGATGTTGGAAGTGTTGTGTGTGTGTGTCATGTGGTAGGTTGTAAACACTGATCCTGCTTCTTCTTGGCTGTGTTCTAGCTCCTAACACCAATGGTAGATGCACCTACATCACCAGCTTCAGGGAATGGACACATACGGTATACATATATACTATCAAAGGATAAATTATAAAGTTCGGTTATTCAGTGATCAGTGACAGTGATCTCGAAGAACAGAAGCTATCTATTGTAGAGAAAAGCTAGGTGCTTCCATGAAAGCACTGCAGCTCCAAGAGCTCTCCATGTTGGAAAGGGGCGTCATTCTTTCAGGTCGGGTGTATCTTATGTATGTGTGTGTGTGTGTATGAATATATGTGTGGTGTGCATGCATATGTATGTGTATGAATACATGTGTGGTGTGCATGCGTATGTATGTGTGTGGTGTGTATGTATGTATGTATGTATGTATACATGTGTGGTGTATACATGTGTGGTGTATACATGTGTATGTATGTGTGTGTGGTGTGTGTTTGTGGTGTGTATGTATTTATTATGTATGCGTATGTGGTGTGTATGTATGTGTATGTTTTTATGGTGTATACATGTGTATGTGTGTGTGTGTGGTGTGTGTGTGTGTGGTGTGTATGTATTTATTATGTATGCGTGTGTGGTGTGTATGTATTTATTATGTATGCGTGTGTGGTGCGTATGTATGTGTATGTATTTATTATGTATGTGTGTGTATGTATGTATGTATGTATGTATGTATGTATGTATGTATGTATGTATGTATGTATGTATGTATGTATGTATGTATGTATGTATGTATGTATGTATGTATGTATGTATGTGCATATGTATGTATGTCAGCATCTTTATTCACAACTGAACACCGGTGAGGCAAGAACTCCGAGCATCTTTGCTGCCTCGAGCTTCACTTGAATTAAAGGCTTCTTTCTCTTGCTTGGAGGAAAACGTGACCTGTAGTGTTGTTGGTATAATATATACAGTCCTGTGGTATAATATGTACAGTCCTATGTATACAGTCCTGTGGTATAATATATGCAGTCCAGTTTTTTAATATGTACAGTCCTATGTATACAGTCCTGTGGTATAATATGTAAATACAATACAATCCATTCCTGTTGGTAAAGTCCAGTGGTATAATATGTACACTTCTGTGGTATGATGTGTATAGTCATGTGGTGTAATATGTACACTCCTGTGGTGTAATATGTATTCTAATATCTATATGTACATGTATATGTTGGTATATGATATGTATACAGCCTATTGGTATAATATGTACAATCCTGTGGTATATGATGTGTATAGTCCTGTGGTATAATATGTACAGTCCTGTCGGTATAATATTTACAACCCTGTGGTATAATACTATTTGTGGTATAATATGTACTATGTTGGTATAATATGTATACAGTCCTGTGGTATAATATGTATAATTTACACTCCTATAGTATAATATGTACTCTTGTTGGTATAATAAATACAGTCCTGTGGTATAATATGTACTCTTGTTAGTATAATATGTACTCTTGTTAGTATAATATGTACTCTTGTTGGTATAATATGTACTCTTGTTGGTAGAATAAGTACAGTCCTGTGGTATAGTCCTGTTGGTATAATATGTACTCTTGTTGGTATAATTCGTACAGTCCTGTTGGTATAATATGTACTCTTGTTGGTATAATAAGTACAGTCCTGTGGTATAATATGTGGTATAATATGTACAGTCCTGTTGGTATGATATGTACAATCCTGTGGTATTATATGTACTCTTGTTGGTATAATAAGTACAGTCCTGTGGTATAATTCGTACAGTCCTGTTGGTATAATTCGTACAGTCCTGTTGGTATAATATGTACTCTTGTTGGTATAATATGTACAGTCCTGTAAATTCGTACAGTCCTGTTGGTATAATATGTACTCTTGTTGGTATAATATGTACAGTCCTGTAAATTCGTACAGTCCTGTTGGTATAATATGTACTCTTGTTGGTATATAATAAATACAGTCCTGTGGTATAATTCATACAGTCCTGTTGGTATAATATGTGCTCTTGTTGGTATAATAAATACAGTCCTGTGGTATAATTCGTGCAGTCCTGTTGGTATAATATGTACTCTTGTTGTTATAATAAGTACAGTCCTGTGGGTATAATATGTGGTATAATATGTACAGTCCTGTTGGTATAATATGTACAGCCGTGTTGGTACATGTATAATATGTACAATCCTGTGGTATAATAAATACAGTCCTGTGGTATAATATGTACTCTTGTTGGTATAATAAGTACAGTCCTGTGGTATAATTCGTACAGTCCTGTTGGTATAATATGTACTCTTGTTGGTATAATATGTACTCTTGTTGGTATAATAAATACAGTCCAGTGGTATAATTCGTACAGTCCTGTTGGTTTAATATGTACTCTTGTTGGTATAATAAATACAGTCCTGTGGTATAATTCGTACAGTCCTGTTGGTATAATATGTACTCTTGTTGGTATAATAAATACAGTCCTGTGGTATAATTCATACAGTCCTGTTGGTATAATATGTGCTCTTATTGGTATAATATGTACTCATGTTGGTATAATAAGTACAGTCCTGTGGTATAATATGTGGTATAATATGTACAGTCCTGTCGGTATAATATGTACAATTCTGTGGTATAATAAATACAGTCCTGTGGTATAATATATGTGCTCTTGTCGGTATAATAAATACAGTCCTGTGGTATAATTCGTACAATCCTGTTGGTATATGTACTCTTGTTGGTATAATAAGTACAGTCCTGTGGTATAATAAATACAGTCCTGCGGTATAATATATGTACTCTTGTTGGTATAATAAATACAGTTCTGTGGTATAATTCGTGCAGTTCTGTGGTATTATTCGTGCAGTCCTGTTGGTATAATATGTACTCTTGTCGGTATAATATGTACAGTCCAGTTGGTACATGTATAATATGTACAATCCTGTGGTATAATAAATACAGTCCTGTGGTATAATTTACTAACACTCCTATGGTATAGTATGTATTCTTGTCGGTATAATATGTACAGTCCTGTTGGTACATGTATACTATGTACAATCCTGTGGTATAATAAATACAGTCCTGTGGTATAATTTACACTCTTATGGTATAATATGTATTCTTGTTGGTATAATATGTATTCTTGCTGGTATAATATGTATTCTTGTTGGTATAATAAATACAGTCCTGTGGTATAATTTACACTCCTATGGTATAATATGTATTCTTGTTGGTATAATATGTATTCTTGTTGGTATAATAAATACAGTCCTGTGGTATAATTTGTATGTACTCTTGTTGGTATAATAAGTACAGTACTGTTGGTATAATATGTACAATGGTATATTATGTAATATTAGTTAGCTATCTTACCATGAATGTTATTAAAAATGTGACCCGCGTATAAATTGCGCAACGAGAAACGCGGATAGTTTCGTTCTTTGTGGATTGGAACAGGTTTTAGTTTTGTTAGCAACTTTTACCTAGCGAAGTTTTTTTATTTTAAAAGCCTTCATGACAACAAAACAGGAGAGCTAAGCGACAAGTGGAATACCTCCATAATCAAAACGACGAGTTAGAGTCCTCCCGAGTTCGGTACAATGCATGCTGATCCGGAACAAAAGTGTGTGTCTGCTCGTGACAGCTACAGAGCTGGAGCAGATATTGAAAGAAGCGGGCGTCTGCTTGTAACAGCTACAGAGCTCATGAACAGAGCTGATCTGGAAAAACCAGCAAAAAGGGTGCGATACCAATAGGATCACAGCACGCAAATGTTGTTCATGGAATCTTTGTGTGATTTGCTTGGCTAGGTCTGGAGCACTCATTGACTCAGAGTGAGGTTGGTGCCTTTTATATAAATCAGTCATTGCTTCAACACAGATTGGTGCCTCTCAGCTGTCACAGTACAGCCATCATTGCCCACTAATCAAATGTGTGACATAAGTGCAATGCAACGTGATGAAAACAATGGTGTTGTATTGTGCATAAGCCTGACTAGCAATATAGCAGATTCATTTGCCTAAAATAGGCAACAATGAGTGAGGTTGGGCCTCATGATACCCTCCACCTTGAGTGGATAATACATATATGTCTGAGAAACAGACATATATGGGGGACCTATTCTCAATGGCAAATGGATGTTTAGATCAAATCATAGAAAGGAAACCTTGTTACCATCGAAATGTTGTTTACTTCTATACAGTCCACAAAACATGATGCTGCTAGGCAATGACATGTTCAGTGTTGCTATAGCTGGACATACATAAGCATTATGTATAGCATTTAGGTGGGTTCTTCTGCACTGCTGCATGTACTCTTCTCTCTACAAGTACCTCCCCACTCGGGCCATTTCAAATAAATTGTGTTTCCATGGCATACACTATTTATGCAGTAAAAAATGAGATATAAAAAAAAAAAAACATTCTCTCTGAGAAAGGCAATAGTGAGAGTAAAAAGGAAGGGAACAAGGGATCAACAATGATACGAAAAATAAATAAATAGTCCTATCACTTTTGTTGCATGGTGTGGTACATGGTGCAGGTGCATGATACAAATCAGATTGTGTTATGAAATTTATGAAATTTGAAACTGCCATGCCCTGACCTGAACTAAGCAGGGGCCACTGAACTGACCATCCTTGTGAAGGCACTGACAACAGAAGGAGTACAGACATGGTAGTATCCTTGGGTGACCAGAGCACATCTGACAGGTCACATTATGTGGAAGGCAATCCTTTGTAGTCATTCTACAGTTGCATACTGAATCAGTCGGGTACCCAGACTAGCAGTGCAAGCAGAGCTGAAGCGCTGTCTGCGTGGTCCAAACATGTACATGGTCCAAACGCTGAATTTTTTTAATTGTCGCTGTAACCGAGGCTAGAAATCTCAAATTGAGTGCACCTCTGTACGTAGCAGGGGCAGGTTTACTCCAATAATGAATTTGAAGTGCAAGAGAAAATCGTTTTGAATCAAGGTTTGTTTACTTATCTGCACCCCCTTTGTTTACCGGTATGAATCAAATGTATGACTACATTTCTTGTTATGTACATGTATATAAATGACCGCCAATTCGCTGTGGTCCAGATATCATTAATCTATCGATATCGACGCGTGAGGCCCTATGTCCTCGAGAAGCACCTTTGCCAATTATGGTTTTCTCCCCCACACATCTTTCCAATCTGCTTTTGGGGCCCTTCCAGTACTTTCTGTGGTTGCTGCTGCCAGTCCTCCAGGTCGGGGTTGAGCCGGCTAAGCACACTTGCTGTTACTTAACAGCTTCTTTCTGACGAATTATTGTTTGCGTTACTCAGCAGACGCTGGGATAAAGAACTGCCTCTTATTCCAGATATCCTCAGCTCATTCCTCTAGAGTAGACAGACAGTATGACCGATAAAAGAAAAGTACTAACTTGTCTATAACGTCGTCACCGTCCGAAGATTGACCAGACGCGTTTCTAAACTGTTCAAAGCCGCTTAGAGGCGAGTCTCCAGCGGGGCCACCCGTCAGGCTTAGAAAAGTTAAATGTTTCGGGGGGTTGCAGCATATTGCAGCCATATGCATGTGGTAGACTTATCTAATTAATAAATGTACATAACTGTCAGCGCGCATGCGCATGCATCAATACTAACCTGTTACCTGTTACTATCATTGATCAAAATGTTGTTTACTTTTATATACAGTCCTGCCATCATTGCCATGGAAACACAATTCATTTGGAATAGCCTGAGTGGAGGTGCAGAGAAAAGAATCATTCATTTATACCAGCTGTGCAGAAGAACCCACCTAAATGCTATGCATAATATGTCCCAATGTCCAGCTGTAGCAAGACTGATCATGTTATATCCTAGCAACATCATGTTTTGTTGCAATATTCAAACGGGGAAAAAATGGTATATTAAAAAAAAAACTCTGAAAAAGGCAGTAGTGGGAGTAAAAAGAATGAAACAAGGGATCAACAGTGATTCAAAAAATAATAATAGGCCTATAGTAAGTACATTTTATGTAGCCAAATGTAGGACTATTTAAATTTTCTTTCCATTATTGATTCCTTGTTACCTTCCTTTTTACACCATTATTGCCTGATATACCACCAACTTCCTCAGAGAGAATGGTTTTATTTAGTATTGCATAAACACAACATCAGCTATAAGCCAACCATATGTGCCATGTCACTGCAGCCTGTACTTCAGGACACTACTAGTACCATCATTTGGAACATAAAGACTACCCCTTAGAGGATCCAGTGCCACTCCACATGGTTTGTTCAGGTTCCCCACTGTGTGGATCTTCTGTCCCTTGGGATCAAAGATGGAGAAGCAGCCTCCATCATATTCACTGACAAAGCTGTAACCTTCTTCATCAACTGCTACTCCTGATGGAGACTTTACATCTCCATATGATCTGACATAAGTACCTTCAGGTGTGAATACTTTTACAGTGTTTGAACCACCAGCTGCAACATGAATATTCCCTTGTGGATCTAATGATAGGCCCCATGGAGACTGGAAACAGTTATCACCAGATCCAGTACCATCTATGGTCAATAACCAGTCACCATCTTCACTGAATATTTGTATTCTGTTGTTGTTGTTCCTGTTGGAAACAATCACTCTGTTCTTTGAGTCAACAAGGACACCACGTGGCCACCTGAACTGTCCCTGACCTGATCCTTCCTCACCAAACTCATGAAGGAACTTTCCTCCTGTTGTCAGTTTCTGTATGCGATGATTACCCCAGTCAGCAATATACATTACCTCTCCTGTGATGGATATGCCACAGGGGCCATTGAACTGACCATCACCACTCCCATAGCTACCAATGGTGTTCTTCAGGTGACCATCTTGGTCAAACACATATATGTGGTGATCATAACTACCCACATAGATATCTCCATTTTCCTGGATGGCAACACATAGTGGTTTACCCTTTACATTGATTACTTGCTGGACATCACATAATGAGGTATAATCACTCTTCACCTCTAGGTCATAAGGACTCCCCTGTACATGATGACCATCCACTGTGATGACCAGCTGGTGAGGACCAGCAGTCTGAGGGATGAGGGTGATGGTGTATGTACCATCCCCATGGTCCTCCACCTGACCCAAGACAACTGGTCCATCATGTGACTTGGGCCTCAGCTCAGCCTTCACCTGCAGACCACCACATGGGTACCTCTCTCCCTTTGATGTCTTGGTCTCCATTTTAACATGGTACTTTCTGTTCACCCTGGATATCACAGAGTTAAACATACAAGATTGAGATAGGTCAACAATGGTACCAAATTCAGATAGCACTTTGGCAAGTGGGTTTGATTGCAATATAGCAGATAGGTAGCTATGTGGATTTGGAGTGAGGGACATATTTTCCACCTTCTTGAGGGTGGCCTTCAGTTCAGTGGGTACCAGTCCTCCAAGAGCTACCACCTCATGGTCAGTGTGGGTCTGGAGGATGTGGGAGGCCACTTCAGTGTAGTGACTGATGTCATGTTGGATCTTCTCAAACTTTTCCTTCTGAAGGGTCAGAGATGTTGCCTTGGAGAGTGCAATGGTTTCCAACTCCATCAACAAGAACTTCTTCCTTTCCTCCAATGTCTCCATCAGTTGTTTAAAGGTCTGGATGATGGCCAGTTCAGCTTCTTGTTTGGAGGTCTCCATCTGTCGCATCATTTTCTTATTGGCATCAATGGCACCAGCCAATGTTGACAATACCTCTTGTGCACATTGAAGTGTCCCTCGCATTTCATCTCTATCAGCTTCTGCAACAGTGGACAGCTCAGTGATGTTGTGGTCTTTGTGAACTGCTATTACACAAAGGTGACAGATGAAACAGTTACAAGTCTTACAGTAGAAGTCCAATTCCTGTTTCTTATGTTTTGGATGAGAGCAGTGATGCTCTATTGGTTTTATGAGTGTTGGTAGCAGTGTGGCTGACTCCCTGTCCAGTCCTATCACATTGTGCTGGGACAGCTGTGGAGCACGATTGTGACATTCTTGGCCAAATGTGCACATGAACATGTGACATGAGCAACAGAATACAACTGCAGGATCATTGCATCCTTGTACACAGAAGGTACAAGACACTCCAGAGCTACTGGCAAACTTGGACATGTACCCAGCAATCTCTACCTCAAATCCAAGATGGAGGTTCTGGGGGAAATCACTGGCCCCTCCCACTGGGATGGGAACATTTTTTAGACAGGTGAGACACTGAAGGCTTTTCTGAGGTCCAACCTTCTCCATCTCCTTGTGAAGGCACTGACAACAGAAGGAGTGCAGACATGGTAGTATTCTTGGGTCACTGAAGGGCCCAGAGCACACCTGACAGGTCACATGATGTGGTAGGCAATCTTTTGTAGTCATTCTATGGATATGATGACATTGGCAGTAATTTGAACCACAACATGCAGGCTAGCATGACATGGCACATATTACGCTGTGGTGCTACTTCCAGGAATGTATGCACTTTTAAAAAGATTTAAAAAATATATGGATAGTATTCCTGAAAGATCTCATTCTAAGTTAAGCTAAGCAACCTCTTTAACGTAGACAATGGAACTAGAGTTAAAGGTTTTTGACAGTACTTAATAAGTTCCAGTTAATTAAAAATGTTCTGTTTTTGTGCAGTTACGTTGCATCTCTTATGATGGTATGGTTCAAGAGTTAAAAAGTAAAGTGGAGGAGCAGTACTAGTACCAAGTTATAATTACGTCTTCGGGTGGCCTTTGGTCGCCGTGAGTCTTAAAAATAACTGTGGTGGGAGAGTAAGCTGTACGGAAGTGGTGGTAAATGTAAAATAATTGTCTCTTGTTTGGTCAGACCGTCGATTTCATTTAAAGTGAGCCCACTCAATTTTATGCACATGCAATCAGAGATAATATATAGGGCTTAATTACCTTTAATTTTCATTATCCTGAGTGACAGCTGATCTGGAGTGCCAATTTGAGGGTCCTGGGCTCTAGCGTCCCGAACGTTGCTAGGGCGCTACTATGGGCCCGAGGGATTTTAAATCACGTGGATCTGAAAGATGACAAGTACGCAATTGTTAAAATTCTACTGCGCATGCGCGGTTTCCGTATCAACGGTATTATGATTTCGCTCGACTTAATTAAGAAAACTGTTGAGTCCTCTAGCACGAATTTAATTTACATGTATATTCACTTTACAGCAAATTAACAATGATAATAATAAGACCTGCCCAGTTCATCAGACTGACTCAGTCTAAAGTTGCGCTTATAACTTTGCGATTAATTTTCCGTATGTTTCTGGTCCCCAGATTGCGGGTACTCTAAGTGCCAGAGGGCGGGTCCCGAAAACAATCAATACATGCTAACAACCTAAGATAGATGGACGGCCCTTGCATTGGCTTTATGTACTGATCAAAGTGTTCTCGACACTGATAGATTAGAGATGTGAATGTCCAGATGCAATGCCAAGCATGATAAATACGCATTTGTTCAATTTAATATCCTACATCCGCAGCAGCGATTCTGGGTCTGGATACGAGATTGACCCCACCCCCCCGCCCCCCCAATTTTCCTTCACGTTGCACCATTAGCTGTGTGCTTTCATTGCTGCCCGTACTGTTGATCCCGCTTCAGTTAAAATATCTGTGTTAAGACTCAGTTAAGTTGTTAAGCAGCAGTATAACATCAAAAGCAGAAAGATTAGCACACAGTGCCGAAATGACTCCATCAAAATGTCTCGCAGTTTAGTAAGATGTGATGCAGCATCACGTCCAAGCTTACATGTCACTGCCTAAGGTGACTGTTTGGGCACATCAGTGATGTGCCCAAACCACTGTTGCATGCATGTGCCTGAGCCCGGCCACCATTTTAAAGCAACACATTAGGGAGTCTAACCTCTCAGATGGGGTTGATTCAGCATGAGGGGCTAATGCTGTAGGTTGAGGTTGACGTTATTGAGCTGGCAACAACGTTCATGCTAGGTGAAACATTGTCTTTGAAATAGAGTTGATAAGGTGAACATTATCTTCTTAACAAAACCAGAGGAACTAAAGGATGAGATGAATGCAGCAAGGGTGATATGAGAGACTGAGCATAACCCTAAACCATGTTGCTTAATTCCTTATTATTATACATGTATAAGTTTTAGTCAATTGTTTTGGTGCATGCAAATCCTATGGTGACAGGACCAATTTTATTTTAACTAACTCTCAAGTTTGATGCTGTACGAACGAACAGCACAGCACTGAATAAACACTTCCAACACTGCATGATGTCAGGCACATGCAGCTTAGGTGCTTGTGGCAAGGTCAAGATGCTATATGCTACATTTATGTGCATAATTCCTTATTTTGAATACTTACATCACCAATCTTATTTTTATGTCCTACACCCAATACAGTTTTTCTGTCTATAGTATCCTTGTAGTACTTGCACTCTCAATGTCCCCCCACACACATGCACACACACATCATAGTACACTATAGGCAAGCTGGACTAATATTGTTGCATTTAATGCCTCCCTTATTCCCAAGCACAGATGTAGACCATTATCTCTATCAGCTGCTGAAGTCTGCTTCTTTCATCTGGGTCCATATGGTGTCCTCCATGGCCCCCAGTGGCCTCTGATGCCTGTTAGGGAAATGATGTGAGGGTTACCTGTGGTTCACAGCAACCTCTGCTTTGAGTAATAGCTTTTAGTAAATATACTGCTCACGCTTACATGTGCATGGCAAAACACATCTAGTTATTAAGCATAGAGAAATAATACAAGTAAAAGACAGCATAGCAATTCGATCAATAAACTTGACTCATCAATAGAACTGTTCAGCTTCATGGAAGCAGCATTAATTCCCCTGTTCAACGGCACTTTCCTTAAATGAGGGCCCACAAACTGCTCCAGCACACTATTACTACCAGAGTAATGATCTCAGCAGGAGTCCGTTTTATAACAGTGTGAGGGACATTTCTATATGTTTACAGAGGTAAATTTTTTTCTTGTTCACCAACTGCTCCAACCTGCTGTGCAGCAATAGCAATTAATGTACGATAGAGCAGAAGTATTCTGAGAGTATTCTATCCAACTGAAACAGGCTTAAGGGATTCATGTAAAATTAAAATATTATTATGTATACTCAAAACCAGAGGAACAATATAGTTTCAGTTGGCACCACATATCATCTATTCTAAATGTGAGTACCTAATTTATTATTCTATACTTAGTGTAATGTATGCCAAGGCATCCTGACAGGTAGCTTGATTCTTGGCTGGTACATGCATAATGGTACATCACAATACTTGGACTTCAAATAATGGGCCCTTTCCCAAACAAAGGTTTGTGCATTCGTGAAAAAAAATTACCAAATAACAAATAACACATCAATGCTAAGCCAATCGTATGTGCCATGTCACTGCAGGCTGTACTTCACCACACTACTGCTACCATCATATGGAACATAAAGACTACCCCTTAGAGGATCTAGTGCCACTCCACGTGGACTCTTCAGGTTCCCTACTGTGTGGATCTTCTGTCCTTTGGGATCAAAGATAGAGATGCAGCCTCTACCATACTCACTAACAAAGCTGTAACCTTCTTCATCAACTGCTACTCCTGATGGATTCTTTACATCTCCATATGATCTGACATATGTACCTTCAGGTGTGAAGACTTTGATGGTGTTTGAACCACCAGCTGCAACATGAATATTCCCTTGTGGGTCTAAAGATAGACCCCTTGGAGACCAGAAACAGTTATCACCAGATCCAGTACCATCAATGGTGAATAACCAGTCACCATCTTGACTGAATACTTGAACCCTGTTGTTGTTCATGTCAGAGACAATCACTCTGTTCTTTGAGTCAACAATAACACCCACGTGGATACATGAACTGTCCCTGACCAGATCCCTGTTTTCCAAATCTATAAAGCAATTTTCCTTCTGTTGTCAGCTACTGTATACAATGATTACCAAAGTCAGCAATATAAATCATCTCTCCTATGATTGATATGCTACAGGGGTGAGTCAACTGACTGTCACCACTCCCATAGCTACCAATGGTGTTCTTCAGATGACCACCTTGGTCAAACACATATATGTGGTGATCATTACTGCCCACATAGATATCTCCATTCTCATGGATGGCAACACAGGATGGATACTTTACATTTAGTACTTACTGAAAATCCCATAATGAGAATGAGGCATAATCACTCTTCACCTCTAGGTCATAAGGACTCCCCTGTACATGATGACCATCCACTGTGATGACCAGCTGGTGAGGACCAGCAGCCTGAGGGGTGAGGGTGATGGTGTAGGTACCATCCCCATGGTCCTCCACCTGACCCAAGACAACTGGTCCATCATGTGACTTGGGCCTCAGCTCAGCCTTCACCTGCAGACCACCACATGGGTACCTCTCTCCCTTTGATGTTTTGGTCTCCACTTTAACACGGTACTTTCTGTTCACCATGGAGATAGACTTATAAGCACATGTACATTCCGAAGGAGATAGGTCCACAACTGTACCAAATACAGATAGCACTTTGGCAAAGAGAGTCTGAAAGTAAAGTAGCAGATAGGTAGCTATGTGGATTTGGAGTGAGCGACATATTCTCCACCTTCTTGAGGGTGGCCTTCAGTTCAGTGGGTACCAATCCTCCAAGAGCTACCACCTCATGGTCAGTGTGGGTCTGGAGGATGTGGGAGGTCACCTCAGTGTAGTGACTGATGTCATGTTGGATCTACTCAAACTGAAGGGTCAGAGATGTTGTCTTGGAGAGTGCAATGGTTTCCAACTCCATCAATAGCACTTTCTTTCCTCCAATGTCTCCATCAGTTGCTTAAAGGTATGTATGATGGCCAGTTCAGCTTCTTGTTTGGAGTTCTCCACCTGTTGCATCATCTTCGTATTGTCATCAATGGCACCAGCCAATGTTGACATAACCTCTTGTGCACATTGAAGTGTCCCTCTCATTTCATCTCTATCAGCTTCTCCAACAGTGGACAGCTCAGTGATGTTGTGGTCTTTGTGAACTGCTATGACACAGAGTGGACAGATGAAACAGTTACAAGTCTTACAGTAGATATCCAACTCTTGTTTCTTGTGTTTTGGATAAGAGCAGTGATACTCTGTTGGTTTTATGAGTGTTGGTAGCAGTGTGGCTGACTCCCTGTCCAGTCCTATCACATTGTGCTGGGACAGATGAGCAGCATGATTGTGACATTCATGGCCAAAATTGCACATGAACATGTGACATGAGCAACAGAACACAACTGCAGGATCATTGCATCCTTGTACACAGAAGGTACAAGACACTCCAGAGCTACTGGCAAACTTGGACATGTACCCAGCAACCTCCACCTCAAATCCAAGATGGAGGTTCTGAGGGAAAGCACTGGCCCCTCCCACTGGGATGGGAACATTTCTTAGACAGGTGGGACACTGAAGGCTTTTCTGAGGTCCAACCTTCTCCATCTCCTTGTGAAGGCACTGACAACAGAAGGAGTGCAGACATGGTAGTATTCTTGGGTCAACCTAAAACCTAGCATATGGGTCCATTTTAGTGTAGCTTACACGATTTTTATTATCATAATAATATAGTTGTCACAGTCTGATCCTCTGCCCACACTGGTGCATAACAACACATCAACAATTTTGAATAAGTCCCTTTTCCAAATTATTGTTGATTCATGAAATACAAAACAAATAACTAAACATCTACACATGTACATCAGCACTATTGTCAACTATACGTGCCACATCACTCAGTGCAGGCAGTACTTCAGCACACTATTAGTATCATAGTTTGGAACATAAAGACTACCCCTTAGAGGATCTAGTGCCACTCCACATGGTCTGTTCAGGTTCCCTACTGTGTGGATCTTCTGTCCTTTGGGATCAAAGATGGAGAAGCAGCCTCCATCCAATTCACTTACAAAGCTGTAACCTTCTTCATTGACTGTTACTCCTGATGGACTTTTTACATCTCTATATGATCTGACACAAGTACCTTCAGGTGTGAAGACATTGATGGCATTTGATCCACGAGATGCTACATGAATATTCCCTTGTGGGTCCAAGGATATACCCCATGGATGCTCAAAACAGTCACCACCAGATCTGATACCAGTCACCATCTTGGTCATTAACCAGTCACCATCTTGACTGAATACTTGAACCCTGTTATTGTGCATGTCAGAGACAATAACTCTGTTCTTTGAGTCAACAAGAACACCACGTGGACACCTGAACTTTCCATTACCTGATCCTTCCTCACCAAACGAATTAAGGAACTCTCCTCCTGTTGTCAGCTTCTGTATGCGATGATTTAAACAGTCAGCAATATACATCACCTCTCCTATGATGAATATACTGCAGGGGGCATTGAACTGACCATCCCCACTCCCATATTTACCAAAGGTGTTCTTCAGGTGACCACCTTGGTCAAACACATATATGTGGTGATCATTACTGCCCACATAGATATCTCCATTCTCATGGATGGCAACACATAATGGTTTATCCTTTACATTGATTACTTGCTGGACATCACATAATGAGGTATAATCTCTCTTCACCTCTAGGTCATAAGGACTCCCCTGAACATGATGACCATCCACTGTGATGACCAGCTGGTGAGGACCAGCAGTCTGAGGGGTGAGGGTGATGGTGTAGGTACCATCCCCATGGTCCTCCACCTGACCCAAGACAACTGGTCCATCATGTGACTTGGGCCTCAGCTCAGCCTTCATCTGCAGACCACCACATGGGTACCTCTCTCCCTTTGATGTCTTGGTCTCCATTTTAACATGGTACTTTCTGTTGACCCTGGATATGGCAGAGTTAAACATACAGGATGGAGATAGGTCCACAATGGTACCAAATTGATACACTACTTCGGCAAGATAGTCTGACTGCAAAGTAACATACAAGTAGCTATGTGGATTTGGAGTGAGGGACATATTCTTAACCTTCTTTAGGATGGCCTTCAGTTCAGTCGGTACTAGTCCTCCAAGAGCTACCACCTCATGGTCAGTGTGGGTCTGAAGGATGTGGGAGGTCACCTCAGTGTAGTGACTGATGTCATGTTGGATCTTCTCAAACTGATCCTTCTGAAGGGTCAGAGATGTTGTCTTGGAGAGTGCAATGGTTTCCAACTTCATTAACAACACTTTCTTTCTTTCCTCCAATATCTCCATCAGTTTCTTAAAAGTCTGTGTGATGGCCAGTTCAGCTTCTTGTTTGGAGGTCTCCACCTGTTGCATCATCTTGTTATTGGCATCAATGGCACCAGCCAATGTTGACACAACCTCTTGTGCACATTGAAGTGTCCCTCTCATTTCATCTCTATCAGCTTCTGCAACAGTAGACAGGTCAGTGATGTTGTGGTCTCTGTGAACTACTACGAAACAGTGCTGACAGATGAAGCAGTTACAAGTCTTACAGTAGAAATCCAATTCCTGTTTCTTATGTTTTGGATGAGAGCAGTGATGCTCTGTTGGCTTTATGAGTGTTGGTAGCAGTGTGGCTGACTCTCTGTCCAGTCCTATCACATTGTGCTGGGACAGATGTGGAGCACGATTGTGACATTCATGGCCACCTTTGCACATGAACATGTGACATGAGCAACAGAATACAACTGCAGTATCATTGCATCCTTGTACACAGAAGGTACAAGACACTCCAGAGCTACTGGCTACCTTGGACATGTACCCAGCAACCTCCACCTCAAATGCAAGATGCAGGTTTTGAGTGAGATCACTGGCCGCTCCCACTGGGATGGGAACATTTCTTAGACAGGTGGGACACTGAAGGCTTTTCTGAGGTCCAACCTTCTCCATCTCCCTGTGAAGGCACTGACAACAGAAGGAGTGCAGACATGGTAGTATTCTTGGGTCACTAAAGGGCCCAGAGCACATCTGACAGGTCACATGTTGTGGAAGACAATCCTTTGTAGTCATTCTACAGACACAATGACATTGGCAGTAAGGTAACAGAATCAGAAAGCAGTCTAAAGTATAAAGCTAAAGATACATAAGCCATCTGGTGCAATTTTCTTTAATTCCAGAAGATTTTTACATGGAATCCAAAATTTAGGCCACTTAATTAGTAACACTTCCTTAATTGGTATGTAATGTGTAGGTTTGTCATGGCCCAATAGTGATTTTGCCCATGTTGGCCAATACCTAAATTAAATCAGCTTATCATGCATGCTGCTTGAAGTACTACACTTGGTCAGTAAAAATGCGTGCCCTCCTGGATCCACCCTTGTGCATGGTGCAGCATAACCTTGTCAAATATGGTACATGGCAGAGCTAATCCATACACTGAGCAGGTCATTAATATTAAATAGCAAACACATCTGCATGTCCCTTTAATGCTCTACAAACCTGATCATCTACTGTCAGTGCTTATGGGTACCAAAAATAAAAATATACTTAGTGACACTTGCTGTTTCTGTTTCCAGATCTTCCATCTCTTTCATGATCACAATATATGTACATCAATACAACCTCAATGAAGTGTATTAACAACATAGTTGGGCATGGCCCACCACCTCGGGTTGTCATTTGTTCTGTTGTCAGGATGCCTACATGTAAGTTAATTATTTATAGGTACCCCTTTGGTTGTCAGTTGTCATGGCTCAATTTTTAGATGGAATTGTAAGTGTTTTACAATGTATTTAGAACAAGTGGCGAAAAGCAATTTTGATGTTCTCAGTAAAAGGAAGGCTGACATGGTCACTGTAATCCATAACAGCAATGTTAATTTTCAGCAATGATATGACATGATAATTAATATGTGAAGCTAAGTGTTAATATATTTATGAACTTAAACATATTGATTGTTGGTGAGGAGGGGTGGGAGGTGGGAGGTGGTGGGAGAGTTGGAAGGACAGTGAATATGTGAAGGAATTGCCAAAGAGGGTTCATAAGGGGGGACGAGGATGGCCATTTCACATGTACTGTAGTGAGTAAAAAAGCCATTGGTAAATCAAGCTGCCTTAGTCTAAGGACTTAGCTGTCTCACTTCAGAGGAAACATTCATTCTCAATGCGTGCACACATGTAGCCATAATACATATGTCACTACACTCGTCGACTGGTCTGGATTGATATGACACTGTTTGGTTATGAGGAGAACTTGCAGCATACATGTAGGATTTGAAATGCTCTGAGTACTCTAAACAAAACACGATTCCACTATTGCAACTGAATATATATATATATATATAATTATATATATATATATATACAACATCAACTGAATTGGACTTTAGCAAGCATAAATGGATAGAGCTGGCACAATACCTACAATGTAGCAAAACTGCTTAGAGAGTAAATATAACAGAGATAATACTCATTTCTTCCCACACTCGAACCTTAAAAAACGTTTCTTCTTTTTTTTTTTTTCAAGATCGTAACATTTAAGATAAGAAAATCTAATCAGAAATTTTTTTTACACAAGTATAAATTCTATCGGTGCTAATAAAAATACACATGGTGTAAATTGACGCCTTGTCAATTTTTTGCACACTGCGGATGAATAAAGGCATATGGATTGCTTATTGCAATTAAATAATTGTCCCAAACTTTGGGACAAATATTCAACAGTTACACAATAGGAAGAATTCATACAAACCAAAATTCCATATACAGAAGGACTTACAACTCTACACGTACACCATGTATATTTTAGCACATGTGTAAAAATTCCTGCCAATAATCCATATTTAGTAAAAATGGGGTTATGCAAAGGCACTAGAACAGACAAGTTAGGAACTTTACTTTGGTATTATGAACTAACGTTATGCTGGATACCGGTATCTTGTCGTTTGAGCAAGATATTGTGTGTGTGAGAGAGTGTGTGCGTGTGTGTGTGTGTGTGTGTGTGTGTGTGTGTGTGTGTGTGTGTGTGTGTGTGTGTGTGTGTGTGTGTGTGTGTGTGTGTGTGTGTGTGTGTGTGTGTGTGTGTGTGTGTGTGTGTGTGTGTGTGTGTGTGTGTGTGTGTGTGTGTGTGTGTGTGTGTGTGTGTGTGTGTGTGTGTGTGTGTGTGTGTGTGTGTGTGTGTGTGTGTGTGTGTTGTGTGTGTAGTATGTGTGGTTCCTGGTTTCAGTTATAAGTCCTCTGGAGGCCTTTGGTCGCGGTGAGTATTAAATAACAGCGGTGTACGTAGGGCCTACATGTAGGCCTATTAAATTGGGCATGGAATAGGGTGATGAAGGGGAAGCTGTCGCTCCTTATACGCGGTAGTAGTAAAACTTTTGCCTAGACCGATTTCGTCACTCAATCATAATATGAAGTCTGTGACCGGCTTACCTTCAAAACATCAATTTGTATAATACGCTGATCCAGTTGCACTAGCTGTACTAAAATTAGTACGTAATTAATCGCTTCGTCCCCAGGGCGGCCCTATGATTTGAGTGTCGTGAATACGATTATATCATCTTGCCGGCTTGAGTTGCGCACGTGCGAAAGCTCTAATTAATTAATTAATTTGTACGCACCAATGGAATAAACTAGTATTGAAACAAGGATTGCAATTATAATAATTACAGACCACGTTTACCATTTATTATTAATGTTGGTCTGTAATTTTTATTTATTTACTTTTAAGGTTTCCTCAATATGAATACAGTTGCTAATAATACAGTAATGATGCATATAAATTGCAGTTATTTTACACATAACTAGAATGATAAATGGCACACATATAAATACATAAATAGTGTGGAAAGTTATCAGCCTGTCAGTTTGTCTGTATGAGCACATGATCAACCTAAGATGCATTAGTGTGGCGGTGCACTGTCAACAAACTCAAGTCAACACAGGATGCCCTTATGATGGCAAACGTAGCCACATGATCAGCAATTGTGCCAGCTATAAATGTGCACAAGTTCATAAACTGACATCACTACTCCTTTTCTCTTTATGAAGTATCTGTAGTCAATGGCCTTGATTGACGGTCAAATAATGCCTCAACTATATATGCACCTCTTATCCTTAATTAAGTCACAATCCTCTTGCTCCTTGATGACTTGGCTCCATACCTGTAAATGATTGCAGTTATCTGCTGGTGCATCGAAGGTGTTTGTATTTTTTGTTGTTTGGTGTTCTTTAATATGTGTATTCAAATCTATGGTATCAGCTGACACCACTAGCTGAAACATGAATATTAGCTTGTGGGTCTAAGGATAAATCTCTTGGAGACCAGAAACAGTTGTCACCAGATCCAGTACCATCAATGGTGAATAACTAGTCACATCTTCACTGAATACTTGAACCCCCGGCCTGTTGTTGTTGTCTCCCTGTTTGCCAAATCTATGAAGCAATTTTCCTTCTGTTGTCAGCTTCTGTATACGATGATGACCAAAGTCAGCAATATAAATCACCTCTCCTATGATGGATATGCTACAGGGATAAATGGTGTTCTTCAGGTGATTCAAGAGAAATGTTTATTGGTATTAATGCTTCTGGTTAACTCGTTTGGTAGAGCTGGTTTCTTATCCGCTTGTGCAGATCAGTGAGTAGAAGAAGAAAAAAAAAACGGCTGCAGATGCATAATTGTATACATGCAAGATCTAAAAATATATAATTGGCAATGTAGGATTTTTTGACACCAGTTGAGTAAAAAAGTATGGAAATATTATAGACCTACATTTAGTAAGCTAGATTTGCTCATATATTTAATTTCCGTAATTCCTCACATGTAATCCTTTTTGTGCCCTCCTCCCCAGTGTAGGTGTTATAATACATTACACCAGAGATCATCCCTCGGCTGATTAAACCAAACACAAACATAAGCAGTTAGTCAGGATGTCTCTGGCAATGGACCTGATCAGGGCCATATTCAATCACCCATAAGCCTTACTCATGACTTTGGAGAGTATAGAAATGCAGGACCAAACTAACTAACTCCTGGCATTTGGATCATTTGGAGTGTAGCTTACATAATTATTATAGTATAGTTGTCACAGTCTGGTTCTCTGCCATGCTGGTGGATAACAACACATGCACATCACCTATTTTGGACTCTAAACAAAATACTGTGATGTTTTGTTGATTCACAAATACACATGTACATCAGTGCTAAGCCAACTATTATGTGCTACGTCACTCAGTGCAGGCAGTACTTCAGCACACTATTAGTATCATAGTTTGGAACATAAAGACTATTCATTAGCGGATCTAGTGCCACTCCACATGGTCTGTTCAGGTTCCCTACTGTGTGGATCTTCTGTCCTTTGGGATCAAAGATGGAGAAGCAGCCTCCATCCAATTCACTTACAAAGCTGTAACCTCCTTCATCAACTGCTACTCCTGATGGACTTTTTACAACTCCATATGATCTGACACAAGTACCTTCAAGTGTGAAGACATTGATGGTGTTTGATCCACGAGACGCAACATGAATATTCCCTTGTGGGTCCAAGGATATACCCCATGGATGCTCAAAACAGTCATCACCAGATCTGATACCAGTCACCATCTTGGTCATTAACCAGTCACCATCTTGGCTGAATACTTGAACCCTGTTATTGTACATGTCAGAGACAATAACTCTGTTCTTTGAGTCAACAAGAACACCACGTGGACACCTGAACTTTCCATTACCTGATCCTTCCTCACCAAACGAATTAAGGAACTTTCCTCTTGTTGTCAGCTTCTGTATGCGATGATTTAAACAGTCAGCAATATACATCACCTCTCCTGTGATGAATATACTGCAGGGGGCATTGAACTGACCATCACCACTCCCATATTTACCAAAGGTGTTCTTCAGGTGACCACCTTGGTCAAACACATATATGTGGTGATCATTACTGCCCACATAGATATCTCCATTCTCATGGATGGCAACACATAATGGTTTATCCTTTACATTGATTACTTGCTGGACATCACATAATGAGGTATAATCTCTCTTCACCTCTAGGTCATAAGGACTCCCCTGAACATGATGACCATCCACTGTGATGAGGAGCTGGTGAGGACCAGCAGTCTGAGGGGTGAGAGTGATGGTGTAGGTACCATCCCCATGGTCCTCCACCTGACCCAAGACAACTGGTCCATCATGTGACTTGGGCCTCAGCTCAGCCTTCATCTGCAGACCACCACATGGGTACCTCTCTCCCTTTGATGTCTTGGTCTCCACTTTAACTTGGCACTTTCTGTTGACCCTGGATATGGCAGAGTTAAACATACAGGATGGAGATAGGTCCACAATGGTACCAAATTCAGATAGTACTTTGGCAATATAGTCTGTCTGCAAAGTAACAGATAAGTAGCTACATGGATTTGGAGTGAGGGACATATTCTTCACCTTCTTGAGAGTGCGCTTCAGCTCAATGGGTACCAGTCCTCCAAGAGCTACCACCTCATGGTCAGTGTGGGTCTGGAGGATGTGGGAGGTCATGTCAGTGTAGTGACTGATGTCATGTTGGATCTTCTCAAACTGCTCCTTCTGAAGGGTCAGAGATGTTGTCTTGGAGAGTGCAATGGTTTCCAACTTCATCAACAACACTGTCTTTCTTTCCTCCAATGTCTCCATCAGTTTCTGAAAGATCTGTGCGATGGCCAGTTTAGCTTTCTGTTTGGAGGTCTCCACCTGTTGTATCATCTTCTTATTGGCATCAATGGCACCAGCCAATGTTGACACTACCACTTGTGCACATTGAAGTGTCCTTCTCATTACATCTCTATCAGTTTCTGCAACAGTGGACAGCTCAGTGATGTTGTGGTCTCTGTGAACTACTACGAAACAGTGCTGACAGATGAAGCAGTTACAAGTCTTACAGTAGAAGTCCAATTCCTGTTTCTTATGTTTTGGATGAGAGCAGTGATGCTCTGGTGGTTTTATGAGTGTTGGTAGCAGTGTGGCTGACTCCCTGTCCAGTCCTATCACATTGTGCTGGGACAGATGTGGAGCACGATTGTGACATTCTTGGCCACCTTTGCACATGAACATGTGACATGAGCAACAGAATGCAACTGCAGGATCATTGCATCCTTGTACACAGAAGGTACAAGACACTCCAGAGCTACTGGCAAACTTGGACATGTATCCAGCAACCTCCACCTCAAATCCAAGATGGAGGTTCTGAGGAAAAGCACTGGCCCCTCCCACTGGGATGGGAACATTTCTTAGACAGGTGGGACACTGAAGGCTGTTATTCTGAGATCCAACCTTCTCCATCTCCCTGTGAAGGCACTGAGAACAGAAGGAATGCAGACATGGTAGTATTCTTGGGTCACTGAAGGGCCCATAGCACATCTGACAGGTCACGTGATGTGGAAGGCAATCCATTGTAGTCATTCTACAGACATGATGACATTGGCAGTAAGTTTAAGAACACCATGCAGTCCACAGCAGAGCTATAGATACACAAGCTAAAAATAAAATAATTCCAGAAGATTTTTCCATGCATGGAATTCAAAATTAGGCCACTTATAACACTTCCTTGGTATCTAATTTGCATTTCTGTCATAATAGTGATTAGATGCCGGCATGCTGGCCAATATCTAAATTAAATTCAGTAATTGTATATTTATATGTGTAGGAGCAACTGCATATTAACATCAATAACCTAATAAATACATTGAGCATGTTGTTAAAATTAAATAAAAAACAACTTTTGACCTCTCCACATGTCCATGTACATAATGCTCCACAAACCTGTCGGTGCTTATGGATACAAAAAATAAAAACATATTGAGCTCTGCGGGGTATGTTAGTATACAAAGTATTACTGCATGTCTATTTCTGTTTGCAGATCATCTTCCATCACTGATCAATATGGTGTAACAACACAACTTGTATTTTCAGTTAGCCCAATCCCAATTAGAATATTCAAAGATGATATGACATGTTATTTAATTGTTACTAGCTATGTGGAGCTAAGTGTTAATATGTGATCAATCGTTGGTGAGGAGGGAGGTAGGAGGGGTGGAAGGGTTGGAAGGGACAGCATGGTGAAGGAATTGCCAAAGAAGGGTGATGAAGGGTTCATAAGAAGGGAGAATGGCCATTTCACATGTACTGTTGTGTATATTGCAAGCAACCCACCGAATCTCAATTTTTGATATAGCTGCCGGTATCTGCAGTCAACTCAATTGGACTTTAGCAAGTATATAGGATAGAGCTGGCACATACCTACAATATAGTGAAACTGCTTAGAGAGTTCAGATAACAGATTTGTTCCCACACTTGAACCTTAAAACATTACTCCTGCTTCGTCTTAATTTTGGGACAAACGGGGAACAAAATCTTATTTGAAATTTTCTTAACACACGTATAAATTATATAGGTTCTAATAAAAATACAGATGGTGTAGAACTTGATGTCAAGTCAATCTTGAGGATGAATATAAAGGCATATGGACTTCAATTCTTGCTTATTGCTATTAAACAATTGTCCCAAACTTTGGGACACATATTCAACAGTTGCACAATAGGAAGTAGCAAGAATTCATACAAACCAAAATTCCCTATACAGAAGACCATGTATATTTTAGTACATATACCATAGTTAGTAAAAATGAGGGTATGCAAAGGGACTAGCTCTAACAGACAAGTTAGGAACTTTACCTTGGTATAATGCTGAATACTGGTATATTGTCTTTTAAGGATTGTGTGTGTGTGTGTGTGTGTGTGTGTGTGTGTGTGTGTGTGTGTGTGTGTGTGTGTGTGTGTGTGTGTGTGTGTGTGTGTGTGTGTGTGTATGTGTGTGTGTGTGTGTATGTGTGTGTATGTGTGTATGTGTGTGTGTGTGTGCGTGCGTGTGCGAGTGTGTGTGTGAGTGTGAGCAGAGATAATCTATATACAGGTTTCAGTTATAAGTGCCTTTGGTCGGGGTGAGTCTTAAATAACAGCGGTGTACGTAGCCTAATTGAGAGAGGGGGGAAGGGAAGCAGCTGTCGCTCTCTATAGGCGGCTACGTAAGTGGTGGTAAAATTATGCCTAGAGCGATTTCGTCACTCAATTCTGATATGAAGTCTGTGATCGGCTTACCTTCAAAATATCAAGCTCTGGTATTTTAAGACGTTCGCTTCGTCCCCAGCCCTATTTTAAAAATTAGCGCATCCCGCAATATACTACAGCCAAAAGATACCGTAGAAATGTGTGCATGTTAAGTTTGTACTGTCGATGGATGACAGCAGCTGTCGTTGAGTTACTCAGCTGTTGTATTTAGTTACACAGCTGTTGTCCTTCGGCATCAGGTGATCAGGTGCAGGCCTCCAGCTGCTCCAGTGGGAGGGGCCAGGTGAAAGTGAATGTGATGAAAATGAGAGCAGGCAAGCCAGTTAAAAGTGCACCTCAATAGCATAATGAAAGCATTGTGTGGGGGAGGGGAGGGGGGAGGGAGAGGGGAACAGAGTGCAAAACTTGCTGTGGGTGGGCCTTCTTTGCATACCTGCTTCTTGTGGACCACATGGAGCAGTCATACCTTCCACTGGTAATTAGGTCAGCCCCTCCCCCTCTTGATTTGATTGGATATTTTGCGCACAGAAAGGACCACCTAAACCAGCACATGTAAATGGTGTCACCATTTTGCTTCTGAGCATTATAGTCAGAAGTCTTACCTGGGAGTGTGGCCTTTGAAACATGCCTTGAAAGCTATACCTTTGGTGTCGATGTCACAGTGAAACTCTTTGGTCGATAGATCACACTCCCACCTAAACCAGCGCATGTAATTATATACAGGGTGTGTCAGCATCTTTTTTGGGTTCCCTTCCATACCAGAGAATCATGTTTCTGGTGCTTTTGTAAGTCCTTTTTTATTTCAGCTACCTAAATATTCATGGTGCAGGTGTGTGATACAAATCAGAGTGTGGTTTGAACTTGAAGCTGCCATGCCCTGACCTGAACCAAACAGAGGCCATTGAACTGACCACCACCACAACCATAGCAACCAATGGTGTTCTGCAGATGACCATGCTTTGTCAAACGCATATTGAAGATTAATATTAGAATGTATTGAAAATTTAACATTCAGTGCCGTATAACTCTGACAGATAGTCCAATTCGGTCTCAGTATGCAATCATGATTTGGCAGCGGATATTCATGGAAATCACAATGTTTGGACACAGAAAAAGAAAACATTTTCGAAATCTACATAGATCATTGATGATATAGATTCATAAATACATTGCCAAACTGAATATCAAATTAAATGTCACTGCAGGCTGTACTTCTCACACTACTAGTGCCATTATTTGGAACATAAAGACTACTCCTTAGATGATCTAGTGCCACTCCACATGGTTTGCTCAAGTTCCCCACTGTGTGGATCTTCTGTCCTTTGCGATCAAAGATGGAGAAGCAGCCTCCACCCCATTCACTTTTGTATGAGCACATGATCAACCTAAGATGCATTAGTGTGGTGCACTGTCAACAAACTCAAGTCCACTTCTCCACTCAAACCTTTAAACAGGATGCCCTTATGATGGCAAACGTAGTCACACATTTGGGAATAGGTCTCTCCCCATGCATTTGCAATTGTGCACCAGCTAGGTTTAATTGTGCACAAGTTCATCAACTGACATCACTAGTAGTGTAAAGTTTCTGCTCAGCTCAGATATGGTCTACCCCTTTTCTCTTTAGCTCTGGACTTGAGCATCTGTTGTCAATGGCCTTGATGTCAAATAATGAGGTTGCTATGCACCTCTTATCCCCAAGTCCAAGTCACAGCCCATCATCTCCTGTCAGTCTATGCATATGCATCGGCCTCTCTGACAACTTGCTCCTTGATGACTTGGCTCCATACCTGTACTTGTGCTGCCATATCTCCTATGCATTACATTACGCTGGTGTAGCAAAATGTGTTCATTAATATTATCAAATGGTGATTGGGAGTCAATCCCTCATTGAGTTTGGATGGAAATCCAATGGTTTGTCCTCTATATCCCAACTGTGCACTTGATCCTCTGGGTTACCACTGTGTCACATGCAAAAGAGGAGGTGATGTAACAACCAGGCACAACACTATTCAAAACGTGATCTACAGCACCTTTCAGCGAGCTGGTTTATCTGCACACCTTGAGATTGGCTGTGCAGACATCCTAGTTACCAATTGGGATTGTGGTACCTCAGCTGCCTTTGACATCACTGTTACGTATACATCCCTGCTTAATTCACACACTACATTGGAAGCGGGCATGTACCAGGATGTTTCAGCAAAGGCAGCTGAGCACAATGATCCCAAGTGTGCTGAGTTTGGCTGGTGATGTGTACCTTTGGCAGTGGAGAACTATGTGGCCTGGGGACCAGAGGCAATAAAGGCCTTCTCGCAGGTGGCTTCACGGTTAGCCATTCATGGTAGCACCCCCAAGTCTAAGGTGGTAGCTGAGCTATATGGCCACCTCAGCCCGTTATTGATTAGAGCTAATGCTAGATCAATCTTGGTCCGCTCCTACCCCCAATCAACCCAACAGGACAGTTATCTGTGCATGTAGTTGTTTGTGTGTTAGTATGAATGTAATAATCTAATGTAACATATATATTTTGCAAATATTATGGCCTTAACTTTTAATGACACTTTTATAGTGGGTTGGTGTTGTATGCAACACTGTTTGGTGTTCTTTAGTAATTTATGGCATCAGCTGACGTTTTTGGTTGTGCAGATAAATATAGGAGTTTTAATTGTGCTAATTTCCATTGATGTAGTGCCTATTTAATTCTGCATAGGAGAAGCAAAGACATGTGACATGGAAGGTTAATTCATAATGATGTACCCACATCCAATCAACCATTTATGAAATGACTGTGAGACTCAAATAGGAGTATTCTGTTGTTGGGTTTGCATGTGTGTGTGTGTGTGTGTGTGTGTGTGTGTGTGTGTGTGTGTGTGTGTGTGTGTGTGTGTGTGTGTGTGTGTGTGTGTGTGTGTATGTGTGTGTGTACATGTTACAAAGGTTATGTTTCACACTGGGGTCATATTACTGGTGTGTCTGGTCCAGGGAGCTGCATGGGGGGCAGTAGGAACCCTCCCTTTATGGAAAGAGACTTGATTTCCTCCTTCAGTGCAGCCAGCTCACTGGCTTGTAGCTCTATCAGCTGCTGAAGTCTGCTTCTCTCATCTGGGTCCATATGGTGTCCTCCATGGCCCCCAGTGGCCTCTGATGCCTGTGAAAGAGGGAAGTGTTCTGAGAGGGAAAGGTGGATAACCTGAGGGGTCCACATACCATTGTCTTCTGACGATGGTTCAGTGTGTCTTCCAGTGTCCTCTGAGCTTCCAATAGCTCTGCCATGCTGTTCAACTTTTGTGTGTTTTCTCTGGTAGCATTGGCCAGCTTAATTCTTTCCTTCTGTATCTGGGCCTGAGAGGGATGGAGTGGGGAGGAGAGATGGAGTGGGGAGGAGGGATGTAGCGGGGAGGAGGTATGGAGTGGGCAAGAGGGACGGAGTGGGGAGGAGGGATGGTGCGGTGTAGGGGGACCATTTTTGCAAGTTACATCTGGGAAACAGAATTGGAGTACCTCTCTGCTAGCTATGTCTGCTGCTGCCTTATATTCAAGTGCTCTCAGCTTTGCCCTTAACTCCTCTGCAATGTGATTTGCAGTCAGCCCTTCTAACTGCTCCAGATCCACTAGCCTCCCAAACTTGAGCTCTGTCATCTCATTCACTTTGGCTGTGTACTCAGCTACCTGGAATGTAATTAGTGATGATGTGACTTACCGGTACTCACACCATCCACAAACCGCTTGTTCCTTCTTCTTCTTCTTTCTCGTCAAGCTTACGTGCTTGAGATGAAGCTCTCTGAAATAAGGGAGAGACAGGGTGGGAGTAAGAGAAATAGGAGAGAGGAAAGAGGTGGAAGGGGGGATAGATAGAGAGAGGGAGAGAGATATCAGAAGGGATGGATTATCAGCTAGTTGCTTTGCCCAAACTCATCAGCTTCCTCACTCCAGTTTCATCTTTTCCTGCTGCTTCTCTACCTCCAGTTCCCTGATCCTGTGAATAAGCCTTCGCCTCACTGATGCCGGGAACACCAGGCAAGGTGCTATGGTCTTGTATGGCTCCCCTTTCCCGGCAAAGTACAGCACCTGGTGAAGCCTTAGTATGGCCACCTGGTCCAGCTCATTAAGCCTCTGCTGCTTCATCAGCTGGAAGGCCTGCAGTTCTCCCAGGGCAGTCTTGACATGGCTCTCCATGGTCTTCACCTTCTTCCTCATGGCATCCAACTCCTTCCTCATGTTCTCCACGGTCCTCTTCTCCTCACCTGTGGCCTCCTCAAGGTCCAGTCGCTTCTCCCGCTGCTCGCAGGCATAGTTAAAGAGGGAGGAGTCACACCCAATGGGGCAGGTGGAGTCATCTAATGCATCTTCCTCCACACTGCCTTCATCAGAGGAGCTGAGAGGAGGAGGAGGAGGAGGAGGAAGAGGAGGAGGAGGAAGAGGAGGAGGAGGAGGAGGAGGAGGAGGAAGAGGAGGAGGAGGAGGAAGAGGAGGAGGAGGAGGAGGAGGAGGAGGAAGAGGAGGAGGAGGAGGAAGAGGAGGAGGAGGAGGAGGAGGAGGTGAATAAGATTGGAGTAGACACTAATAGATGGCAATGTCATTGTGCCTTCAGCTACCTGAGAGAATCACTGTCAGAGTCGTCACTCTCTCCTTCATTCTCCTCGTGCTGCACATTTTCTATGTTCTTCTTCTTTGAACGTTTTATCTTCTTCCTGTACACCTGCACACATGCACACACACATGCATACAAGATATAAAAATTGAATTAAAATAAAATAAAATTAGTGATGTACCTATACATACATTAATTTGAAAATATTACATACCTACATCATTTTGCAAATCTACTTGCTAAATGTAGTTTGTACTATTTATAAATTTTAAAATGAATGTATAATTTCCATACTTCCTACTCAATTGTTATCTTAAATTTGATACCTTGTAAACTATTACATACCTGCAAATTCATGAAATAAAACGAGTTATGTGCTAAATGTAGGTATGTAATAATTTATAAACTCATAATGGCATATACATGTATATGTTTTTGTCGTTTGAACGTAGAGAACTATGCCCTCTCCTGTACATGTAGGTGTGTAACAAATCATGTGAGGGTGTGGTCCCATATGTAGGGATGGATTTACAGACTGAGTCAGTCTAAGCATTTGCACAGTGGCTAAGAACTTCTTTCTCCCCAGCCTGGTGTGTATGTGTTGTGATATATTTTGTTCAGTTTGGCGTTTTCTAGACAGATGGGCAGTCTCTGAGGGCTGAAGTCTTGAACTGTTTTATTGATTCTATGAATCAGTATGTCGTTGACATCAATGTACATGTAACCATGTGCACTAGTAACACCGGCACAGTTCCATAATCCCTTACTTTTTACAGAATTGATATTTTAAAGAAATCCTCCATCCCCCAATTTCATTTACCGTAGAGTACCGCGATATATCCCCCCCCCTCCGCCCCCACCTAAAAAAAACGGTCCGTGTTTAAACGAGCGTATCTTCGTACTCGTTAACGCTTCCGCGTACCTATTTCTAAATTCCAGGAAAGAACTGGTACTCCAACAGGATTTTAAAGAATAGCAAGCAGCTGCGTTCATGATTACGTCGATACGCTCGTTTAAACACGGGCCATTTTTTTTTGGTGGGGGCGGAGGGGGGGGGGGGGATATCTCGCGGTACTCTACGGTATATATCTTGTTAACTAGCACGCTAGCTAGTCCCTATTGCCAGTACTAGCTAACAGTTTGTCTTTGCAGCTTGCTGTTGTCTGTATTCCTTCACTACCTCCTTCACCATCTCCTCCCACGGTGGGAAGTCCATCTTCCAGCCCAGCTCTTTACACGCAGGGGTGCAGTCACAGTTGTGGTCAGCCAGCATGGATATGTTTGCTGGGACTAGCCCCTCCCCAAATATGCTCACCCGCGTTACGGAATACAAAGCCACGTTCACGTGAGCAAGAAACATCATAAGCCGTTTCGGAAGGTAAAACGGTGGGGATTGCCCCCAGATGGTAGTGGAGGGGCCTTCCATCTTTCCGTACAAGTCACGGATGGGCACTCGCACACCGCAGATAAAATATGTGTTGCCCGCTACAACAGAGTCGCTCCCCTCGAGCTGCAATTTTTTCTCGGCGAGCAGGTGGGCCTCGGCTACCGCCCTGATCGGCGCCATCTGCCAGCAGTCGTGCCCGTCATCATAGTAGAACAAACGTTGCGTGAGACACAGGATGGTGGACAGGTTATCCGCTCCCAGGATCATCCCGGGCCTAAGGGCGCACGTAAGCAGGCCTTCGCACCCGTTGGCTGAACTGATCAACCCTTCCGCGCGAGCTTTTGACCCCGCGTACATGTTGATGGGAGCCCGCGTGTTGGGCGGGGTACGGCCCGAGGGGCTGCTGAAGTACCCATTTTCCGTCAGCACAGCAGACCCTGAACTCGTGTAGATAAGGCGCGCGACGCGGCATCGGGTGCAGGCTGCAATCACGTTGGCCGTCCCGCCCACATTGACGCGGTAGCATTCCTCTTCCGTCAGGCCGAGACGTGGAAGCACGGCAGCGGTATGAAAGACCGCGCCGATCCCTTCGAAGGCGGTAACCAGGTCGTCCAAGCTGGTCACGTCTGCTTGGATGTAGAAGCTCACGTGAGGGTTACGGTCTCTCTCGTCAGGTATCCGCAGGTCGAGCGAGTGGACCTCGTACCCACCATCATCGAGCAAACGTTGGACTATTGCCTTACCAAGGCTTCCGCTCCCACCCGTCACCAAGGCGCGCACCTTCTTTCCTCGATCTCCGCCTATCGCCTGCAACTGTGTCCGCATGAAAGGGACATTGCGCCTGGCACTATTCGGTCTGCCAAACCAGCTAGCCCACGACGTCCGGGAGCAGGCGAGACATAGGACGCACAATAGTATGACGACCAACACGACCAAATAAAACATGATTCACGGCTGTTTGCGGCTGGACACTAGGTTGATAATTAGACAATACGGTATACGCCCCAAAAGCTGTAATGTTCGCACCTCATTATCAAAGTCGTTTTTAGCGAGCCATATACATGTACCTGACCACACATGCATGCTGTAAGTTGTTCCGTTGAAACAAATAGCTCCCGCACACACCCTACCAGTCTAGTCAACAAAGTTATCAACGCGCAAGAGCACTTCATTTGACTAATAGTTATGCGCAGGCCGTTTTTACGCGCATGTAACTTTGGAGGGTCTACTTCCAGCTCGTTGTACGGCCGAACCAACCCACTAAACAGGTCGGTAAGCAAGAAAACTCAACAACACACATGGGAGAGCATATATATGATGTTCAGAACTAGCCACCTTTTTTTTTTTTACCACTAAACCGGGCATCAGTATT
Source organism: Spongilla lacustris (assembly GCA_949361645.1). Lineage (NCBI taxonomy): Eukaryota > Metazoa > Porifera > Demospongiae > Spongillida > Spongillidae > Spongilla > Spongilla lacustris. The sequence goes on along the minus strand of OX442424.1, from coordinate 1,308,313 downwards.
TTATGAATAATTGGTGTGGTTTTGAATGGAGCACCACATGCTGAAAGGCAAAGAGCGTTACAGTGTGTAGCTGGTTCTTGGTGGAGGCTAGGGAAAAGAAATCAAGGAGTTCATTACATATACCTGCCAAGAGTTTGCAGGTCATTTGTACACTGTCTTTGCTATTAACACCAGCAATGATTGCTGATGTTAATAGCTGAATGACAGATCTAGCAGAGAACATCTTGTGCTGGAAGCACAATATCAGCAGCTCACACCATTCACAAGTATAGTCCCTTTAAATTTTGAAGCAGCTACAGTGTCTCATAATCCTGAGGGTTTTACAGCTAGGGCACTGATGTGCAAGGTTCAAGGTGCTCAGTTGCAGTGGGGTTATATGTTCATGCTACTCCACTACCTGCAACACAGCTAAAGGCAGCACCACAACTGATCCACACACTTATTGACATAGCACCTGAGTGTATGAAGGATATTAAGTATGGCGCACACCAGTGCAATAAAGTCTGAAGTGAGACAACATCTTGTCTGCCCCAAAGGTTGGCATTAACATGCTTTCAGCTAATTACAATTCACTGTTTTTTTTTTTTTTTTTTTTTTTTTTTTAATGAGACCTTACATTTATGCCATATCACCCAGGCCTACCAGGACAGCAAGTTGCAGAACAAAAAAACGTGCCACGGGCAAGGAAATTAAGGTGCTTTGGTGGGAAAACAGCTGGAGCTGAATCCATACATGCCAGGTTCAAAGGACGTACCATTCAACAGACATACCATGGCCCCCTTATTCAGCACCAGACAAAGTTCAGCAATTGGTACTTAATGTGGAGGAGCATCTACCCTCGGTGGCTCCACAAAATGTTGCAGCGACCCTCCTCCCAACTGGACCCAAGCGAATTCAGCAATGACCATATCGCTTTTCACGCATAACTTTGGTACCACATATCACTAGCCAAAAAAAAAGGTGGCTTTTAGCACATACTCCGTCGTTATGATATTTGAACCTATTTGCGAAAAACCGTTCACATTGCTTAAGAATGCTTAGTCCTAGGCTGGATATGAGCATACACAGCACAAGTGTATGGATAGTGGATGGATTGGTGAGATTTGCAACCTTCCATGATCCTAGCATGCATGAGAGGCGCTCACATGTACATGTAACCGGCCAGTGAAATCCATGCGCAATTTTTAATTTGAACCAGAGCGAAAAAATCACGAAATATTCATGCAAAAATTGATGCTGTCCAGATGATTCTAATTGAATCACACACCTACATGTACATCCCTAGCACATGATCCCTCATCATTACTAAATTGAGGCATCATTCGGTATCAGAGTTTGAATCACTAGCTCCCTCCTCCCCCCACCCCCCGTCATCATCGGGCTCATCTGGCATAGCTGCGGAGCTCGGGCCCGGTTGCCCAGCGGCTACGGTAGAGTTGCATGTAGGTGGGGCAGGCAGAGCAAGCAAGGGAGTAGGCTCCTTGCTCATGGGCAGCTTGAGGGCATCTTTGGCAAGCTTCTGCAAGTCTGCTTCCTTGGAGCCCTTTGGGACCTCGACTGCCTTGAAGGCAAGCACGGCCGTTAGCAGCGTCTCCAGGAGAATATTTAGGTGTCACATAAGACACGATGGCTCCCCCACCCCGTGGGCTCCTTCTAGGCCCCTCTGCAGCTGCCCCCTCTCCGCCGTTACCCTCCATGACGCCGCGTTTTTCGGCTAGGAAGACTAATTTAACAATTAAATTAAAACTTTTTGGGCGCCAATCCTTTGTTTTACGCGCACGTGTTTCCCATGTGGCCAAATACTTATAGTCTTGGGATCCGTTAATCTATTACCTACATACAGAAAAAAGTCCGATAGCGAAATCCCGTTCCTATCCCGAGATATGATCTCGTTTTTTCGGAAGCGGTTCAAATTAACTCCGCGGTTCAAATATCATTACGACGGAGTACCATTATCAGCTAGTACCTTCTAGCTACTTCAAGATTCAGCTTTGATTTCGACTTTCTATGGGTTGGGTACGTAGATAACTCACTTCCAACAGGAGAGGTACATCGCGGGTTACCCGCTTTCACGAGCTATAACGCAGCGTGGCAACGAACCTGTAGCATGAGGTAAGCACTGTAGATAGAAAAACGATGTTGGCTTTATTTCGTGGTTTCAAACGGCGACAATAACCAATCTGTTTTGTGCTGGTTCACGTTTTTGTTCTGCTATGTGGTTGCTATGGGCGTTGCTAAGGCAGACGTAATCATTTCAATATTCCGGATAAATAACCTAGTGTCCACAAAATGTATGGCCGCAAACAACCGTGGATTACATCATACAGTCAACATGTCCTCGTGCCCAGACCTTGCTATTGCCCCTGTTTCCTGTCAACCATAACTTACTACCGGTACCATGTCATGTTCCGCGAACGCGAGGAATCTTCCGACCAAGGAGGGCGTCTACAGCCCGTGGAGCTGGGCCGTCAGCAGCACCAGCAACCTCTTGCTGTTCATGGTACTTGGAGGCGTGGCCTACATGTTGTACAGGAGGCGGAGTAGGGCCAGGGGCCAAAGCGTTCCGTACCGAAGAGTGACTACGAGCGATACTGCTAGTCGCAGCGATCATCGGACGAGCGCCCTCGTGACTGGCGGGAGCGGGAGCCTCGGGCAGGTGCTGGTGGCGTATCTGATAGAGGCTGGGTACGAGGTCCATTCCCTGGACCTCCGGATTCCCGAGGAAGAAGACCGCGACCCTCACGTGAGCTCCTACATCCAAGCAGACGTGACCAGCCTAGACGACCTGGACATTGCCTTCAAGGGGGTGGACGTGGTCTTCCACACAGCCAGCCTGATGCCACAACTCAGCATCTCCAAGGCAGAGATGTACAGGGTAAATGTGACTGGCGCAGAGAACGTCGTGTCCGCGTGCGTCCATAATCATGTCAAGAGGCTCATCTACACAAGCACCTACGAAGTAGTGTTGACTGAAAAGGGCGTCTACAGTGACCCTAGTGGGGTGACCCCGCCCAACACCAAGAACCCACTTAACCCCTATGCAGGCTCCAAGGCTCTTGCCGAAGAGGCTGTGTGCGAGGCAAACGGGTTGGACGGTTTGGTCACATGTGCACTGAGACCTGGAATAATTCTTGCGGCTGACAATTTTGCAACAAAGTTTTATGCGAACCGCATGTGTTACTATGACAACGGTCATGACCATGTCCACGTGGTACCCATCACAGCTGTGGCAAGTGCCCACATCCTGGCAGAGAGGAAGTTACTTAAAGAAGGTTGTGGCTCCGTTGCAGCAGGGAAGGCATACTTTGTTACCGGCGTGAGAGTGCCATATCGAGATTTTGTTGGCAAGATGGATGGGGACACCACCATTTGGGGGCAGCCTCCTCCAAGATGGATTCCTGTTACCTTTTTACGTGTTGCAGCTTACATCAATGTGGTAGTGTACGCTGTTTTGAGAGTCAGCCCCTTTGGTGAGCTGGGGATGGTTCTAACCCCAGCAAGCCTGAGCATGCTGGTGGACCATAACTGTGACAGCAGCCCTGCCTGTAAGGAGCTGGGGTGGGACAACACCTTCCCGCAATGGGAGGACATGGTTGAGGAAATTGTCGAAGAGATGTGCGGAGAAGATTGAGCACTTCGTAATGGTGTGGTGGAGTGTCATAGCATTAATATGTATATTTAGCAAATATGTATATTTAGCAAAGATGTACAAAATCAGTTGAAATTATTATTTTATTATCCACATGCATATCTTTACTGTTGGAAAGCATCACATGTTTTGAATAAGATTTTTTTAATTTATTTATTAACCACGGTGTTGCATAGTTTAATTTTCATTGAGAAAAATGAGGGAGGCCTGCCCCCATCATCCATGAGCATGAGGGAGGCCTCACACATATTTATACCCATAAGTACACATGCACACATGTATACATGCATGTAAGTACATGCACAC